>JACYFF010031957.1:127479944-127591294 GCA_017589665.1 Selenicereus undatus | reverse complement strand
ATTCAAGACCAATTAGAAGTAATCCAAACGAAAGAATATTATATATGTGCAAGATATTATAATCATCTATTAAGTATAAAATTAAAATTTTAGATTATTATAGAATAATCTTATTTAAAATGTGATAAAACGTATTCATTTTACCAATAATATAGAGGTATGATTCGCACATTTTCAATACTTATCTAATTCTAAATTATTTTTCTTAATATTAGAGGTATTTCATGGCCATTTTTTAAAATTGTATCGTTTGTAAATTACATATGACGTTGTCTTATGGGAAAAAACGGGAACCATTGTGTAATTTGCGAAGGTATGTGATAATTGTACAATGTCCCTCTAAACGATTTGTTATAATGAAAAACAATTATTTTTAAGAGGAAAAAAATAAAGAAAACAAAAACTAAGTATATAATGTTCGGGTCAAGCGGGCGGGTTCGGGTTTGGGTCGGGTTTGACCCAAGAATTTGCGGGTTTTTTGGGTTCGGTTTATTTCGGGTTCGGATCGAGAAAATCGTGTTCAAAACCCAAAACTTTCGGGCGGGTTCGGGTCGGGTCAATTTTTTGCAGGTCTATATATATATACATACATATATACATACACATACACACACACACACACACACACACACACACACACACATATATATATATATATATATACATACATATGTATATATATACATATATACATACATATGTATATGTATACACTATGAAACTGTGGGAGAGGGTGATTGAGAGAAGGCTGCGAGAGGAAGTCGAGATTTCAGAGAACCAATTTGGATTCATGCCAGGCAAGTCGACCATTGAGGCGATGTACCTCCTCAGAGGGCTCATGGGTTTGTTCAGGGACGGAAAGGTGGATCTTCATATGGTGTTCATTGATCTGGAGAAGGCGTATGATAGAGTGCCTAGGGAGGTTTTGTGGAGGTGTTTGGAAGAGAAAAGGGTGTCGCCTGCGTACATTCGGGTAATCAAGGATATGTACGAGGGAGGGCGGACTAGTGTTAGGACTCCGGGAGGGGTCTCCAATGACTTCGCTGTTAGTTTGGGCCTCCATCAGGGCTCCGCTTTAAGCCCGTTTCTTTTTGCTTTAGTGTTGGATGTACTCACTAGAGGAATCCAGGACGAGGTGCCCTGGTGCATGGTTTTTGCAGATGACATCATCCTGGAGGCATATGCTGGAGGCTAGGGGTTTTCGGTTGAGTAGGTCAAAAACGGAATACCTTCACTGTTGTTTCAGCGGGAGGACAGAAGAGGGGGGAGAAATCGTACTGGGTGGGAGGGCCATACCGAAGGTCGCAAAATTTAAGTACCTGGGCTCGATCATCCAGCAGAATGGGGACATTGATGAGGATATTAGCCAGCGGATTAGAGCGGGCTGGCAAAAGTGGAAGGCAGGGGTACTGTGTGACAAGAGAGTGCCCATGGGTTTGAAAGGCAAAGTCTACCGGATGGTAGTTAGACTGGCGGTTCTCTATGGATCAGAGTGTTGGCCTCCAAAAAAGACACAGGTCCAACGGTTGATGGTCGTTGAGATGAGAATGGTCAGGTGGATGTGTGGTTTTACGAGATTGGACAGAATGAGGAATGAAGTAATCAGGGGTTTAGCTGAAGTGACCCCCATAGAGGAGAAGATGAGGGAATCGAGGCTCAGATGGTTCGGCCACGTGAAGAGGAGAAGTGTGGCCGCCCCCGTGCGTAGGTGTGAGTTGATCAGCCCTCCCGGTGGTAAGAGAGGGAGGGGTAGACCGAAGAAGAGCCTAGAAGAATTGGTTAGAGAGGACCTCAGAGTTGTCGGTCTTACGGAGGACATGGCTCAGGATAGGAGGCTGTGGCGGGTTAGGATTAAGGTCTCGGACTGTAGGGGTCCGCCGCCGTAGGGGGCAGTAGCCTAGGCGGTGTAGGGTGGGTAGGGTTGTCCGTTTTGTGCTTATCTGCAGGTCGTGCTTCGCTGGGTTGTGAAGGCAGTAAGCGCCTATGGTTTGCTCAGGTATGTCTCTACTCCCCATTTATTTGCTATCCCCCCCTTTTTCTCTCCCGCTTTCGCTTACTCCGTAGATGGCTTCGCAATCGTTTTCACTATAATCTTTTTTTCCAAATCCGTTTTTGGTGGGTCATATAGAATCAACCTCTCTATAGGTAGGAATACCGGTAGAGGTAAGGTTGCCTACAGCTGGATCTCCCCAGACCTCGTGAAAACGGGACCCACACTGGGAGTTTGTTGTTGTTGTTGTTGTATGTATATGTATACATACATACATGTCTATATATATATATATATATATATATATACATTATCTATACATACATATATATATACATATGCATATGTATACGTATACATATATATGTATATGTATATGTGTATATATGTATATGTATGTGTGTGTGTGTATATATATATATATATAGATATGTACATACATGTACATATATATATGTACACGCGCGCGCGTGCGCGCGCGCGCACACACACACACACACACACATATAATTTTTGAGGTTTTGAGAAAAAGCTCTAAGCAATTGTCAAATGGTTATTGTATGGCCTTACTCGCCTCTCAGTGTTTGGGATATTTTAGGTTAACTCTGGACAGTTTGGAGAGAACTATAAACCACCACAGTGCATTTTTTTTGCCATTTTGATTCACATTTCAAAATCTACAAGATGGTGTAAATGTGGCAACTATGCACATTGAAAGTCTGCAAGGAGATGTAAAAACGTGTTAGGATGTTTCCATGATAGAGCAGCGAGAGCCTCTTTTGACCGTCAAAATGAACTACATATCACACGATTTCAGTTGATGTTTTGAGGCGTCTTCTTTCATAATTGTGGATGTTGTGTGCTTAGACTATGGTATCAGGGTTGCGTGGATAAATGTGATTAGGAGGTCAAACATGTAGGGTTTCCCATTCCCAAGCTGTTAACATAAATGGGTAAATGTAGACCTGGCAAATGGGTCATTCGGTTCGGGTACGGGTCGGGTCAAGTTCGGGTTGGGTCATTTTCGGGTTAAGTGACACTTCGGGTTGTTTCGGTTTGGGTCGGGTATGGTTCGGGTCGGGTCGATTTCGGGTCAACCAATTTTTGGTGAAACACGCTTGTCATGCCAAAACAAGCAACTTTGTTGAAAATTTCGGGTCGGGTATGGTTCGGGTCGGGTCAATTCGGGTTGCGGGTCCACTTTCGGGTGAGCATATTTCGGGTGTCGGGTCGGATATGGGTCCGGGTCATTCGGTTCGGGTTTCGGGTCTTGGGTCAGTTTTGTCAGGTCTAGGTAAATGGGTCATAAATTGGTCACCTATTTTTGAGCTTGTGGGGTGTGGATCAAGGATTTTCAACCAATTTACTGGTTCAAGTCAAGACAAATATGGCCTCATGTAACCTATTTACTAGCACTACATACACCATTAAATGTTATTTTGATCCACCTATGAGCTCATCCAGAATGATTATGAAAATAAAAGGGCTTAAAGTAAATATCTAGTAGAACTTAATACAAATTACTCTGGGAGCCCTAAAATAAAGTCTATTATACACGATTTATGGTGTTTTGAAAATGTTTTTGAAAAGTTTCCCAATGATGATAGACTTAAATTAGTCCCTTAAAATATTTTAGGGTGTTAAAGGGGCACTTTGAACAGCTTAAAGTAAATTATATACAATCATATGCCCGTTTATGGGAAATTTGGAATCATTTTTCTAAACCTACTAAATTGTGTTTGTGAAGCCGTTATGCTCATTGCAATGTTTTGGCGGGATATTTAGAGAAACCTAAGTGGTTTTAGGCATAGAGTGGGTAGAGCCTCTATAGACCCCCTAAATGTTGGCTGTTATGCACAAATTTCGAACTTTTGGGAAATATTAGTACTTGTTAATGGCAACTTTGTGCTTATCCTAGTGCTTCAGAATATTTTAGAGGATTTTAGGGCCACACAACAATCACTACTTTAAAACCCTTTCTTTTATTATTTTGAACCATGTATCAAGTTCTGCAAAATGATGGAATGAAGCAGCTATGCACATTGACAGTTCTGTAGGAGACGTATAAAACGTTAGGATGTTTAGTTGATCGAGTGGTTAGAGCCTCTCTCGAGCACCAAAAAGGGAGGCTGTATCACACAATTTTCGTGATTTTTGGAAAAGACATCCAAATGGTGAGTTTATGCTTGTATTGACACCCTCAAAAATATTTTGGCATGTTTTAGAACGGTTTTTAGGTGTTGGGCATGTATTACATACAGCACAATGGATTAAGGTGCCTACTTTTGGCTTTTAAAACCATGCTCCAAAATTGATAAGACAGTGCCTAAGAAGCCGTTGTGCATGGCAAAATTCTTTGGAGGATAATTAGAATGTCCTGCAAGGTTTTCGAAGTGTAGTGAGAGCCTCTTGGGTTCTCTAGGATGAAGACTATATATACACAGTTTTAGGGACTTTTCAGAAAATTGCGGAACACTTGTCAAACTGTTACCATATGCTCTTAATGACACCTCAAAGAATAAAGGGCAGCCCGGTGCACAAGCATCCCGCGTTCACTTTTTTTGGCATCTTGTACCATGTTTCAAAATTTTCAAGGTGGAAATGAAATTATGATGGGCATTAGATGTCGTTGGCTAGATGCAAAATGTTTTTGGATGTTTTGGTGACAATATTAAGAGCCTTTCTGGGCCAAATGAAGGACATACCTAGAACAGGCAAATGGTAACCATGTGCTTCTTTTGACCCCTCAAAATGGCGTAGCATATTTTTGAACCATTTTTAAGACTTGAGAGTTGTATGCCAGTACAATGCTTGTTCCTGGACATTAAATATCATGCTTCAAAATTGATAAGATGGAATTGAAAAAGCTGTTGAACACATTGAAATCCTTTATTGGAATGTCCTATAAAGGTTTTGGAGGTGAGCATATACACAATTTTTGTGGTTTTTGGAAAAAGCTCTAAGCAGTTTCCAGATGGGTGGTATATGGTCTTACTAGCCTCTCAAAATGTTTTAGGGCATTTTGGGGCAACTCTGGATAGGTTGAAGAGTACTATGCACCATCATAGTGCCCCCTTTTGATATTTTGATCCACGCTCCAAAATCTCCAAGATGGTGGAAATGATGCAGCTACGCACATTGAAAGTTTGCAGGGAGATGGGTAAACATGTTTGGATGTTTCAATGATAGATGGCTAGGACCTCTCCATACCACCAAAATGAATGCTCTATCACAGGATTTTCATGATATTTGGAAAAGAAAAAATTGGAGCTGGCAATGATAGCACTGTGTGCTTATTGTGACCCTCAAAATGTTTGAACTTGTTCTAGGACCATTTTTAGGAGCTGGGTGTATACAGTACATCACATACGATCTTAATTCCCATTCTTGGACATATTAAAATCATGCTCCAAGCCTCCAAAGAAGCCATTGTGCGCATGGAGATCCTTTAGGGATTCTTAGAATGCCCTTTCCGAAGGCTGCTCAGGGCCCCAAATTGAAGACTATAGTACATAGTTTTCTAGTTTTTGAAAAATCTCCAATGTAGCTGTTAAATGGTGGAAATGAAACTAACTACGCACATTGAAAGCTTTCAGGGAGATGCATAAAACGTGTTAAAATGTTTAGTTGATGGAGTGTTTAGAACCTCTTTGGATCACTCATATGAGGGCTGTATCATATGATTTTCAAGATTCTTGGGGAAACATCTGAAGCTGGCAAATGTGACAAACTGACAATGTCCGTATGTGGACCTTATGATGTTGTAGCTTGGTTTAGAACTATTTTTAGGAGATGATTGTGTATTATGATGTAAATACACCATAATGCTCAATTTTTGACATTAAGAAATAAGAATCATGCTCCATATTTAGTAAGAGGGTGTCAGTGGAGCTTAGAATGTCTTAAAAGGTTTTGAAGGCTTATTGGTAAGAGCCCCTTGGGCCCCCCAAAATCAAGGCTATATATCACATTATTTTCACAATTTTTGGAAAAGCTTTTGAGGAGGGGGGAACTGAGGGCTAACTGCGCCTTTTGACCCCTTGAATGTCTTAGTGGGTTTTGGAAGCATTGTTGGGAGTTGGGAGTGTATTATGTATCATCATAAACTTGATTGTCGACATTTGAGAATCATTCTTAAAATGAAGCAAGATGGTGCTGAAGTTTCGACTCCATGCATTGAAATGCTTTATATTTAGAGTGTCCCAAAAGGTGTGAGAGCCTCTTAGAATCCCCAAAAATGGAAGGCTATTATGCATGGTTTTTGGGGTTTTTTGGAAAATCTCCAAGGTGCTGTCAAATGGTTACTATATCCTCTTATTGACCTCTCAAGGATGCTTTAGGGTATTTTATGGCCATTCTAAAAATACTTGCTTCTGGGCGTGTTAGAGGTACAGTTAAAACTTGTACAAGATGTTGCCAGTGAGGCCATTGTGCTGATTAAATGGTTTAGAGGAATGTTTTGGACATCCCATGATGTTTTGGAGGTAGGTTGGAAGAGTCTCAGTCTGGAATAAGTTGTCATTTCTGGATTACAACTTTACAATAGTGTAGGCTGGTTTTATAGCTCTGTCATTGAAATCATGTTCGTATTATTGCATATTACCAAACCCTTTGTGCGTACTCGTTTTAGTTTTAGCTGTTTCCATGTGTAATCTTTTAATATATTTACGTAAATTATGATGGCCTCTTTGGCCATGTACTGTAAATTACTAATGTAACAGGCATCAAAATTTCAGGTGTAGCATGCTATCAACTTTACGTCGTGATCAGTAGTTACATCATCCAAATGATGAAGCATTTGATGTCATGACCCTAACATTGCATGTTCTAGCTTTGCTACTATCTGGTGTTCAGAAGGAAATAAAGATGTGGCAATAGAAGTCCTCTTATGATTTATGTGTATATCCTCATGAATCAACACGTATGTGGATTTATGTAGGTGAAGGAAATACTATCCCACTACCCATCCAACTATAAGCAATCTGCCGTCATTCCTTTGCTTGATCTTGCTCAACAACAGCATGGAGGTTGGCTTCCTGTTTCTGCAATGAATGAGGTATTTCAAGATTAGTTTCACACTAATAATCATGATATGGTCTTACTCGATTTCATAACAAAACTAGGTTACATTCTTGCTGTTAAGAATAGTCATGATAAATCATATGAGCAATATATCTGAACTGCAATAGTGCACTGAACTTTATTTAGGTATCATATCAATGCTTCTTTTGCTGTAATGAGTGAACTCTAGAATCTGCCTCTGCAATGAAGCTTGACAAATGCATGCGGTTTAATGTGCAAATCCGGGTACCATTGAATCATTGATAAAGTCTGCTTATTCATTCCTACATAATTTTATTCTTTGCACCGCACACTGCTGGGGGGGGGGGGGAATTGAATTTCATCCTAGGGTATGGATCTACCTCTGGACATTTGCACTAAGATGTGCTTATTGCTGCACTGCTGCTGCTGAAGTCTGAAAGGACTAATGAGAAATGACAGAAACTTCCAGATTTTTAGGCAATCGTATATTTTGAGTTTGTCATTAGATTTGTTGCTTTCTGCAGCTCTAAAATGCCTATATGTATGCTGGTATTTCATTTGCATATAATGTTAAGTACTTGGGTGGAGAGATTCCTCCCGAAAAAGAAAACAATCTGCTTCTTTTGTCAGGGAAAGATCCACAGATCCCACTAAAGCGGGACCCACACTACAAGGAGTTGTTGTCAGGGAAAGAAATATAAAGGGGGGAAAAAGATACTCTTTTAGTCAGAAAAGAGAAGGATTACCCTTTTCATTGAGTTCTAATCTATTGTGAATAACCCAGGTGGCAAGGATAGTAGAAGTTGCTCCTATCCGTGTGTATGAGGTGGCAACTTTCTACTCTATGTTCAATCGGACAAAGGTCAGAAGCTCATCAATTGCTTTTTCTCCTTTACTTTCTGCAAGTTTCTGCATGTGTTGTCATATCAATTTTCATCCTTTCCAGGTGGGCAAATACCATCTTTTGGTATGTGGAACTTCCCCTTGTATGATACGTGGTTCGCGAGATATTGAAGAAGCCTTGTTGAAACACCTAGGGGTAAAGCGAAATGGTCAGTTTTGTTGTGGTGGAAATTTTATGACAGATGAGATGTGTTTCATGATGAAATCAGTAATTTCTCCCTACATATTCTTCTTGTTTATATCTGCAGAAGTGACAAAGGATGGCCTGTTTTCCGTTGGAGAAATGGAATGCATGGTTTGCTAGCTGTGCTTTTCTAGTATAATTTACTGCATCAATTGGTTTTGCAAGTGGTTTATATTAAAACCTGGTTTTATTTGCATAGGGATGTTGTGTGAATGCTCCCATGATTACCGTTGCTGATTATTCCAATGGATCTGAAGGATATACTTACAACTACTATGTAAGTCTTGCGACCCTTTTCACAGTTTAGACAGTCACATCTGCAGACAGTGAATATTAGACATTATGTTGTTTGAACTTCCCCAACTGTATGCAGGAGGACGTCACCCCACAGCGAGTTGTGGAAATTGTTGAGATGCTGCGAAGGGGAGAGAAGCCTCCTGTAAGTAAACTACACTCTCCACTGTAGTTTCTACTTAAGATCTGGCTTCTGGATCGTCCGTTGACTGAAGAAAATGGATTCGTTTGAAAAACAATTGTTTGTATGGTTGTGATGTAAGTGTTAATTATGCTTGACAATTGAAAATGTGTGAATTGGAAATTAAGGGAGCATAAATGTAATCTAGGCAACCTAATTTGAAGCCCAAAACAATAACGTAAGGCCCCACTTGCCTTTTTTGGGTTGGGTGATGGGAGTTGGTTAAGTGGCTAAGGGCCCCCCCCCCCCCCCCCCCCAAAAAAAAAAAAAGAATTTTATAGATACAATGTAAGCTAGGATGTGGTTTTCCATTGGGGAGAACTTACATCCAACTATCCAAGTAGACTTAAGAAGTCTTTAGGAGTATCTTTCTTTAATTGTTGTTCTTGATCTTTATCCATTCTTTGAAGGCACAATGATTACATATACATTCCTAATCGATTATGGCCTGATTGATGAAGGTTATTAGTAATTCTTGGCTGACCTTGAGCCTTCTGCATGTTAACAACTGTAACTCACTGACCCCAATCCTAATATTCCTAATGTATTGTTTGCATATTTGGTGAATGGTTTTGAACTTTATGGGTAATGTGTGCAAAGCAATAGTTTCAGTTCATATGCAACGCAAGAGGTGAATTCAATGATTAGTGGTGTCATGGATTGAACTCCCTCTCCAAGGAATTTGTTTTTGTAGAAAAATGATTTACGCCGAGAAGCATATATTCCTGTGTATGAATGAAAAGGACAATTTTTTCGACGACTTTCCATGATTCTCTTTTTCAGCCTGGCACCCAAAATCCAAATCGAATCAAGGCAGGTCCTGAAGGCGGAAATACAACATTGTTAGGGGAGCCAAAACCTCCTCCATGCCGCGATCTTGATGCTTGCTGATGTTTGGAGATCTGAAAGACGACCCTTCACATAATGCAATGTGGGTTTGATAGCTCATCCTCTTGCTGCCAGCCAGCCAAGTACATGTAGCAGTTTGCTATACTCGTTCGTTTTTTCCTGTTTCAGTATTTCTAGCTGTTCTATTTAGCATTCACCCAATGATCTTAATGAGGTGGTTTTTGTTGAACTTCAGGAGCCCTATATAATCTAGGGAGACCGGAGAATGGAATAACCCTCCATTGTCTTTGTTCTGTTATTTTCTGTTATCCACTCAAGGGCAATAAATATTTGATAAGATGGTTTTTGTTGAACTTCGAAAGCCCTGTATTCGGGGAGAATGGAATAACCGCCGTTTATCTTTGTTCTGTTATTTTCTGTAATATTCTCTGATGGCACACTTCAATATTGTAAAATTCTGTTTTTGCTGTTGAAATCTCCTGACCTTTTTGTTTTTTAAAAAAAACATTGTGTCATAGCTTATTGAAATAACACAATTTCACTTAGGACAAAGCTCTAAAATGGTAATTTGGATTCTGTGGAGAAAACAAAAAAAAGAAAAATTATGGGGGCAATTTTGCAGGGGGGGAAAAACCCCAAGATGTATGTTCATTGTTCAGTACTGTTTGGTTTCAGTGAAAGTTGAAACATACATATAATGCATAAACAATTTTATTACATTGGATTATATTACAACCTAGCAAACATAACATAAGAGATGACCCCTTAAAATCCCAGTGAATCATCTTACCAAAACAATTGTTCAGGGATAGAGAGAGGAAATCAAAGGTGTCAGCTAACTTTTGACACACAGGCCAACAATGCCCCCCTTTATCTAAAAACCATGTATAATTAACATAACATCAATTGGACCATCACAGATAAAAAAATGCACCAAAGACAACCAAACATTGTCCTTACCAAACTTTGCACGCTTTCCTGATAATAATAGAAATACATTACAAATTACACAAGATATGTAATCATCCATTCCTTTACAAAAGGCCCCACCATCCACTACCTTACACACAGAAAGAAAGAGAGAGAAAGAGAGAGAGAGAGAGAGAGAAGAATACCCCACTAACACATTACATAAAGTGCTTTGGTCATCCAGCACTACTGACTACTCCCCACCATCTGATACAAAATTCAGGAAAACTACTACTGAAAGGAGAGAAATATGCATCAAGTAAAGCTTTGACAATTCAACCATCCATGCCTTTACTTGAACTCAACAAAGACTCCTATGGCTGCGCCACCATTTGTTTAGGCATGAATATCATATGATATTGATCCCTGCTTTTGACAAAAGATTAAAGCAATGGGAAAAGAAAGCACAATGGCATCTGACTTTGATACCAAATTCAAAGTAAGAGATGATTGAGCTGATTTCCCTTGAAGGGGAGTAAAGGGTGGCTAGATAGTAATGTATGACGGGACCCGCCAAGGTGTTAGCGAGTTATGACCTGGTTTGTTAACCATTCGATGTTTAGGAAGGAGGGTTTGACTCGGGTTTGATATGAGAGGCTGCATCAGGAGGCTGTGAATGGTAGATTGCAGATGCCAATGAGACAGGCATGATGCAAAGTGCCTTAGATTGGAGAAATTGCATAGCAGCTCCAACGTTCTCTTCCATAAGCTTTGCAACTTGTCTCTCGGTCCCATCATTTGACCATTTCTCCCAGACAGGTTGACCTTCACCGCCTTCACCGCCTTCTTCCTGTTGGAAAGCCAACATGCCAGAAAACGACTTTAATGGAATGTGTTTGATATGATACGAAATTGACAAATGAGCTGGGATAAACTTTCGTCCACATCTATCCCTTTCTCTTTTTCCCTGGCGTGCTCAGTTTGAATGCTTACTGACCACACACGGGGTTTTCCCTTTTCTTACCTCAACGGATGATATTGGCAGATCCGTCACAAGTGGTACTACTGCGCCTGCTCCACCCAATCTACTCATGCTTAGAACCTGTCATCAATGTTTGAATATGATTATATGAGAAACATTTAAAATGGATCTCCACACCAACTAGCTTGCCAATTTTCCAATACGCTTCTCTGTAAAGAATGGAACAATCCCCAGACAAAGTAATAGTACAATTTATCACATGGTGGCATCTAGTCTTCATCAGATCATTTCACGGATACACCAAAGCCGATCACAAGCATGACCCCTAACATCTCAAATTGAGAGCAAAACATGTTGACACCAACCTAACCGACATCCTGAATTTGCATCTAGGAATTTAGGGGGTGGTGCCGTGGCGGGGTGGGGATGTTGTAGGAATTGTGGAAACCTCGATTTGGAATCTAGGGTGTGTTTGATAGGGGTGAAAATGATTTTCTCATTTTACGGTGTTTGATAAAACAAGGAGGGGAAATTCGTTTTAAGAGGAAAATCATTTTCCCTAGAATGAAAGAAAATATTTTCACTTTAAATAGAGTAGAAGTTGATTTTACGTTTCTTAGGCTTTCACACGGTCTGACACTCTTTCTCTATTCTATGTCTATTTCTTCGACATATGGTTCGAAGATTAAGGAAAATTATTTTTAACTTTTTTGTTTATTGTTTGCTAATCAAACTCATTATCCAGAAAGTTCATTTTTCCTTTTATCAAACAACTGAAAATATGAGTTGAAAATCATTTTACATGAAAAATCATTTTCTAGAAAAATAGTTTTCAACCCTGCCAAAAACACCACTAATGTCAAGAGTTATAGACACCAGTACCATGAAGTCATGATAGAAATGATGAAAGATAGTACTAGGTTTGTAGGCATCATTAACATTTACTTAACATTTAAGGCCTTGTAATATGTGTCCACGTGTCAACCAATTCAGCAGAATAGAGTCATTAAAGTATTAAGTATGGGAGAAAAGCAAAAGACTTCTTAAATAACTTAGAAACTCACAACAAAGGAGAAAAAATAACAGGCTAAATAGTCTAAAATGTTGGAGGGGTTGCTTTGAGTAGATAGGCCACCCAGTTGGAGACAAAGGAATCAGTAAAGAGATCCTAAGGAGAACATAAGGGTATTTACCTTGACTTGCAGTCTTAAAAACTTCACATAATCCACAACCTCATCAAGCATAGCTGCTCTGTCAGTCTGCAAAAATTAAATTATACATAAGCATGTAAAGAATGACAATCAGACACTATGAACTCTCTTAAAATAGCGATAATAAAACTATGTATTAGTGTTCAGTGCATTAAGACTCCAATAATTAATGCTTGATGGTCTCCCACTTTTAAAAAATGAGAATAATAAGAGGGGGTGTTCAATAATCCCTATGAGGTTATGACCATAGAAATAAATATGGAAAGTGCGGGAGTAAAACACGAAGTACAGGCATCACACTTGGGATTGACAGAAATATCAAAAAACTTGATTCAAGAACTCATTCGACAACATTGTCACATGGCATTCGAGAGCCTGCGGGAGGGGGTTTTGAAAGCTTCATCCAATAAAATCTCAATAATAATTATAGAAGTTCGATAAGGTAAGGCTAATGAAGCTAAGAAGAGGGACAAGGATGGTATGCGTAAACTTTGATAACGTAACGAGAAGTTGTATAAAAATATGAGGATGCAACTAAAACAGTTTGGCACTAATTGTCACTTATCAGAAAGAACCTAGCACTGCTAAACTGCGATCACAAACCTATATGCTTAGAAATTAGAAAGGGAATTGTGAGATTTGGATTTTGATTTTTGCAGGTCCTTATCAAAAAAAAAATAAAAAAAATAAAAAGGGAGTCCTACTGACAATTGAAGTGGTCAACAACCCCCCCCCCCCCAAAAAAAAAACCCCCAAAAAAGGCCCTAAAAAAACTCTGAAAAGGGAAAAGAAACAGGGGTAGAATCTAATCATAATAATAACTTCAGCTCTACTCAATCATGCCATAAACAATAAGATGGTAGCATATGAAATGGTATTTCTATATATACAGCAAGAGAAGGACGTTTCAAAGCAACAATGAGTGAGGACAAATGTCCGAGGAACTGACCTTGTTGACACTTGGAACAAGTTCTTGCAATGCCCTGATTCTTTCAGCAATCCGTTCCCGACGTAACTGGTTAAGAGAGTCATGGATAGGAAGGTAAGCACATGCAAAAGCAATAAGGGCTTTCCACCATCACAAGTCATTCATAAGACTTAACCAACTACTAATAGCATCCTAGGAATGAATAACACCCACAATTGGCATAGATAACAAACTAGCAAGGGTATCCTATGATGAATATCATTCATTATTGCTGTCAATAACAAACTATTTAAGGGTATCCTAGGATGAATTCCACCCATCATTGTCAATTGCACCTAACAAGCATTAAAATTGATAGCCACACAAGGAAGTGGTTTGACGGCATTTTCAATTCCCAAATTTCTCTTAGAAGGTCGTCTTCTCGGGCTCCTCCCCAATTTGTTCCCAATCACCACATGCATCTAAACAATTAACCACATCAATGCCACAACAATAAAACTCATAGACAGGCGTGCTTGCTATAACACAATTTCAACCAGCACTTTCACAAATCTTACAGCAAGTTGCAACACTTAAAGGCCTTACTCTTTCAGCGATACTATGAGGATCAGTAGCCTGTCCTCGCCTTGCTCTGACTCTAGGACGAATTGCTGGCTGTTGTGGTGCTGCAGGAACCGGACTTGGCATCGGTTGGCCATGGAAAACCTAACACAATTTCACCAAAAGATAACAGCTTTGATTAAATAATGGAAAAGCTTTGATAACCTCTCAAAACCCACACTCTGTTTTTCACCAAAATCATATTTCATCATTGATTCATCCCTATCCACCCACCAAATCCCAAGATAACGAGTCTCAATTTTCTAGTCATACAAGTCCAGTTCATAATTTCTTGCTGATTCCATAATAAACTCACAGCCCAAAACAAAAAACTAAAATATTAATAAAAAAAAGGAAAATTTCTTCAACCCAAATCAGACCAAAAGAGCAACAACCCAAATTACATCACCAACAACTCCCTAGCTGAAAAAAAATTAAATAAAGAGAAGCATACCACAACCAAATTTCTACCAAAATTTTGATTGATCAATTTTTGCAGAATTCTACAATTTAAACAAAGCCCAAAAATTATAAACTCCAAAGAAAACAAAGGTTATTTCTTGCCCACCAAAATAAATTCTATTTCACTAAGCAACCAAGTAGTAGCAGAATATGTAATTGGGCAATTCCCCCTTAATCCCCTGCAAAGCCTACGACCTTTATAGAGCACTGACAATCACTGAGGCCCATAGATGGTTATTTTTACCTACCAAAAAGGGGCCAAAAAACCCAATTCAGTCCTAAACCAAAAACCCTTTTTTTAATTTTTGTTCTTTTCATAGTATGTTCATCAAAAATTTACCCACTTACATTCTTAGGGGCAGCATCATGAACACCCACACCATCACGAAAGCGCTTGGCGATGGCGGAACCCGAACCCGACCCGTCATCAGGTTTGAGGAAAGCGGGTTTACCCTGATCCAAGCTCAACCCTAATGGGAAACCGGGCGGCGCGTGGAACCCACCACTGAGTTGGAGCATCATATTCATCGGAAGCCCCCCACCCGCCAAATTGACGTCGGTTACTGTTCCCGCCAAATTAGGTGAGCCGTAAGTTTGCATATCGAGAAGCTGGTCCATGAAGTCCTGGTTCGAACCGTCTCCTGGGTTGTTCGCCATTGAAATTGTTGAGCGAGCTGAGAGAGAGAGAGAGAGAGGGTTAGAGTGAGAAGGACTTGGGTGGGTTTACAAATGGTTGGATTTGGAGTTTGGACAGCCGTAAATAAATGGAATGAAAGAAAGGGCGTTTATAAATAAAACAAAGAAAAGGAAAATAAATAAAAACAAAAATAGAGAAAATAGTGGGGTGGTGGAGTGGGCCCATTTTGGTTACCATTCATGGTTTAGGTGGACTTTTGGGTCGGGTCTAGCTAAGGTGTATCGTTGTTTGTTTGTTTATTTATTTATTTATTTATCTACGGTCTGTTTGATTGGACTCGAGTTATTTGAGTTAAGTTGAATTATTGTTGAATTTTTTTTCATTTACACAGCTCAAATGGACTATATTAGTCAAGAGCTAAGAAAAGTAATAAGTGTTAATTATTTGATTAATTGAACTATTCTGTATATGGGTAGAGTATACACAAAAAAGCATAACGATTCTTTATAAAGGTTTTGCTTGTACAAGTTTCAGATAAATAAATATAGATAGCCTAATTTTATGTGCAAAAATTATAACAACACGAAAGATTTGACAAAAAAGGAAATGTAAAGATTGACATAATATAAAGAAAATATTATGATTTGAACTCAAATACAATACCAATTCTATGGGACTTCACGTTTATTATAGTCTAGTAAAGTAGTTGATTGACAAAAATAAATTTTATTAATTTTGCGGGGATTTGAAGGAAGTCAAATGAATGTTCCTATATATTGATGATGTTTAAAATTGTAGTGCTTATTAATGAACATTGGGATAGCACAAAAAGAAAGTAATGAGCTTATGATTTTTTTTTTTCAAAAAAAAATCCAGATTAGTCACACAGAATAATACAATATAATTACAATATAATAAAAGAGAAAAAATTGAACCTAAAACCTCATATACTCAAGGTTTCAGTCCTAACCACTGGGTCAAGACCTATGAACCCATATAATGATGAATGTATGAACCTGTACATGCAAACATGTTAATTAAGTAGTTATGAACTTGTAAATGAAGTCTTGAGAATGGCATTAGAAACCTGTGTTTGAAGGCCAAAGGCAAGGGGGAGGTTATCAAATACAGCATTAACCAACAGTAGTACAGAGATCACCCTTGTACAATACTCTGACCTTGGATTGATCATGAACAATTTGATTGGCACTACATATGAAAGGGATCAAACTAAAAGTGCTCCCAATCTTTTCATGAAACAATTAAACCTAGTCCAGAGTCACTCGATCAATTATCAGATTAGACTACAAGAAGAACCGAGAGCAACATTAATCAGATTTGCAGCCTGTGAAATCAGATTCCAGAACCCGTGATCAGATCCTCTTCCATCCGCTTTGGGCTAGCATTATGATGAATCCAAAGAGCCGTAGGCCACCGAGCAGATAGAAATCAGAACTCCAGAAAGATACCGAATCCAAAGCTACACAACTGCACTTTGCAGCCAGACTGCTTCCTCACACCAAAATTGAGAAAAAACTGCCTGAGAACCTAGCAAAGAACAAGTTGTACTTATATATAAGTTCATGAAATTAAATCATCACTGGGATAGATTTGTCACTTGTTCAATATCAATTTTGCATCAGCTTGCATGTTAATTGATTAAGTTCTAAGATTTTTTGAACATCTGCATTTAGTTTCACAGTTTATCCAAAAGAACAAGAATAACAAGCTACTGTGCATGCAGCACAAACCCCCCCTTTTCCCAAGCCCCAAGAGACGAGCGAGGAGAAAAGGCAATATAACATCTGATAGCAGACGAAATGTACTGTAGGTTTTGAACTTCTGATAGATATGTGTGTGATGTACAGTTCTTATCATAAGATTTTGCGCAATGAGGACCAAGGGACATCATACCAAATCAACAAATCAGACTAGAAGCCTCACAAAGAGCGTGATCACCAATTATGCCACATCCAAAGCAGTAGAGGGCCGGCCAATCAACGAAGTCAAGAAATAAGATGGGTGACGTGTGGAAGGAGTTGTGAGAACCCTACAAGGGGACATTTGACCACATAATATGACTTAGATGTAATTATTGTTAATCACTTTAGCAAACCCTCAATAGGCTTGTGAGGCACTTCTGCCGAGAAAAAGGACTCCAGCTAAGCAGATCAGCCGGTAAATTCAAGTGGAACACTAGATAACATAATAAACTAAGCCTAATCCACAAGGGTGGCTTTCTGAACCACTATCTTTTTGGAATCTTCCTCTTGATTTTCCACCTTTCAGCATAATCATCTCACTCTTATAGCCACCAAACACATCCAAAAGCACTGCAGAAATTTCCGTTAACAATGCCAGCATGTTAAGCTGCGCAAACAGGATATGATGCTACAGATACCAAGACATTCTAGCACAAATTGGTACAAATAAAATCCATCGTTAATTGACCATGTACTTAGTTACACCGAGGCCTTATACACAACAGTCCCAGCCAAAGCCACGAAGTAAGTGTTCCAGAAGTTCTTTGAAGCATGCTTTTGTTTGAAAGACACAGAGAAGACTAATACAGACTAGATGTAATCACTTAAGGATGTGACACATAAAAGAAACAAGGATACACTCATACAAAATAGACAATAGTCAATGGATCATGCAACGTAACCATAAGATAAGATCACAGTCTTTTGAGAGATTAGCAATATCCCCCCTCCCCCTGCAAGCCAGCACCAGTTCATGGAATTGAGCAACTGCAAACACAGGTTAACCAATTGAGCCTGAAATTTCAAAAAGGTGCAAAATGAGATAGAGGGCACAGTATTGAGGAAAAGAACATACTAGAGTGATAGAGTCATTCAAACTTGATTTGATTCTGAGGTCGGGATTCGAGAGAGACATTCCTTAGCATCGCGTGCAACCTCTGCCTCTAGTATTGCCTCTAGAACAATGTCTGAACCGGATACTTCACCTGAAAGTTGAGAACATCACCATATGTGAGTCACTGTGCATGCCAACTAAATGGTCCACATCTCCAGCTTCCAACAAAACAAATTGAGAGGATTAGTCTTTCCATTATTATCAAGTCCACAAAAGTACCTTCGCGCTTAGGCAATAGATCAGCACATTTAGCTGATACAGGAAGGACATACAGAAGGCCGGGTCTATCATCAACTGTATCGATGCTGACAATACTTTCTGTTGCTTTGTTTTTCAAAACTTGAGATTCTGCCAGCTTAGCATAAATAGTTGCTTTGCTATGCAAGTTGGATGCCACTGAAGCCTCTGAGCCTTCCTCCTAGGGAAGAACATCTTGATAAGACCTTTGTCCATGACCATACAATTGTGCATTAACAAGCTTAATAATATTTCAGCTCTCAATGGACCTTAAATACACTTGTTTCTGCCTTGAAGCGATATTGCTGTCCTTGGTTTTTCTGTGCAATGGTTCCTTTACTCTCTTCAGAAAGATTAATGGGTGCGCCAACGACAGTAGCCCCTATAAACCACATAATCACGTACAAATTGATGACACAAAATGATAAAGATCAAGACACAAGCATAACATTCACCAATCCAGTAACTTCAATCAAAACCTGGGACAGTGACAGTCTGATCAGGATTATCCATCACAGTGCGAACAAATGGACCAGGGTCCATGCGATACGCGCTACGAATTTGATGCTGAACTGCATCCCACTGTGCCCTTAAATCTTGCACGTCTTTGCTCATCTTGAAAAAAGAAGTAATAATAAAGCTAATCAATTTGAATACTTAAAAGTTTACATCAGGAATGCCACAGTAGAAGGCAAAGTTAACCCAAACCCACAAAGCTGAGAAAGCCATTTTCACGCATAAAATTCAGAAAATAGGCAATTAGCCAACATTAAGGTGCTAGAACAGGAATCCCACAACCCAAATTGTAAAATTAACTCAAACCCACAAACTGAAATTCAGAAAACTCAGAACCCCATGTAAAAGAGATGCAAAGAAATTACTTGGAGAGAGCCGTTTTCACATATACAACTCAGATAATGGGTAATTAGCCAACATTAGGGTACTAGAGCAGGAATTCCGCTACACAAATTTAGGTAAAATTAGCTCAAACCCACAAAGTGAAATCCACAAAACTCACAAACCCATATAAAAACAAACGCAAAGAAATCATTTGAAGATGAGTATAGATACCTGGCGAATCTCAGTCTTCCCCATAGTATTTTCAAGTTGACCGCGAACCAATTGAACGTACCCAATGGCTCGACCCGTTAATCGACCCGCAGCTCTGGCTATGATTGGGAGGTCCTTGGGCCCTGTTCAAATTTCATTAAATTGATTGAATTCATGAAAGAATGAACTTAATATCGTGAAATTGTAGGAGGGGAAGAGTGAATGAATGAAGTTAATAACAAATGACTGAAAATAGCATAGAGATTGAATGAGAAAGAAAGAAGGATTAGGGATAGAAAGAGACCAAGTAGGGCAGCAGTAGCTCCAAGGATGAGGAAAATTTCTCCATATGATAATCCCAGCATTTTCCCCTCTTTCTTTCTTCTACTATTTCATCAGATTCGGATTAGTCTCCTGCCTCTCTCTCTCTCTCTCTCTCTCCAGCGTTCCATACTTTCTTTCTTTGAATTCCGACCTCCATGGGAGGGAGGCAATGGAGAGCTGGTCTAGGGTTACGAAACGGCGTCGTTTGCACGAAATTTCCAGCATGTTTAGTGAAAAGCAAACGTGACAAATGGGTCACCCGAGTTGAGTTAATTTAACATCGGGTTATATAAGATTTAGTTCGATTTTAGTTTAGGATCAAATTATTCTCAGTTCGGGTTGATTTCAGACTGTTTAATACTTGGTGCAAATTCCATAAGCTAGTATAGCAAAGAAGAACATCTTTCATGGAAAAATATTCAAGTCAAATTTCGTTCAGTTCAGAGCATTTTTGTTTTCGGGTCAATTTTAGGGTTGCAATTTTGGTGAATGGTATAATTTTGGATCATTTGATTCAGGTCACTTTGGTCAAGTCTAACAAAAATAGTGTATTAGATAAATAAGTTTTTGGAAGTAGTTTAATTAATGGCTTCTTTTCCACAATACTCGAACCTGAGATCTTACTTAATAGAAATAAATGTCAAACCACTTGAACTAACTTATATTAGTAGATAGCTAAATAAAGTTAACTACTTCATTTTTCTTCTTTTACGACATATAATACACAATAGGAAGCAATATTTTATCCCCAACATGAAAATTCAGGTTCAAGGCTCGACCAACTTAAATTTTTTCAAGATCTTTCACTATTAATGTGAGACAATCCAAATTAGATTCAAATATTAAAAAGATTAAGGTTGAGAGAGTTTAACACTTTAGATTTACCAAAAGAGCTCCTACATCTCAAGCATTTCAAAGTCTATTAACTCAAGTGGTATGAATCAGTGGTTGAGTCTTGGATATCTAGTCTAGGATTAATGAATATTTAGCAATGAAATCAGTTGTCTAACTATATTAACCAGTATAATTCAATTTTTGATACTAGATCACGGGCAAATCCTCCCTAATGTCTTCCCCCTCTTCTCAAGCCCTATGATTTTTGTCAAATCAAATTTCATTAAACTAGACCTCGCTCATTTGGACTCAAGTTAGAACTTTAAACTAGAGCTGAGTAACGGGACAGTTCGGGTTAACCCATTTAACAAATGAATCAATTTTGTGCCAACCTTGCAAATAGTTTAAATCTATTTAAAATCGAAAAATAACATGTTTTTAAGCTAAACGGTCAAATTGTGTCGATTTCAGGTCGAAATCAGTTCGGTTTGTGTCGGGCTCGGGTTTCTCTTAGTAACATCAGATCGGGTTTAAACTAAGTTATCGTGCCAGGTGAAACTTTCCCAACTCTATTTTAAACTCAAGCATAGTTACCTACTCAAGCTGTTATTGTGTCAAACTTTTCAAGTTGAAACTCCTCTCTTGAGTTTTTGCCAAGTAGTTTACCCAAATTACATCCCTAACTGAAGGGAATAATATGTATTATACTGAACAATAAAACATCAACCTAATTTTTCACGATTCAATTTTTTCTTAAATACGTGCATATACACATACCATGTAAGCTAGGAAATCAAACAATGATTTGGATTAGGTGGCTTACCAAAACTGCTTCCAGGGTTTTTGCATAATAGCCTTCATCAATTACAGCATGCATGAAGTTTGCAAATTGACAGACACAGTTACTCACTCCAAATATACTTCCCAATATGTATAGATCTTCCATGTTTGTACTATATTATGATAATAACAATTATCTCGCAAACCATTTTTCTGAAAGTGCCAAAGAGCAACTACCACATGGCTATGGCTATGGCCCTCCTCAAGTCCACCTGCTTTCTGCATCAGAAACGTTTCGAAACCATTGCTGCTCCTTCATTTTCTCACAGAATTGTATCTCTTTCTGCTAGAAAATCAAGTGCACCAATGGCTTCCCGCGCTACCACACAACAGGTTGTTGGGCTTTCTGAGACGTTCAATAGATTGAGAAAGCAGAAGAAGGTAACCGTCCTCTCTCTCAGTGTGTGAAGTATGTGTGGGTAATTAGTTGGGAAATTTGGGTGATCACACTTGAGAAGTGGGTTCGTGACGACTGTTGGACAATTATTGTATCTGGGTGTCTTGAAAATAAATGGCATTTTTTTGGGATTGTGGATGATGAGGAATGTTTACTGCTTGATCCTAATTGTTGAATTGTTTGGAGGTGATAAGTTTACAAAAGATTTTAGTTTTATGTATGGTGCTGGGATCTTAGAATTAGTCTCTCAGCGTGCACGAATGTGTGTTGTGCTAAGAGTCTAAGACTCCTTACATCTGGATTTCCTCAAATCCCATGAAAGCAGGATCCATATTAAGAGTAGTTGTTGTTGTGGTTGGATGAAATTAGTTGGGCAACCCTGACCATCATTAGTTGGGTATAACCCAATAGAATAGAAATGTCAAAGACAAAATGCCAAAGTCATGAGGAAGTCTTCCGCTCTTTTAAGTACATTTAGAGTCTGTTCTTTATCTATCATCGACTTTAGGTACTATTCAATTTTATTAGGTACTTTTTGTGATATTGTGTGGATGTATATCTGTTCTGATGGCGTGACTTATTGGATGATGAGGAATGTTGATTGCTTGATCCTAATTGTTAAATTGTTTGGAGGTGATAAGTTACAAAAGATTTTAATTTTATATACGGTTCTTGGATCTGGGGATCAGTCTCTCAGTGGGGGTAAGACTGCTTATACCTAGATCTCTACAAACTCTGTTAAAAAGATATCCATATTGAGAGTTGTTATTGTTGTTGTTGTGCTGCTGGTGCTTGGATGAAATTAGTTGGGTATAACCCTGACTATCATTAGTTGGCTATAAACCACTAGAATATAAATGCCAACTACAAAATGCAAGATTACCTACTGCGCCTCAGCCTAAGTCATGAGGGAGTCTTCCACTCTTTATGAGCATTTAGGGTTCATTCTTTATCCATCATCAACTTTCAGTGCTGTTCATTTTTATTAGGCAGTAGGCACTCTTCAGCACCATTCAATACCATTTAGCCCTTGTTCAAGACACCTAGTTATGTTTTACTAATCATTCAACGCAGTCACTCTTTGGTTTCTGTAAGTACCAGTCAACCAATTCAGTCCCATTCAACATTCAACTAACCATTATGTCCCAAAGAACAGGCTATCACTACGCCGTGCCACAGGGGCGGGGCGCCCCCCCCCCCAACCCAAAAAAAAACCCCAACAAATGGGGAGAAATGCGTGCACAAACGCACCCTACTTAGAGGTGCAATTTGAGTGCCCTCCTATACCTTTGCTCTCATAGCAACCATAACCAAACCATTAGTCATACCTATTTCAGTTATTTCTATCATTTGAGTAAAATGTGACATGAACAATTTGCGGAAATGCCCAACCTTATGTGAAAAACAATCTCTCAACTAAGCTAACATCAATTGACTATTGTGTCACTTTCATTGGTAAATGCCAGTGTAATGTAACTGTCTTTCTGAGATATTGCGATACGGAAATTTAGATAGCCCCCCTTTTTCTTTCCAGCCAATTCTTTTGCATCAGAAATGTGTTTTAGAGGTCCACAGATTATGCTTCGATCATTTCCATAATGGTTATGAATAGACAACAACTCTAGCAAGATCATCATCTTGGTTGTTTCCCCTCTCTGTTTTTCCCTACGGCAAGTTTTGCCATGATTAAAAAAGCAAGTTAGTAGAGCACACAACACAGATAACTCAACTGATAATAGGTTTCCTATTGTGAGTGCTGTATGTTACCTTCCAACAATCTCGAATTCTGATTTCATTCGCTTGCCTCATGAATATGCATGGTAAAGGTGGCGCTTATAACTTACATCACTGCCGGTGTTCCTGATCTGTCAACTACAGCAGAAGCGTTGAAAGTTCTTGACTCTTGTGGCTCAGATATAATAGAACTAGGTGTACCATACTCTGATCCTTTGGCAGATGGTCCTGTTATTCAGGTATTCGAGTACTTCATTTACTTTACTTCTATGTTACAGATATATTGGACAGCTGCTTAAATCTAAATGATCTTTTTAGACTGCTGCTACGCGTGCTTTGTCCCGAGGAACCAATTATGATGCCATCATCTCCATGCTGAGGAATGTAATGTGCTTTCTCCTATTATGTCAAGCTTTTATGTTTATCAAACGTATTACTATGCTAATTCCATTTTTTCTAATCCCTTGTTTTCCCACTAGGTGGTGCCACAACTTTCTTGTCCGGTTGCATTGTTCACATATTACAACCCAATACTCAAGCATGGTACTGAGAAGTTTGTGGCCACTATAAAGGATGTTGGTGTGCATGGTATGTATTTAATTTGAGTTCCGTACTGTCATGGTTTAGACCATATGCCTAAATGTATGTATGTATGTATGTATGTATGTATGTATGTATGTATACAGAGCGAAGCACACTAACAGATTTTGTCACACCATATATTCCTTCCGTTTCTTGCATTCTGTTTGTTGTTCTTGGAGGGGAAAGGGTAACACCAGCTTCTTGTTTGCTGTATAAGCTGCTAGCAAATATGTTTTTCTTTTCTTTATGATTACTTTGCAGGCCTGGTAGTCCCAGACGTTTCCTTGGAGGAGACTGAAGCCCTGAGAAAGGAAGCTGTTGAGTATGGAATTGAATTGGTAAGATTCTCCATTTTTTCACAAGGGTTCCCCCTTTTGTTATGATTAATATATCTTTGGCTGTCAAGGACCGGCAGAAGCATTAGCAAGCTAGAAAATATGTTAACTCATGTACCTGGAGAGCTGGTTGCCCCTAAAAGAAGAGAAATGCACAAAATTAGATGTTTTGTCCACGTATGACAGTATGCTTCTTTCAGTTTTCGGTCTTTCTTCCTTTCTGGTTTCAATATGTGCTTCTAGTATAACTTTTGCGGAACACGTCATATTATGGATGAAAAGCCAAGACAGTTGAAGGGTTATTATGGTTCTTTATCAATTGAATTCTATTGGTATATTTTCGCACAATTCGTCTGTTATATGGTTCAGGTACTGCTCACAACACCAACCACCCCCAGGGATAGAATGAAAGCAATTGCAGAAGCGTCTGAAGGCTTTATTTACCTTGTAAGTTGTCTATGCCTATTTTGTTTTGCTTTGTATAATGCAGGGCAAAATTTTGTTTACAATTTTCGGCTGCTATTTTTCTAGCTGATATGCAAATCAGGGGCATGTTATCTTGTCGATGGTTGACTATGTTTATGTTTCTTTTGACTCCAATTCAATCATATGGACTACTCATAATCCAGAGAAAATGTGAGGATGAGATTTAAGGGAAACTTCGAAGGCCATTATCGGCAGCTTTCTCAGGTTCATTTTACAACAGGCTAAAGCGAAATTGTCAATAAACAGAACTTTACTTTTTGTTTTGGATTAGCAAGCTGTGAACAAACTATCAGATTAGGGTCTAAGTGAGCCGTTCAATTATAGGTCTCAGCTGCATGCATTTGACCCCCTTCCTCCCCACTGGCTAGTCTTGAGGGCACTGGTCTGGTTTGGCAACTCTCAAGTCTTGAATGTATAGAATCTTGTTTTGGCAGAGTGGCTTCTTTAACGTACCTTCTCCTAGCTCTCTTTTATTGTAGGTTGTAGCTCAGAAACTGAATGTCGTATTTTGTTCTATCTGAAAATCTCCCCCGGACAGAACGGGATCCTTCGTACTTGCTTACATGTTGAACCTTAGTGTTGTGTGTTGTACTTAAGAAGCTCTTGATGGAACAGGTAAGTTCCGTTGGAGTTACAGGTGCTCGTGCTGCTGTTAGTGCAGGAGTTCAAGAACTTCTCGCGGAAATAAAAGAGGTGAGTTCTTTTGCTGACTTTACCAGTTATATCATAAATTATGGACTTTGGAAAATAGAAATGAACATTTCTGATGTGATTTTAGCAACTCTGTCACTTCGGCTGGGTTATGACTCTGTTTCATTTCTAGCATTCGCGTTATCGCATAGGACTAGTTTGCCAATCCAACATGCGCATGGACGCATCTTTCGTCATTCTAGATTGAAAAATATGTAAAATTTTCATAATGTAGCTAGTCCAATCTTTCAATACTTACTCATATTAGACACTCGTAGTCGAATCCGACTGACATAGCCTTTCGGCTTTGCAAAGAGGCTTTGAGCTTCATTAAGACGGATGTGTTTGTTTGAACTCTTTAAAGACGGCATCTTATTGTCTTATATTGGTGCAATTAGGTGACCGGTAAACCTGTGGCAGTTGGGTTTGGCATCTCAAAGCCCGAGCATGTCAAACATGTAAGTGTTTAGTTCATGGCATCATTAACAGTTTAACACCCCCCCCCCCCAAAAAAAAAAAACCTCTTCTTTTACCGTCAATGGTTTGCTGAGCTTGGCTCGGTGTATAACGGCGTATATAGGTGGCTGAATGTGGGGCTGACGGAGTGATTGTCGGAAGCGCCATGGTGAAGGTGCTGGGAGAAGCCAAATCACCTGAAGAAGGGCTCAAGCAGCTCGAGGAGTTTACCAAGTCCTTGAAATCTGCCCTCCCTTGACCACAACTACTTCTTGGGAGCCCTTTCACAATCATGTTGCATTGTTTGTTATAGTTTGTTTGGAGTTAGGCACCCAACTCTTGCTGGCGCTTGGAGTTGCCGTTTCCATAAAATAGTTTACAAAATAAAGAACTAATAGGGCTGGTGTATGAATTTGAAATTGCACCATTATTTTGGGGACAAAATGAAAAGTACATTCATGATCATGAGTCCATCACTAAGCTTGTATGAAAAAATGAATTTGAGGATACTTTTCAGAAAGTTATACCCTAATTCTGCTGGATTCCTGCCCCATGCACAACTAACCATCATCACAATCACCATCACCAATAGCCATTAATGGTGGATACTACTCACCCAAGTAATCAAATGAGCATACAACAGGGAACCCAACTTCAAATAAAAAGAACAATGACTAAGCTTGTATGAAAAAAGAGGCGAGGACAACCATCACATTAATGGATTCGTCCTAGTTCACGGAAATTGTTCAAGGGCGAAAACAATTACAAGAAAGTCAATTGCACGCCTTATTTTAAGCAGAAAAAGCCACCAAGGTTTCATAATAATGAACGAGAAAGGAATTGCTCTGGTTTAAAAGCAAAGCACAAGATATATGGGAGAAAGAACTTTCACAGCATACGTCTAATATCTGTTTGATGCCACTGATTCAGCAGAGAAGAGGTACTTCACCCTTGAAAGGACAGAGTCATGAGCAGGATCGTAGGGATGATCCTTGGAAGGTATCTCCAAAATTGCTGGAATTGGCTTGTTGTAGCGATCAACCAGAAATCTTATCATATTTGCAATCTGTAAAGACAATCAAAATCACACTATGGTCTGATGAGGGAAACAAGAAGGGGGGCGCAGTAAGGGGGGTTATAACCATGTAAAAGGGTAAACTGAACTCATGTTAGAGATAGCAAAATTGCCAGGATCGAATACATATAATGCACTAGAATGAACCGGTAATCAGACCAATGCTAAACCTGGCACTTCATCTGTCATGATGTACTTGATTAAGCCTTATACCAAAAGATGTGGAGAAACTGTCACTATTCTATAACAAGTTTGACAAATAGTGAAGTTGCATCCAGTATTGTCATATGGTACCAAATTCAGAAGACAAAAGAGAATGTTACTAGGAAACGGACTCTTCAGCTACTTCAAAATTTTCGGGGATGTTGTCAGTCAATCTTTTTCCAAGAAGAAAGTTGAATAAATTCAATCATTCCCTCTGCATGAGTTTTATTCAATTTCACCAACTACTGCTGCGACAATCACCTTTCAGTACTTGGCAATTAAATGATACATTAGTTGCACGAAACAGACACCAAATACAGCCAATATACAAAAGCAAAAAGAAAACGACTTACATATTGGCTGATCATTACAATTGCAATGTCCTCTCTTGTTGTGAAATCCTTGAATGCATCTTCAATTTGCTTTACAGTCGTTTCTAAGCAGGTGAAACATTTGGCAGTGAGACACTAGCACAATATGACATCAAACATCCAATTCAGCTTGGAAGCGGATTGCAACCTAAAAGGAAGTATGAACAATGCCGAGACTGAGAAGATGATTCCTGCGTACACTTCAAAGGCCTTTCCTATTAGGTTTCTCCTATGTGGGTGGGTAGGAGGTAGTATGCATGACACAGGTATAAATGACGGTAAGACACGAAGTGCACTAGAGGGAGCTGGGAGCATTTATAGAAGATTTGCATTTTATCATCAAACCATACAGATCAACTGTTAGTCATAATCTCTTCCACAAAGCATGGCTTCAACCATTGTGGAGAATGCATCTTCAAGGGCAGTGCAACCACATAGCCCTGAACTTATGGTATTGCAGACATATGCGCAACTAAATGAAACTACAATACCAATTACTAATATACATTGTACATGGGCGGTACCCCCCCCTTCGCCCCCCCCCCCCCCCAAAAAGGGAAAAAGTATTACAGTGCCTTTAAGCCACTGTGAATTCCACAAGATGTAACAAGGGCCACAGTAGCTGTTTAATCATCAACAATCAGAAAGATACAGCAGGGGGTCCAATATCTGCATAGTTGGACTTAAGGCCTTTGGTATCAAGATAATGCGCTTCTGCATTGAAGGCTCAAGTGATCAAGTGCTCACCTCACTATTGCCCACAACAAGGTAATTCTAGAAGACACGAATAAGGATGAAAACAGCTATTGAATCATCAACAATAAGACAGGTACAGTAGAATCAGAAAAAGTTGCTCAGCTGCATTCGAGGCCTGTAAGATAAAGATCATGTACTTTCTCATCAAAGGTTTATGTACTCACTATTGTCCACAATAAGGTAATTCGTCTTCCTCCTTATATCAACATCGCCAACTCCTGCGAGCAAAAACCCAGTAATAGTGTCCTACATGGAAGAAAATCATAAAATAAGATTCACGATATATGATCCCATACTCCCTAAAGCAAATAAGTACTGAACCATACATTTCTTAGATGCCTAGGTGTGACACCATCTATCCTAAATTTATGCAGAGAACCATTTTGAAATTAGTAATGCACAAGTTCTTTCCTTGCAATTTCATAAGCAAGGAACAGAGCTTGAATCAGGGATTGTACAAGCCTAAAGCTCTAAGCCTCTATTTCTCACATTGTATAATTTCAACTACGATCAACAAAACTCCAACCACAATGCTTGATTATGTTGTGTATTCTAATAACGGATATATAACAAAGCTCTGAGTCTGTGACACCATTTGTTAGCCTCAGCAATCAAATCAACATACAACCATGAACACCCGTTTCCTATAAAATAAGTGACAGAAATTTTCAGCAGAGTTTCTTTAGGTAGCACTTCCACAAGCACTTTCAGAAACTATTCAGTGACATCAACCGCCAACCCCACCACCTCTCCGCATCACACTTGAGAAGCATTCCTGTCAGTTGATACTCTTTCCTGAACCTCATTACAGCCAAAATTTAGCATCCAACCACATTACAGATCAATGAGACCTAAAAACCCCAAACAAATCAAGCATTTACATACATAACCCCCTCAAATACTACCAGCGCACTCAATCTAAAGGGAAGTATCTGCAAAAATCAATAAATCCCTAACTCAACAAACAATGATTTCCCACACAAATCAGCCCAAGCTTAAATCTTTCTCATATGAACCGAACATGTAGACCTTTAATCTGAAGTTCTCACCTCATCAGCAATCATAGCTATGAGAGCTGAATTCTTCGTCGGAATTTGAGGTTTGTTCGCCATTGCAACACCCACACAGGGTCAACACCAGCAATTTCTGGAAAACAAAAGTAAAAATCAGAATCTGTAACCCTAATTTGAAAGGTTCCATTGAAGCTAACATTATCAACTATCAATCACACAACTCAATACTATGAAGTTCAAGATCAAGAGGATAACAGCAGATCCACATCAATCAAAAATGCCAAAAAAATCAGGAGCTTAAGAATCGAATCAATTACATAATCAATTCGACTATACGATTCTCAAAATCAAGTAGAGTAGGCAAATTCATTCACAATACTCCCCAATTAGAGAGAGAGAGAGAGAGAGAGAGAGAGAGAGAGGTACTAGAAGGAGATGATACAGGGCTTCGTCTTCGGAGTTGAAGTGAATCGACCATCACAAACAAAATATCAATCGAATTGGATTAATTACAAACAAACATATAATTTTCCGTTGTCCAAACACTACCCAATGCCAGCTGGTACATCTGTGATCCAAAGCCCATCATCAGTAGATTAAAATGAAAATCATGGGGTTTTTTTTTTTTGGTGTTAAACATTTCTTTGGAGATTATTTTTTTTTTGATTTCTAATAGGAAGTAAATAACCTACTAATTTTAATAATTTTGAGTTCTATTAAATTTTAAAAGACATTCATTTCTATAGTTATTGTTCAATAGTAAATAAGATTTTAATAGTACTGCTAATCTATTTCATATTTTAACTACGAAGTGAAATTATTTTAAATATAGTAAATTTTATGTTATCTTGAATTTGTATCAATTCTTATTTTCTGCTGAATTTTATTTTAATTCAAATCTAAATTCCTATTTATTCATGACTAAACTCATACCTTATTTAATTGGCTCATGATCCAAATTATTCATGATTAGACTCATACCTTGTTTAATTAATTGGTTGATGAGCTCATTGCTTCTTTCATTGGCATGTTATCCAATAATCATTGAATTGTGTGTCCAAAATTATAATGGTCCTGTTTGCCAAATATTTATTAACTGTTAACTGTTTGTATTAATTATTGGCTATTAGCTATTTGAATTAGTTATTTACATAAAAAAATATTTGGTAAGATTAGCTGTTTTTGATAAAATTGTGAGATAAAAAACTAATTCTACAAAAAACTCTTCCAAAAAGCTAATAGAAGTAACCTTTTCAAATTATCTTTTTAGACCCAACAGGCTATTCTAAAAAACTATTTCATCAGACACCTAAATTAGTTGTTTGACTATGTCAAACAGCTATTTTTTGTCTAAAAATTTGTCCAAAAATTTATTTACTAAATACCCCCAATAGATGAATCTTCTTTGTGTTTCATTGAAGCTTATCCACTAGACTACTAGCATAATTTTTTAGAGTAACAGTCAAACATACAATAGTACGCTTCCACCGTATTTAGGGTACTCAAATTCTCAAAAGTCATAGGCTTAGGATTCTCATTCGATATACTGATCCTCAATTACTATACCTGTACGTGCTCTAATTATAGAGTCTACTTTTTTATGAAATCTTCTACTATTGTTAATCTCTAAAAACTGTATAATGAACTTTTTGTAAAGTTAATTATGAATTGAACCGATACCTACCACCAAATGAATATAGAGACATCCATTTTCTTTATACTATGGTAAATTGCACAAATTGAGTACACAAAGATAAAGGCATTTGGGCTGAAATTGTCAATGTGCAAGTGGAAGTGTCCCAACCTATGTAAAAAGCATGTAACTTGAATTTTGACATAATTTGAAGGGGTCCTCAGTATTCATTGTCATACTTTATTAGCAATTTTATTTTTTATTTTTTTTTAGAGATTTGAGAGACCAATTCCTTTGCTTTTGTGACTTTGTGCAAGCTTCAATTCTTGGTGTCATCTTCCTTTTGGGTCTTTCATTTTTCTCCCTCACTTTTTTGTTTTTCTTTTCCTTTCCCCCTTTTTATTCCTTGGGAAATGTACCCATGGTCATGCAAAAAATGTGATCATACCATCCATCTTTTCTCTATTTTAAAAAAAAATCCTCATAATTATTATTTTGATATAATACTTGGCTAAAGTAAATGAAAGTCTTTTTATTGGTTCGATTCTTCGTGGAAGCGATGATACTTCAAAGTAGAAATGTACATTGCATAAATGTATATGATATCGATATGCCTTTAGTTTTCGCTTTTTTTGTTGCTTCTTCGAAGGATGTCAATCACTCAATCCCTTCTCTTAATCAAAATATTTAAAAGCTTCGCAAAAAAATTAAAAGACTAAGGAGGAGCATACTTTAAAAAATTAATTACAAAAAATTTATGACACAAAATGAAGATGATGTTACCATATACCAGCAAATTACAAGCGCAAAAAATTTAATGAAGAACTTCAGAATCAAATCTTTATTTATCTAATTTTTCTAGGCCAAATAATTAAAAATAGTTTTACAACTGATGACACATCAAGATGTACTCCAAATAAGGCTCACTTTGTGCGTCAAGAGTACTTGATCAGTAGTGAACTCATTTTCTTAACAATTCTTTTTACGATATACAATAATAACATAACATTAATAACTTTTCGCCACCAATGAAGAAGACAACAACCAGGAAGACATGCCTTATTAATTACCAAACTTAATTTTTTTTTCATATGAAAGATATATAAAAATCAATTTAATCAAAATTTAAATACATAGGTCTTATAATTATTTCATTTCTAAATACATTACCAATGAATTTGGTGTATCGTATGGTGACAAGTGACAACTCCAATACGTACAATTTCGAAATTTGGGCCTCGAAATTGGGCTCACCCTTTGATGCTCTTCTCAAAGCGAAACAGTCCAAAATTCAATACTGAAAAGCAACGGCCCACTGTGTCGGGAAAAGAAGGATCATTCGCCACGTGTGCTACTAAACGACAACAATGACTAATTTCCCAAATTAGCCCTCACTCTCTCTAGAACACTCCACTCGTCCTATACGGTGGGACCCACAGGCCATTTGTCTCGCACTCGTATGCCGTATTGTAGAATCCAGCTATCGTTTGCTGTGGCCCGCCCAAGTCGCTGTGAGCCACATATTGCCTCAACGGCTTCATGAGGTGGACTGTGTGGTGGCCTACGTAGTAATAATACAAAGATTGAATGGACAGTCGATGCAACTCAATGAAAAAGATAGACCAAGGATTGTATAATTTGCCCGTTTTAGGGTTTGAATCAATCAGATATTTTGGATTCAAATTTTATTTACATTGATTATTTTGGTTTTTCGTATTATAAATGAAAAAAATTGTTAACTGTATATAGATATGATAAAACTAACTCGAAATTCGAAATTCGAAGTGAACGATTTGAACTCATACACAACTCAACATCTGAAATAAGTTCACTTGAAAGTGCACCCGAAATTCGAATTAATTCAAACCGAACCATACCCGACATGAAATTTTCTATAATGTTGCTTATTTTTGCATGACAAGCATATCGGACCAAAAATTAGTTGACTTGAAGTCGATCTGAACTGAAACTCACTCGATCCAAATCAAATCGACCCGAAATATCACTTAACCCGAAACATGACCCGACCCAAACTTAAACCAACCCGTACCTGAATCAAATGACTAATTTGCCATGTCTAATTGTATATCCTCGTTTAAAACAAAAAACCTTATCTTAATTGATTTATACGATATTCAAGTAAGTATTAGACGTTATGGATCTTTAGACCCGATGTTGATAAAGAAAATGTTAATCTTGAAATCCTAATGAAATATTCACGTTCGATTTTCATTGTTATAGTAGATAGATCTATTAATGAGTAAAAGCTTATCTAAATGTTTAGTGAATTCTATAACATGCTCGGGGTTAAGTGCAAGTCTAGTATCCAATAACTAGCCACGTTTTTTGGACCAACGAAAACAAAAACTACGTAAAATTTTCGTGTACACATTATCCGAATTTATACATCAATATCGATTAATTAGTGCCCATTTTAAATAAAAAGAAAAAGAAGAGAGGATACTTTCACAAAAGATTAGAAGGATTTGCATTCATCTAATTGGCATAATAACCTCTTGTTTACTTTTTTCAACTCAGCAAATTTTGTTGTCTTCGAATAAAAATGTTATTTCTAATGTTTCTTTCGATTTGTTATTCATGCAATGGCCATCTTATTACTCTTAGGGATCTGTTAATTATTTGGTTTATTGCATTTTCATGTTTTGTTTCTTGATTAATGACCCCTTGTTTGCTTTTTCTTTCAACACTTTAATATATATATATATATATATATATATATATAACAATAACTTCTAGCCTAGTCCTGCTTGTACGACGTTTGGAAGACTAAATTGTAGGTAATTTTATCTCTATATATGTATATATATAAAATAATTTAGTATTTTTCATTATGAAAAGAATGTTTACACATTTTTTTCTTGAAAGACAAAGGGCATGTTGTCCTTATAATGTGCCTCTGTCAAGCTTTCAATTTTGGCTAAGTAACATCATTTTCAACATTTGGAAATTTCCTCGGTCACAATTGCTACATGGCAACGACGCATATTAACCCACATGTTTCTAAAGGGTTTGTTAATTAGGGTCGGCAAACATTTGGGTTCGGGTCAATTGGGTTCGGGTCAATTGAACATTTCGACAAACAATTGATACTCGGATCATGTCCAGATTATAAATCAAACACTTTTACTAAGCCTAGATTCGGACCTAAATGTCCGATGTTCAAATTTGGTTGCCCGAATGTCCAAATTTGAGATATGATTGTGGATATTCTGATTGAAATTTTGTGTGACCAAACTTAAACCCGATTTTTAACTGTCTGAACCTAATTGTCTAAAATTGTTCTTATAAAATTTTCTAAAGAATTTGAACCACAATTACGCATAAACCTAGTTATCCGATGTTCAGACCCAGTTGTCTGATTGTCCAAATTTGTTCAAATTCAAAACTGATAAAAAAATTTGGACAACCCAAACCCGAATGCCTATACCTGAACCTGATTCGGATTTAAATTCGACATAAAATTTATAACCATACCTAATTTTTGCCAAGTCTAACAAATTCGAGCAATCACATCAGATGAATTTTTACCGACCTTACCCTAGTTTGTTTTGCTAGATGTATACGTTTACACATACTAATGACGTATTCAACTTTGAAGTGATTGGTTCACAATCAACATCGTTAATTGTCATGTTGAAACACCCCATCTCATCTTTATCTCTCCTTCGATATTTAGTCCCTCTTCTTCGCATCCTTCGGCATTGTACATAATACCATACATACTGATGTCATTGGTAAAATATCACCTTACATTCCCCTTCTTAGCCTCTCATCTCACCTTTGTCTTTTGCCCCTATAAAATGACAAAGAGAAGTACAAAGTTGTAACCATACATGCAAAATAATAGACGAACAATAGAGAGTAGTAAACAATAATAAATAGCAACAAATGATACAAAGCGGTAAAAATAAGTGTCATATTACTGATAAAACCAACATCTTCATTGAGCATTTAAAAAAAAAAAATTTCAACATACAAGCTTAGGGCACTCAAATGTCTATTTTTGACTAAGCCAACACCCCATAGATGATGTAAGGTTAAAACAATGAATACAAATTATGCAATTATTGCTTTTATTAATGTACGTATTATCCAAAAAAAATCTCCCATAAGATATATAGTACAGAGGGGCATGACGTGGACATCTACCAAGTCTCCCATAGTGCATCAATTTCCAAAGGACGTACACCACCAGTTCAATTACCGTTATACCCTTGCTTCGGCCTTTTCTTGCCAGGCTCGAACCGACCAGTTCACATTCACCTGTAATTCTTCACTTTTACTCGGGGCATTCTCGTCATCTCGCATTTCCTGTGAACAAAGGCCAGGTGGAACGATGTCGTCACGACTTCAACAGAACGGTTTCGATGAACGTCCCCGTCTAAACAGGAGAAAAAGACAAAACGAGACAGCAACTGCCCCTGTTTTTCTCTCTCTCCACTTCCCGAAACAAAACGTAGGGTCACTTTCGTCATTTTTGTGGCTATCCATGAACGCCATGTACCAGAACGTGTGTCCAATGGGCCGTATGCCCGACCCACATGCCAGAGACGTTGTCCGGGTGACCCGACCAAACACTCCGTGCCACGTCGTAGTACACGTGGCGGATAATGAATCCCAGTCAGTTTTCACTCTATAAAAATCACAACACTGCCATTGTCTTCTTCCGTATCCTTCTTCACCTGTACACACAGACCTTTCTCTCTCCTCTTTACAGATGAACAAAATCCACCAAACTCACCCTCAAAATCAAAATTTCTCAAATTTTCTTCTCAATCTCTCTTCGAAAATCGGATTCAACTGCTTCATCTTGAAGGGAGATTGTTGATTGCTTGGTGGATTTGGGTATCTGTTTGAGGTTTGATTTTTCAAATTTGGGGCCAGAAATTCAAAAACCCTAGGTTATGATCGAAATTTAAGTTTTTCGGGGGTTTACTTTGCTGATTTTAGAAGTTATTGTTCATGCTTGGTTTCTCCTGGGATTTCGTGAAATTTCGCCCAAATTTGTAGTATCGTGTTGTAGGATTTGAGGACAGTACATCAAGAATGCTGAGTTAGGTTTTGTGCGTTTGAAATTCGAGAAATTGGAGCTGAAATTCGTAAACATGGAGTTCCGAGGAACCGATAGGATCGAAGATTTATCAGCTTCAGTGTAGAAAATACTGAAGAAGCGAAGGGAAAAAGAGTGCTAGAAGCTTTGATTTTGATCATGCCGCTGTCGATGAAGATCCAACCGATCGACGCTGGCTCCGAGGACCATAGTCGGTCGGAAATGGTCGTTCCGGTGGGGAAACCGGTGGTGAAGTCGCGGCTGAGGCGGCTATTTAGGATCTCTGTCGCCGAGAAGGAGGCGGAGCCCTTCTCCGGCGAGGTGTTCGAGCCGAGTTCAGTGTGTCTTGCGAAAATGGTTCAGAATTTCATCGAGGAGACCACCGAGAAGCCGCCGTCCGGCCGGAATCGGTGCAACTGCTTCAATGGCAGCGGCTCCGACGGCAGCTCCGACGGCGAGTCCGACGCCGTTGGCGTCTGCGATTTCCTCAAGGTCAGCAAACCAATTAATTGTTTGTTGTCTTGGAAATTAAGGACGATTAATTGATTGATTAAGCAATTAATTCTTGAATTGATTGATCTAGAGGCCAAATTGAATTGAATTGAATTGATTGCTGAAAATTGGGGGAAATTCTTTGCAGAGTTTGGTGGTGTGTGGTAGTGCGAATGAGAAGAAGGTGTTGGAGGATACAGTGAGAATAGTTGCAGAGAAGAACAAAGTGTGTAAGAGGAAGGATGAACTGAGGAAGACTGTGACTGATGGGCTGCTTTCTTTGGGGTATGATGCTGCCATCTGCAAATCCAAATGGGAGAAATCTCCCTCCTTCCCAGCTGGTACTCTCTCTCTCTCTCTCTCTCTCTCTCTCTCTCTCTCTGTGAAACGTAGAAAACATCTGAAACTGGGAATTTGATGGACGATTCTTTGAAAAATTGTGGAAAGCTTGGTTCTTGCATGCAAATTGCTCTATTTGTGAAGTTGATTGTCTTGTTAGTGTAACTTGATTGGTGATTGTGGGTTACCAATTGGACTTAGAATTTCTGGGTCTACATCATTTTGAGCACATCTGTTTTATAGATAAGTTGACTGATCTCTTTCTCTCTCTCTGAGACTGCCTAAATTTCTGCAACAAGAAACTTCTTTCTGTTCCGAATGAAACTATCTTATTCCTCCATTTCTAGCGCTTGTTTCTCGCTTTCTATCCTAAATTTAGCAGTGGAGTTTAAGATCTTTGAAATTGTGCAAGAATGAGGGAATTATTGTGGGATTATTTGGATGTTAACTGTGGGAATTGTACTAAGACTGGATTCAAATTGGAACAGGGGAATATGAATATGTGGATGTAATTGTGGGAGAAGAGAGACTGATCATCGACATAGACTTCAGGTCAGAATTCGAGGTGGCGAGATCAACCAAGACCTACAAATCAATCCTTCAGACTCTTCCCCATATCTTTGTGGGCAAATGTGATCGTCTCTCCAAGATCATCTGCATCCTTTCTGAGGCTGCCAAACAGAGCCTTAAGAAGAAGGGCATGCACATCCCTCCTTGGCGCAAGGCTGACTATGTCCAAGCCAAGTGGCTCTCTCCCCCCACCCGCCTCATCTCTGCCTCTGCCACTACCACCCCACCCCCAAGCCCGCTCACCCCTGTGGGCTCCGCCATTGAGTCCAGTGCGCTGAGCCTTGAGAAGGCAGTTCTGGGTCATGACCAGCCCGATGAGCCTGGATCAACTCAGAGCTCACTTGGGTTCGAGCCTGTTTTTGAGATGTCTGAGAGCTCTGGGGAGGAGGAGGTCAAGGCGAATGTGAATGTGAAAGTGATGGTGGATGTGAACGTAAAGGTACCATGAAAATTACCACAAAGTATTAGCATAAAACGGTGAAGTTTTGGCGTTTTTGTTTTTGGGGGGGCTCCATTTTCTCTGTGGGGGAGGTAAGGTAGTGTAGTAGTTTTGGTATATCTATACTAGTAAGAAGAAAGCTTATAGAGGGGTGATTATGTTAAACTACATAAAGCGATTTTATGTGGGTGGCTGTTAGTTTTTGGCTTCTATCTCCCTCTCTGAATTCCCTTCTGGTTTTTTGTTGTAAGGGTATTTACAATGTACGAATCATATCAGCAATAATACTAGCAGAAGCATATATTGTGTATAAAGCTACTCCATTTTTCTCTCATTTGATCTTTGTTTCTGCAACACTTGGTAGTTACATATGTGGTGTTTTCTTGAGTTGTGTAAGGTTGAACAAACAACAAAGTCATGTTGTTGGTTATTACTGTAATAAATCTAGCGTGAATCGCACTTAATCAGGGTGTTGGAAAGATTCAGATCTAGGCAACCTCCTTATCATAGATGTTGTAAGTTGTAACTATAACAAACCCAATATGGATGCTACTTGGGTAGGGTCGAGAAAGAGCCCGGTATGAGCAACTTAACTTTTAACTCGGACGAATATGAGAGATCGCATACTGTTTACAGACAATGGAAAACTAAGCTTCCGTGTGAAATTTTGTGAAGCTTTACCTTGCTTACAACACCAGGAGACAAAAATGGGCAGTAAAGAGAGAGGACTGAGGAGTGAAGAAAAGGTGAGATTTGGGAATTCCCAGATCGTCTTTCACTTCTTTTCTCAGTGGCATACTTTAGCAGGTTAATGTGATATAGCCATATAGCAGCAGTGAGTGAGCTTTATTTTTTTATTCAATCCTTGTTTGGTAGATTGTGAAGTGGAGAATCTAGCGTGGGAATTTGAAATAACCTGAGCCTGAGCTTGAGCCCTCGTGCTATCTCGATTCTCGCCAAAAGTTGAGAGAAAAACAAGGTCTCTGAGATATTATAATGAGGGTTCTGACATTATGGCATATTTTGTTTGATCAAATGGTCTGAGATAACATTAACTCTTCTGAAAAAAGGTAGTATAATCTCTATTTGGATGAGTTTTTAGACTTTTAGTCCACGGGTATTTGTTGTCCTAACATGGGGTGTGAGAAAGTGCCTTTGTTTTTGGTTACTAGTGTTCTAATAAATTCATCCGAGTTATTTTTCATCGATACATGAGACCTGACATGCTATGCATTGTTATACTCTGTTTTTGTTAGAGTGATACTAAGTCACTTATACGTGTAATCAAACTTTTCTTTGAGTCGGCCCCTTCTAGGATAACTTTATGATAGAATGCTTAGTTCTTATCCGAAATATTAGGTTAAACCCTCCCGAAGTAATGTACGTAGTATGTATAATGCTATTGAGCTAAACATAAGTTTTTTTTACTCGGAGTTTGAATTACTCTCTGTTTGAATTCTTTTGATAGAATGCTGAGTTTTCATGGTGCACCGTTATTCTTATGCGAAATTATGTGTGGGGTTTCACCATGGTGGGTACTCGTAACTAGCTGACGAATGGATCGCTGAAGAATTAGGAGAAGCATCCCATGATCTATGAGTCTGAGATGAGCCCACTGATGAAAAAAAAAGCTTTAGTGTCCCCATTCTACACGCTAATGGTATGTACTCATGCTCTTTGTAGGTTCCATTTTCACTTTCATTGCTTTCGCTTTCACTTTCGCTATTTAACATTATAGACTATATATGTGATATTATCAAGATCACCTCTTTTTTCTAGACCATCAATTGCCTCTTGATCTTAACTCGGGTATATTCCCTTTTGCATTTCTACTCTCTTTTTCGAATTCGAAAGAGCGTTGATCCCACAATGATAGCTGTCAGATAAAAGACTCTAAACTAGTTTCATACGAAGGTCTCTTGCGTACTTGACCTGAACCCATTTGCATCCTCAACCCCCCCCCCCCCGGGTGTTTCTACATGCATTATATGGGGGGGGATTAAGGAATAAAGCTGTTTTACAGGCTGTTCTTGTACTCCCTTGTAGATAGTAATATCGAAACATAAAGTCTTATGAGGGGACATTTATCATCATAAATGTTATAGGAGGCTCGGCCACTTGTTGTCATGAAGCTTGGGGTGGTTTCCTCCACAAAGGCCTTGTATGCTTGTGTCCTTTCATCATTTCAAGTGAGTGGGGAGCACCCGTACCATCTAGGGTCCATGCCTCACGTTATAACACGATAATATCTAGAAAATCAATGCATCTATCTTTACCTTGGAGAAAAGATTAGTAAAAGAAAACGATTGGTAAGAATTGGAAAGAATTTTTTAAAATTTGGTCTGACTAAAATATGTAGCCCCAGATTATGTGTACGTGTAAAACGTCGGGGGGGGGGGGCGTATAAACATTTTTTTTATTTTCTTATTATTTTTCGCCAGAATAATTTATACATTTTGAATTTAATCACAAAAAATTAGGATTTTTATTTAATAGTGTGAAGGCAACATCTCACCTACTCTTTGACCCTCTCTATTTTCTCACCGGGCAACCTGCATCAGATGGTTTTCTTTTTAGTTTATTGTTGCTTGTAAGAGATTGTTTAATTTTCTTATGCATCTTTTCTTTGCATTATTTGTTTATATGTTTTGGGGCCATAATAATATCATAAAATTTGTTAAGTTTTCTTGCCCTTATTATAATTGCATTGCCTTTCGTGTTCTCGTTATTTTAACTGAAATAATTTCATTTATTTTCATGAAAATACATTACGTCATAGAAAAACATATATTTAAGTGTTTCATCAAGATATTTTAGCATGTGGAATTAGTTGGAAAAATTAGATGAAGGTTGGCAAGCTAGCATAAGAGTGTACTCTTTATTTAAAACTTTTAAAATTTTGATTTAATTAAACAGGATGAAGAATGTATTTAGACGGAAAACAACACTCGTGAAAAAAATATTTTTAGCACTAGAGCAAAATCATTTAAAATGTTCAACAAAAAAAGTAGTTAGCTCAACTAGTAAACCTCTTTAAAAAATTATTATAAGATACCAATACAAGTTGGTTCAAGTGGTTTGACGCTTGTTCCCTTTAAGTAAGATTTCGGGTTCGGGTTTTGTAAATAAAGAAAATCTGTGATGGGAGAACCGTATCCCTTATAAGGCTAACAGTAGCTCGGTTCTAAGTACAATGGAGGATCCAAGACCCCAAAAAAGGATTATTATAAGGTACTTCAGTTGAAATTTATGTATATATGCAAAGATATATACTCTCTTTGGAAAATTGACTTATGAGCATCAAATTTGCTAAAACATTTGACAAACTTATTATCTCATCTTAATTAATATACCAAGGTTTCACTTGTGGTCAGGCTTAAATATAGTGACAGCATAAAAGGGTCTTTACTAAACATGTTTTGCCGAGAACTAATTATAAATGTGGATAACAAGCTACAATTTGTACTGAAAACCCTCAAGAAGGATAACAAACTTGTACCAAACTTGTACTGAGCTTGCAAATGGGGGGGGGGGGGGGGGTTGGTGACTCCCCCAACTTGCATTTTTTCAAAAGTCATTCCAATGAGCTTTTAGCAAGATGTTTTTATGCAAAGATTTTGCATAGACGGTTATGTTAGGACGGTTGTAGGGGTCATTGTTTAGATTTAGTGAGCATTGATCAGTATCAATTAGCATTCATAAATACTTAGTCATATTTCCACGTCCAAATTGAGCTATGATCAACACCATTACTAAATTAATACTTATTAGTAATAAGTTACTTACTATAAGTTAAAAGAATAGTCTAATCGGCTTTTTTTTTTTAATGAGTAGAGATGCTTGTGAAAGTTGAACTGTCTATATCTAAATCTTCCTTGATCCGTAAAAGCAGAACTCAATCTTCCCACCTTCACAAAAGCGGAACTCACTTGGATGATAGCAGTTCTTGATGAATTATTTAAGTATTGTTTTTGATGACAGGACTGAGAGGAGACCCATATTAAATTCCTTTATAAGATGATGACACATTGACACATGGTAAAGTGCATCGAGAACAAAGTTATACATATCGTACCGGTCACTGTATCGTCTTTGCACTGGAAGGAGATATACCGGATTTATGTACCGTTATATCGGGCTTGTACCGTTTTGAATTTCAAAAAATTTTAAAAATTAAAGTGCAAATAAAATTTTAGTGTATCGGGTGGTATTTGACCGAAAATACCAGTACCACCCGATATCTAATGCTACAAAGCGGTACTAATCGGCATTTGACCAGTACGTTATCGGACAATAGCTTATACCGTTTTTTGACCGGTACGGTACGCTTCAGCTAATACCAGGCGGTACAGTACGATATTTATAACACTGATCGAGAATCAACTGCGTGGAGCTGTGGATAATTCTATTAGTCGACAACTCAAAAAGGAGCCAAGCCCTCTAGTCGGGCCCATAAAACAAATGTTGTGATATGTGGGCCGGACCAGTATTTATACCTAATTAAACTGTTTAAAAAAAAGAATTTTGGATTTGAATAATCTAAACCTGGTGGGTTACTTACTAATAATTTGTACTTACGAAATAATACCAGTGCTCGTATCAATAATCTATATTTTTAAAAAATTATCAATTGTTGCTCTAATTATCAATTTTTGGGATTAGATTATTGAGACACACTATGCTCGAAGTACGAAGCACTACTATATATTCGGAAGCACGGGTTATTACCAAGCAAACCCTTAAAGTTTGAATTATTTAAATTCAAAATTTCAACCAAAAAAAAAAAGAAAAAAGAAGAACCTTATATACAGAAAACCTGTCAAATTTGAGCAAATACCTTATGCAACTTCTTAGTCCCATCAATGGTCTTGGAACTTAAGGACACTATGTATCCTCCTAACTTTCCCAGTTGAATGAATTAGTTAGTTATTCAGAACCCGTTTCGAGGATTGGTACTTGCACTTTTAAGACGAACCTCGTTGCTGCTCTCTGACGGCCTATATAGAAACATTCGACTTAATTGAGAACTAACTAAGACCCGTGCATTGCTGTTTGATTAACTTTATTAAGTCCGTGATATCTAAAAAATATAAAATCCCACATTTCCCAAGCTAAACAAATTTCATCACTTGTAAGAGATTCCATAAGGTACACAAATATTTGAAATTTCATATGCGTAATGCAAATTTGTATAAATATTTTTTTCACCCAGTACACGAATTCAATTCTTAAACAAAGAAAATGAACGCAAAATTTAATAGAGATGAACACCCTTAAGTCTCATCAAGGGGCGGCCAAAATGTGGAAGAGTTGTGTCCTCCATCTACGAATCATCACGACTCTGTAATTTCTACTCTTTATTCATTATCTCCCTTTAGTTCGTAGCCAATTTTCAAAGGGTTAACTTGCTTTATCCATGTAATTATCTACTCGACCTTAACCTAATTAATTAAATGTGTTGACCCATTTAATTTAATGGGTTAAAAATCTCTAACTAGATCCACCTGATTTCGTAGCGGTTCAATCAAGTTAGTAATCATTTCACATCAACTCTTTTCAGCTCTAGTTTTGAACCTCTTGAATAAGCCCTATATCAAGCATACCTAACAACCTTTTGGTGCATTTGAGTATATTCTCATGCAATCCTCTAAATTTTGCAACCCAAGTGTATGGTAATAACTCTTAAAGACTTTAACAGTCGAGCTAATTGACATTGATTGCCCGACATTCTAGACTTCTAGTAGGTTTATTGGACCGGTAGCAATAAGTATCCAACAGCTACCTACCAAGGAAGCCAAATCAGGCATCATCTCCACTTAGTAGTGATAGCAATGTAATCTGCAGTGTAGACCCAAGAGGATTAACTATAATGGAGAATAGTTATCAACTATCAAGCAACCCTTATAAAACTTGCATTATCACTACCAAGTTTGGCATGCAAAATTACAAATCCATCATATTTTTGCTTATAAATGTCTCATTCAATACTCTCCATGCTTTTAAATGACATTTTACTCACTTGCTTCATCCTCCTCTTCCTTGTTCTCTTGAAGCTCTTCTTCAACTTAAGGTCATCTCGTGAGGTATACTTAATAGACTTTGCATGTTTCAGCCCAAAAAAATCCCAACAAGTCACGATAGAAAAGGCGATTGAACTACTTGAACGCCAGATGAAGGATTTCAAGCAGGAGGCAATCCAATTCCAACGGAAAACAGTCATGACATGTGGCATAGGGGACATGACCTATGCCAAGGAGTCATTTTTGAAAGACGCTCCAGACTTCTCATTGGAAGGAGCGACAAGAGGCAGAGGCCACCATTTATGGGGTTGTCGATGAACTCTTGGCCAAGACTTGGGTCATGACCGAGCACATTGGGGTGTTAGTAGTGTGTGGCGGCTTATTCAATCCAATCCCTTTACTAACCTCCGTGATTGTGAACAAGTATAAGCTCAGGCATGACATTAAGTGCTTCAATCTCTCCAGGATGGGTTGATGTGCATGCCTTATGGCTATTAATCTTGCCAGGCATCTACTTCAGGTAACATATTGTTCCTCAAGACTAAGTCCTACTAAACACATTTAAATTCCATAATAGGATCTAGAGAAATTAAGATGTACGCAACTCATACATCTTATAAGCAGAAAGACTGCCAAATGTAATTTGGTATTATATGTATGCAATCATGTAACAATAACAAAAATATGCAATGGTGGTGAGCACCGAAGGCACAGGCCAGAATGTCTACAGAGGCGATGACATCAACAAGATAATCATCAACTGTGTTTCGTGTGGGTGGGGCCGCGGTCCTCCTCTCTAATAGACCGTTAGATCAATGCTCGTTGAAGTATCAACTCATCCACACCGTCCAGACAAACACCATCAGTTCAGACACTTCATACCGTGCCCTTTTTCAGGAGGAAGATCCACGGGTTTGTTGGTGTAACTGTGGGCACAGGATTGCTAGTTGAGGCAAGAAATGCGATCAAAGCACACATAGCCACACTAGCCAAACTAGTCCTGCCCCAATCTGATAAGATCGTCCTCATGTCGAACCACCTAATCAGGAAGCTCCACCTGGCAAAATCGAAGCCCTACACCCTGGATTTCAGGTGTGCAATCGATCATTTCTTCCCACATGTTGGTGGTAGTTCTGTGATCAATGAGGTGGAAAGAAATCTCAAATTAGATGCAGAAGCACCAAGGATGACTCTGTATAGATTTGGGAATTTATCGAGTAGTACTGTGTGGTATGAACTGGCATATGCTGAAGCTAAGAGAAGGATTAAGATAGGTGATCGCATTTGGCTGATGGCATATGGGTCGGGGTTCAAATCTAGCAGCATCATTTTACGCGCAATGAGAAGTGTTGATCAAGACAAAACGAATCCTTGGCTCGGCGAAATTGATGATTTTCCAATCCAGCTCAATCTTGAACGAGTTCCTGAGTACTTCAAGGAGACAGGGTGAATGCAAGTACACGGCCTAACAACAGTATTCATCATGCTTGTTCTTCATGTTTGCATGTGTTTTATCAGACAATGGATTTAAAATCTCATAGCTATTAGAAATTCGACAGTCTTCTCTCGATTAGTCTTTCTCTCTGTTCGCATGAGTAATTGCAAACTACACAACCGCTTACATTTAGATTGTCTAAGACCTCACGAAATCGAAACTTGCACCAAGAGGAGTTACTAATGTCGTCGTTACATCATAAAAACCTTAGCACCTAAACTAGAGGTGGAGAAGGAATTGATTTTATGGGACAAAAGCAGGTCTCCTCTTGCATGATTGCGCCAAATTCTCTTCTCTTTTGATTAATAGCAAATTAAAGCGAACAACTGTTACTCTTGTCTTTCAACAACAACAACTCTCAGTGTTGGTTCTGCTTTCGCACCTTTTTGGTGGCTGCCCTTAATTTGGTTTGGTGTGAACACCAATCCCTGCTGCACTTAATTAGATCTAGTGTCCAATGGGGGTGTCTCAATTTTTAGTGGCTGTCCAACTTTTAGCATGGTAAGACTAAATTAGATCTTACCCAAAAATGACCGAATTTCACTCGTTCAATTATCTTCATATTACGTACGCTGACAGATCTAAAAATTTGTTGGAGCAGGGAGTTGGAATAGAAAAATCGAAAGGAGAATTATACCAATTGCTTCCACACACCTCAGAACTGAGAAATCACTAAATCAGGCTATTAAATAGGCCTTGAACACGTATATAAATCAATGAGTCACTCTAGTCATTGTCAATAAGTTTTGGGTAATAAATTCACTCAACACACGTACTTATCTAGCTCTAAACACCGAGTACTCAACTAAAAAATCACGTTAATAATCAGAGACTCAAAAATAGATTTAATAGTCTAATATAAATTTTGCTCACCTGTCTCAATGCAATTCATCACAGAGTAGCAGGAGCTAATGTTTCGGTAGGACCAGGCAGTGGTAATACTGGTCACCTTTGAATAAAAAAGTCACTCTAAAAGTCATGTCAAAAACCTTAAAAACTATCTCACAGTAACTCTTACGTGAGATGATGTCACCAAGGAATTTGTGAATTGATTAACTATGCATATGACTTCTGTTTTGATAAGATCCGTGGTATATTGAGAAAACGATTCCTCATCTTGTTGGGTGTAACAAAGTAAGTGCTATGCATTCGATAATCATATCAACTAAAAGTTTAAACCAATATATTATGATCATGGCCTAGAAAAGATTTTATACTCTAAAGCAGAATCTGTATGCAATGGTGGTGAGTAAAGAGGTTATAGGCGAAAATGCCTACACAGGCAATGATATCAACAAGCTAGTCATCAACTGTGTGTTCTGCGTAGGAGCCGCCATCCTCCTCTCAAACAGGCAATCTGACCAATGCTCATCGAAGTACCAACTCATCCACACCGTCCATACGAACACTGCATGTTCAGATACTTCATACAACTGCATTTTCTAGTAGGAAGATCCACAGGGTATAGCCAGTGTCACTGTGACCAGAAGTCTCCTAATTGAGGCAAAGAAGGCCATAGCAGCACATATAACCACACTAGGCAAGCAAGTTCTGCCCACATCTGATAAGATCCTATTTGCACTGAACTACCTACCTAATCAGGAATCTCCACCTGCAAAATTGAAGCCCTGCACCCTGGATTATATTTCAGACGGGCAATCGATCACTTCTTCCCACATATTGGGGGAAATGCTGTGATAGATGAGGTAGAAAGAAATCTCAAACTAGATGCAGAAGCTCCAAGAATGACTTTGTGCAGATTTGGAGATCTAGAGGGGGAAAAAAGGTATTTAAAACCATCTAGATTCAAACTAAGATGTATTCAACTTGAATATGACTCCATATGAAAATAAGCTGAGCTGAATCGAAACCAAAAACTCATTTGTCAAGCAATATTTGTATTATTTATCCGTTTCAGTATTGCAATTGAGTTGAATGTCACACATAAGCTGCCATTACAAACTAGTCGCTTTATCTGCTCACACAGGCACGACCACCTACCTACATTTGAATCTCCTCATACCTTACGATAGAACAAAACCCATACTAAAAGGAGTCGTTGTTGTAGTGTATCACAATAACCTTAGCACCTTTGTGGGGGGGAAAGCAGGTGTCCTCTTGCATGCCGATGGGGGAAAAAGCAGCTGTCCTTTCCACCCACGTTCAATTCTGGAGGAACTTCATTTGCCATGTTTCGTGGTGGAATGAAAGGGATGCTCTGGGCTTGACCCTATGCAACTTCCCCCCCCCCCCCTAGGTCTACTGGCCCATTGGGTTGCCCCTGAGATAGGGGCCCAATGGGAGGCCCAAGCTTCCCAACCCCCCCCCCCCCCACCCAAAAAAAGGTGCCCTCTTGCATGATTGCTTTCAATTCTCATTGTCTAACCAACTAACATGCAGATATCCTTGCTAACCATCAAGCCCAACAAGCTGTCTCAATTTATAGGGCGGCTGTCTTTAATTTGGTTTGGTGTGACGATTTTACGAGCAGTACAACTTTTATTGTGTGTAATTGTCGCATCTCTGACAGTCAATTTCTGCTGTACTCACAACTTCGTCAAGGGTTGTTTTGGAGCCTTGCAGCTCTATTGTCCAACTTGGCATGGTATGAACTTATTAATTAGATATTATCCAAAGTCATGGAAATTTGATCCAAATTTGTTTCTATTAAGTAACAGTCAGTCAATGGTCGTCAAGTTTAAAGTCTAGTGATATTAGACTATTTATAATTTTGTAATTTACGGACAAAGTCAGTATATCACTCCGCCCAGTGTCCAAAAATATCTCACCTGACACAGTCTTAGATTTGTATTTGGACTTAAAGTTGGATTATCTTCTTATATCGTATATATGGTGACAGATCTAAAAATTTAGTGTAACGGTATTTGATTTTTAAAATGTTCAAATCTAATAAGTGCCAACTAATTTTTTATGAAACTCACTTTGAAATACTCATTTTAAAATTTAGTTTTCAAAATATTGCTCTTTAAGGGGCACAATTGGCATTTCATATAGTATACTTTCTTCCCTTTGTTGTTGGTCTGTCCATTGCTTCCTCTCCCTTGTCCCTTGTCTTGGCTTCATTTGATGATTCTTCGCCTCTTTGCAGCAGATCTACGCCAAGGCACTGTTCTCACCCTAGTTTCTCTCAAGAACAAATTCTATTACTAACTCGTAGGCAATACATATATTTAGATAATCACTTTACAAAATTGAACCAACATCACATGAAATGCACCATCAATCTACTCGAGAAGAGAAACCTTCTTATCTTGTATGACATCTTAAGTGAAATCTCACATTCTAGTGAGAGATCAATCCATTTGATCGTGCATTTCATTGTTGTCAGCAATTTGTAAGACAAACAACATTGAAAGAGTATTTCGAATTAATTTTGGTTCAAGTTAAGTCAGTTTATGTTTAGATAAAAGGTGAGTTTTCCCATCGGAAACTTCGATCAAATATAATTGTAATCCATAGATCATACGGATTCTATAGTTTCTCAAACTAAGCCAGTTTCGATACGTCTTATACTCCTTCAAGGACAACTAGCAAAATGAACCCAAGCAAGGCCCCTCCAATGAAAAGAGATCATTACAACTAAGTACTACGAGTAACAGTGAAGGATCTAGGCATGTAAATTAGGGGTGTCCATAAATTAATATCGTTACTAATATACAATTTTTTTTTTTGGTGTCCAAAAATTAAAAATTATATTTTTTAATATAGATTTTTTGGGGGGGTGTTAGGGGTGTCCATGGACACCCCTGAGCCCCACATAGCTCCGCCCCTGACGAACAAGATGAACTGCGAAAGTTTCAACTAACCTAGTAGCTAATTAAGGCATCAGGCTAGCAAGGAGATTATATAAGAAGCCTGTAACACCATTACAAACAACCACCTTTTCTTAAAAATGTTTCCCTCCATATCCTCAATACTTGGAAATGACCTATTTTTCACTTGTTTCATACCTCTTATCTCCCTCTTCCTCGGCAAGTTCATCATCAACTTGAAGTCCTCTCATAAAGTATACTTGATCGACTTTGCGTGTTACAAACCCAAAATGTCTCAACAGATCACAAGAGAAAAGACGATTGAAGGCCTAAGAAACCATTGGAAGAATTTTACGCAACGAACCATCCTATACCAACGGAAATTGCTCATGTCATGCGGCATAGGGGACTTGACCTATGCCTCTGAATCGCTTCTGAAGGGCACGCCAGACTTGTCGATGGAAGGAGGAAGAAGGGAGGCAGAGGCCGCCATTTATGGGGCAGTCGATGAGCTTTTGGCCAAGACTAAGATCAAGGTCGAGCACATTGGGGTGTTGGTAGTATGTTGTAGCTTATTCAATCCGACTCCATCTCTGACCGCCCTGATTGTGAATAAGTACAAGCTTAAGCCAGACATCAAGAGCTATAATCTCTCCGGGATGGGTTGCAGTGCTGGTGTTGCTGCTATGGACCTTGCCAAACATCTTCTTCAGGTAATTTGTATTCTTCCTTACGACCAACCAACCATCTGAATAACCTAATAAGTAGAAGTTGATACCCTTACTCCTGACGAGCACAGAGTCATTATCGTCCATTGAAATCCTTACATTTACATGGTCTATTTTGACCTACGCTGACATATAAACGCATAACTTTTCACCTATGATGACCCTATTTTTTCGGCAAATTTCGCTTTCAACCCAATTCAACCCACATAACTATTGCCACAGGTTTTGGGACAAGACTAACCAAGGCTTTTCTTTATTAGACTCTATCATGATCAAACACTGAAAAAGGAGCTTTCAGCAGAAAGATAAAGCTAATGTATAGTTCCACCAAGTGAAGAGAAGAAAGCAACCGGAAACCTAAGAAACTGTCTAGATCTCTTGGGACCAAAAGCGCAATAAATGGATTCAAAATGAACATGGGATAAACCACTTGTTGACATAAACCTTGATCCGACGGACCGAAAGCCCGTTGCTACGGCTATATTATATGCAATTATGCTGCCCAACACCAATACATGCAGTACATGAGAGAATTTTAATCTTCTAGAATATAACAAAGTTGGCATTCTTAACCTGTGTTTAGGTAAATGAGAACACATATGCATTGGTGGTAAGTACTGAAGTCATTAGCCCAAATGTCTACATAGGCAATGACCTTAGAAAGGTGTGCATCAACTCCGTATTCCGCGTTGGTGGATCCGCCATCCTTCTCTCCAACCGAGAGTCAGATCGACAATCATCAAAGTACCAGCTCATCCACACCGTTCGTACAAATACAACCAGATCAGACACTTCATACAGATGCATTTTCCAAGAGGAAGACTCAGAAGGGTTTGTGGGTGTCACTGTGAACCAAGATCTACTAGTCGAGGCAAATAAGGCCATCACAGCGCACATAACCACGGTAGCCAAACTAGTCCTGCCCACATCTGAAAAGATCCTATTTGCATTGAACTTCCTACTTAAGATGGTCCATCAAGCAAAATTGAAACCCTATACCCCAGATTTCAGGCGGGCAATCGACCATCTGTTCCCGCATGTTGGGGCCAGCATTGTGATAGATGAGGTGGAAAGAAATCTCAAACTAGATACGGAAGCGCCAAGAATGACTTTGTATAGATTTGGGAATTTATCGAGCAGTACTGTGTGGTATGAACTAGCATATGCTGAAGCTAAGACAAGGATTAAGAAAGGTGATTGTCTTTGGCAGATTGCATATGGATCTGGGTTCAAATGCAGCAGTGTCATTTGGCACGCGGCAAAAACCATTGATCAAGAGAAGATTAACCCTTGGTCTGACGAAATTGATGATTTTCCAGTGCAGCTGAGTTTGGGACCCCTTCCTTCGTATTTTAAGGAGACTACATGAATCTCCAGGACACCTATGGTAAGGAGGCAAGTAGAGTAGTTTGCTCATTAAATAAAAAGGGGAAGGAAATTTCCCAGCAACAGATAGAGCAGAAGTCTTCGCTTTCTGAAAATCCCATAGCTATGAAACATTATAAGCCTAAGAGCTAAGACGAATAGAGCAAAATGTTTTACTGAATTGTCAAACATATATATACTTCTATTGTTGTGGAGTAGTAGGCAGGCCACGGGAAAAGGTTCTATATCAAGAACCTCATTACCTTTTCATTTAAGAACACAACAGAATTCTAAAGCAATAAGCTCTTCATTCATTGTCAGACAATGGTAAAGAGTGCAATGTGTATATTAATGTTGATTGAGAATAAATGGGAGCCAAAAAAATGCGCAGTATTCAGTACTGCAAACACCAACGCAAACTGGTTGAAAACATGTAAACATAGAAATATGCACAAAATGGATAAAATTTCAAAAATAAATCACTCAAACGTGCTGACTTCTGCTGTGATATCATCTAGATTTTCATAGGAAAAACAACACCATGGGTTTCATTGAACTAAGCTTCAATCTACAAGACAATGGAATGGCATTAAAATGTACACACGTAGTGACCGATTCAAACTGTTAAATGGTGGTGTTGGGGGGCCCCCCCCCCCCACAAGAAATTTCGAAATTTTTTTTTAGGTTGCTCTAGATTCTTGAATAGACATCTACGATATCAATAGACCTCCTAGAAAGATTCTAATAGGAAATCAACATAATTCACTTAGATTATTCTAGGTTCTCGTAATGTATCCAAGATATTGTTCTATCTTCCAAGAATATCTTTAAAATTTTTTTAAAAAAAATTCTTATATATGCAATTTTAGACACTTATCTCATTTTTTCACGACACTTTAATGAGGGGAGTAACTAAAAGTAAGGCATTAGGCCCCTTATGCAGCCATCCGCAAGAAGAGAGACACCCTATAAGAGAGTGAGATGAGGGGCCCAAAGAAAGCCAGTGAGGCATCTCACATACTCTAGGGTGCCTGCGCTCTCCTTTGTGCATCTGTTGAAGTTCATAATAAAAGTATTACTTCAAGCATACTACATTACTACTTAGGTGGCATTTAGCCTGTTCAATATCTGGAAATTCATGAATGAAAATTTATAAGCGAGATTGGTAATTAATTAATGTGTTCTTATTTCTTACTTGGTACATTGAGCTCAAATGGGGAGTAAAATGAAAATTTTACAAATATACGCTGAGTATAAACATATAAATTCATAATTTAACGGCAATTTAGTCGTCCACTCTGATTCCCAATCTCACGCTTCTTCATAAGTACCCTTTACCTGGTAATAATTTTGCATGAATAGAGATAGAGGCCGTTTGTTCTGAATCCTAATACCTAGCGGTTCAAGTACATCTCAGTGTCTGCTCGTTTTTAACATGTTGAATTTGCTACCTACTCTAATATGCTCCAACCTAAACCAATATTCTCTCAAAAATGCTCTCAATATGCTTCAACCTGCTCGCTAATTACTTCTCCATAGTGCTAAATACGATCAGACAATTAATAGTTTTGCCAATAAGTTTGACACGACTTTCTTTGAATTAATTGTTAAGAGTATCTCTTTCTATTATTGACAAACCTGCAGCCCCCCCCCCCCCCCCCATTTGATTGGGGACAAGCCCTAGACTTATAATCAAGTTTTGCCTAGGTCTTAATCATCCATCTCCATCTCTCTCTGGCTTTGTACTTGCTTTTTCCACGGCAGGAATGAAAAGATTGGTGAAACGGCAAGCTCCCATCCCATGCAATTATTTGATTGGGGACTTTATGGACGCCAATTGGAGCATTTATTGTAGTAGGGTTACATCCCTCACCATATCGCGTGTATAAGACATCATCTTATCATTGTAATAGACATTAATAATTAAAATTTCTAAATAGCAAAAATAAATCAATGTCCTACATTATCTATTTTATTTAAAAACAATTTAGCTACTCACCTTTGTTTATCCTCTATTCTCACAACACTTATCGTAATAAACTCATAAACTAAGATTTATATGTATAATGACGCGATGCATTTTGTCAGAGAAAAGCCAGCTTTTCTAGAAGGAAGATCATGAAAACAAGGAGAGGATTTTAAAAAAGTCAGAACAAACTATCGTATATAATAGCGTGAGACTATTATATAATTTGTACTTTTCTAACAACATAATTTTCATTGGTAACATTCAACACACTTCAAATTTGTTTCGAACATATTTGTTAAATATTCATATTTCTTTAAAGAACAAGTTTCTATAATCAATTAACACATAAGAAATATACATAGTCATTTTAGAAAAACTGAACTGACTTCACATTAAATCGACATTCAATCTACTTCAAAGGACAACGTTTATATACCCTATGAGGATGTGACGCGTAGCATGTCAATCATAACTACATTAAACCCTTTTGTATAAGTAGGTGTTAGAATTACATCCCAAATTAGTAGGGCAATTTCCTAATACAATAATAGCATCTAGGTATTTCTTCCGCTGAGTAAGGAACATCATGTCGCCAAGCTTCGATCCAACATCTAATCTTAAATCTCCCACCATGCCTACTAGCAATAACTCTATTTAAGCACATCTCTTGCAAAATCTAAAAACCAATTTTGAACTTCCCGACTGGCTATACAGTTGTTATATCGTCCACCTGGTTGTACAAATATAATTGTACAACCGGACCCACAAAGAAAATTACCAAATTTCGGCTCACTAAAAATATCTTATAGTTCACTTAAATATGTTGTTGTGTATTCTATTTCGCTCACTAAAAATAATGTATACTATGTACCGAAACTAATGTATACCGAAACTAATGTATCTTATATATACCGAAACTAAGACGTAATTTTGGTGAGCTAATACGTACTTTTAGTGAACAGATATACCGAAACTAATGTATCTTATGTACCGAAGTTTCACTTAGTAAAAATACTATATAAGTTATTAAATGTACTATTGTACTAAAAAAAATGTTATTGTGAATCTGAAACTCACTAAATTATATTCTAGTTATTTATATATTTTTAATGAGTTATGATATTTATTTACTGAGTTGTTATATCATACAACCAGTCGTACAGAAGAAGTTGTACAATCGAATTTCAGCTCACTAAAAATGTCTAGCTCACTACAATACTTAGTGAGTTGAAACACAATTTTAGTAAGTTAATACATACTTTTAGTGAGTGGATAGATCAAACCAATACATCTTATGTACCCTAGGTTTCGCTTAATAAAAGTACTATATAACTTATTAAAATGTGCTATTGTACTAAAAAAATATTATTGTTCATCTGAAACTCACTAAACTATATTCTAATTATCTACATTTTTTTAGTGAGCTATGGCATATATTTAGTAAGTTATGGCATATATTTAGTGAGTTAGATTATATTTAATTAATTCACTACATTTCTGTTATACTCACAAAATATAATACAAATACCTTTATGTCATAGTAAAAAATGATTGAATTGTAACATAACTCAAGAACTTCACAATATTATTTACTAGCTATCTATACTAATTTTTTTAGTGAGCTATGTCATTTATTTAGTAAGCCATGATAGATATTTGGTGAGCTATAAAATGTAGTTCAAGGCAACAGATTTTTTATAGTAAGCTATACCGATAGTGAGCTATTGTTTTTCCTGTTCGGCACAAGATTAATTATAGTGACTACATTTGGTAACCAGAGAACTGATTTATGATTGCTTAATACAAGTTTAATACAAGTGAGCTAAATGTATTTCTTTAGTGAGTCAACGATTATATTTAGTGAGCATATAACTCATAATGGTGAGCTGTTGTTTTTCATATGTACATAGCAACAATAAAAATATCATTTGGAAAAACAACCATAACATTTGTGGTGAACTATAATGCAAGTTATGCAACATCGGTGAGCACGCAGGTCAATCCTAGTGAGCCAAACGTTTCTTTTAGTGAGAAAAAACTTCTCCATAGCACACGACAACATATTTTTTATAGTAAGTTAAATGTATACTGCTAGTAAGCCAACAACCATATTTAGTGAGCACCTAACTCATAATGGTAAGCTATTGTTTCTCGTATGTCACAAACCAAATTTACATGGAATGAATGCAATCCAGTTCGAAAATCTCAAAATTAAGTCATCAAAAAGCAAAATTAACGAATACAACTTCCAATCCCGAAAACAAAAATAGAGATCGAAAAAACGCTATCAAACTTGACGAACAATTTCATTTGATGAAGATTCAACATCAATAGCAACGTTAAGATCAAACCCAACCATTCAATAATTGTTGAACACTAAAACAATCGAAACAACAAAGAGTAAGAACAATAGGGAAAATGAAAACCGCAATTTCAAAAAATTGAGCATGATTTTTTTTAAAAAAATTGGTCAGGGCTTAGCAGTTGGAGAATTCAACTACTGTTGGTGGGCCCAGGTGGACAATTGAGTTGTCCACCCAGTTGTACGTAGTACGTAATAATTTGCGTTGGCTATGTAAGGCATCAAGCCAGCAAGGGCTTATAACAACGTTAACCACTGGCGAAACTTAACTGGAGCAAACCACCTATTCTCAAAAATGTTGCCCTCCATAATCTCCATCCTCTTAAATGACACCTACTTGATTTGTTTCATACTTGTTCTCTTCTGCTGCTTTTCCAAGATCATCTTCAACTTGAAGTCTTCTAGTAAAGTATACTTAATGGACTTTGCATGTTTCAAACCCAATATATCCCAACAAATGACAAGAGCAAGGACTATTGAATGCCTACGCCATGCCAAGAATTTTACACAAGAGACCATGCAGAACCACCGGAAATTGCTTATGTCCGCCGGCATAGGGGACTTGACCTATGTCCCTGAATCGTATCTAAGGACCCGCCAGACTTCTCGATGGAAGAAGCACGAAGAGAGGCTGAGGCCACCATCTATGGGGCGGTAGACGAACTTTTGGCCAAGACTACGGCCAGGGTTGAGCACATTGTGGTCTTAATAGCATGTGGCAGCTTGTTCAATCCAGTTCCATCTCTTACGGCCATGATTGTGAATAAGTATAAGCTTAGGACAGACAGCAAGAGCTACAATCTTTCTGGGATGGGTTGCAGTGCCGGTATTGCTGCCATAGACCTTGCCAAACATCTTCAGGTAATTCGCTATTCTTCCTTAAGACCAACCAGCAATCCGAATAACCTAACTAGAAGTCGGAAGGATCCAAACGTATCACACCCTTACTCCGGACAAACACAAAGTTATTCTTCCTTCAAATCCTTGCGTGTAACTCATCTGCTTTGACCTATGACGACATAACGTTTCACCTACATGACCCAATTTTCGGGAACTTTCGCTTCCAACCTGATTCAACCTACATGGCCGCTACATCCAATCATTCTGAGCAATGTTTTTTTTTCCCTCTGATTCAACCTACATGGCCGCTACGTCCAATCATTCTAAGCAACGTTTTTTTTTTTATCAAGAAAAGAAAGACATATTTCATTAACAAAAGGTTGGATACAAAGAAAGCATCCTACATAAGGCTATACACATCTCATATACACAGCATCCATAAAATCTAAGAGATCAAAAGAAGAGTAACAAAAGATCCCTTTGTCCCAAAAATAGAGAGCCTTAATAAAATAATCTTTAAAGCATTGAAGTGACATCTCCACACCCTCAAAGACTCTCCTATTTCCCTCACGCCAAATGCTCCAAAAAATTGAATGGGGAAATAATCTAGCAATCGTCTTCTTCGCTTTCCTTCCAAAAAAGCCCTCTCATACATAGAGGTGATCCGAAATAGAATTGGACAAAACCTAAGAAACTCCTAAACAACTAAAGGCTAAATCCCAAAGAGCTCTTGCAAAAGGGCAATGAAGCAATAAGTCCAATCATTCTGAGCAACGTTACTGCCATTACCGCTGTTGTTGGGACAAATTAGCCACGGCTTCATTATTAATTAGGCACTACCATGGTCAAGCACTCAAAAACGAGCTTCTGCCGAACGACAAATCTAAAATATAGCATCTCCGATTGAAGAGACGAAAGCAACTAGGAACCTAATTAAGAAACCGTCTGGATCTTTTCACCGCAAGGCTTAAGATAAAATTTGACCATGAGCATAGGAAGAGTCCCTCACTATTCCTCCCTGATTCTAACCCTAACCTCACCTGAGCAGACGATACAAATTAGAATGTTACCTTAGCCCAGTAAACTGATTCAAGATAAACCTGGAATAAACTGCTTTCGACATAGAACTTGATCCAAAAGCATGTTGCTAGAGCTACACTATATCTTATGCCACCCAACATCAATATGCAATAACGAGAGAGTTTTCCAGCATTTAACAAAGTTGCCCTACTCAACTTGTCTTTAGGTAAATGAAAACATGCATGCAATGGTAGTGAGTAATGAAGTCATTGGTCCAAATATGTACACAGGTAATGATCTTACTAAGATCATTACCAACTGTGTATTCCGTGTTGGTGGGGCTGCCATCCTGCTCTCTAACAAACAGTTAGATCGACACTCATCAAAGTATGAGCTCATTCACACCATCCGTACAAATACAACCAGGTCAGACACTTCATACAAATGAATATTCCGAGAGGAAGACTCACAAGGGTTGGTTGGTGTCACTCTGGACAGAGACCTACTAGCCGAGGCAAGGAAGGCCATAACAGCACACATAACCACACTAGCCAAACTAGTCCTGCCTACTTGTGATCAGATTCTATTTGGATTGAATTGCCTAATCAGGAAGATCCATCTGGCAAAGATGAAGCCCTACACCCCAGATTTCAGGTGGGCAATCGATCATTTCTTCCCACATGTTGGTGGAAATGCTGTGATAGATGAGGTAGAAAGGAATCTCAAACTAGATGCAGAAGCTCCAAGAATGACTTTGCATGGATTTGGAAATTTATCTAGTAGCACTGTGTGGTATGAACTAGCATATGCTGAAGCTAAGAGAAGGATTAAAAAAGGCGATCGCGTCTGGCAGTTGGCATTTGGATCTGGGTTCAAATGCAGTAGTGCCATTTGGCAGGCAATGAAAACTGTTGATCAGGAGAAGATCAACCCTTGGTTTGATGAAATTGTTGATTTTCCAGCAAAGCTGAATTTGGGACCACCTCCTTCATATTTTGAGGAGACGAGGTGAATCTCTAGCTCAAATTTTAAAAATGAAGGTATTAAGCAACAACATCAATTAATTATCTTTCAACTGTAAGACTAGCCACTTGAACTCAAAATGAACTCATCCAAATTTATTGGTCCCGAACATGGCATGAAACTGTTCTAACCTAACCTAACATTGACCTGACTGAAAGTCTCAAACCCATTATAGACATCTGTTTACTCTTGCCAAAAGGTAAATATGCAGCTGAATCACCTAATTGAGATGTTGTACTTTGTTAAACTTAAGCCATCCCCCCCCCCCCAAACCCAAAAAAAAATAAATCTGCCTGATCGATTATTTCTTCCATTATGTGGGTAGTGTGTCTGGAGGTAGAGAAGGATCAAACTTGACATGAAAGCTCCAAGATGGCAGTCAACAAATCTGGCAACGCCTCCAGCAGTAACAGTTTGATATGAGCCGGCACATACTGAAGCAAAAGGTAGGATTAGCGAGATGTGCATCAGCAAGCTGCTTTGGGGTCTGGGTTCAGAGCAGCAGCTCATTTTATGGCGCTATGGAAAGTGTTCATCAAGGGAAGAACAACCCTTAGAGTGGTAAGCTTGATAAGTTTCCAGCACAATTGAACTTTGGACCAATCCTACTCCCTATGGACTATTGTGCAGCATGAGTGAACCATGCTGCATGCCCTACTGAGACAAGGAGGGAGGCAATATCATAATCAGAACAGAGTCAAACGATAATGAGGATCGAGGAGGGAATAAGGGTAGTTTCCATCTCAGTATCTCATGTCTACTTATCATTCATCAGACAAAGAAGGGCATGTACGTTCTTAAATCTCAGATATACCATTTGTATTTTTCACCATTCACCAATGACAAACATAAGGCAAAGAAATCCATCAAAAACTTTTTTTAAAAAAATACCAAAATTACAATGTGAACTGTTAATGTCATTGAAATCCACATTAGCGTGATAGAAGCCTAGCAGATGAACCTAGTAGCAAATCTCTATGAGACTTCCCTGGATCAGAGAAGAAACAAAAGAATCTACGAAAAAATATGGCACCAGGTGCCTAAAAAAATATTAGCCAACTTCTGAAGCAAGTACTACATCTCAGTCCCCCAGACATCGTATGATAAATCAGAGTAAAATTGAATCAAATCCCTTTTACCATCTCCTTAAAATGAGCAGCACGTGACAATCAACGAGTAAAGGGAATGGTCAATACCTGGAACGATTGCAGCATATCAGAAACAGCAACAATACAATCACCAGACTTGATCATTCCCCTTAATTTTAACAATGAGAAAGTTCTGCTCAAGTTATCGTGCATATCTTCTGAAAACTTCAACTGGAAAGGGATCAATCCCCATTGCAAATTTAGGCGTTTACGTACAGATGCAGTGGCAGTAAAAGCAAATATGCGACAGTCTGGCCGACACCGCGAAAGGAGGGATGCCATGTACCCATTTGTTGTGTAAACAAACAAGGCATCTGCTTGAAGTTTGTTAGCTGTAGAATCATACATAGCAGCATCAGTACCCAGAGTAACAATAATAGGCCATACAGAAAGATGTAGTCAAACTCTTCAATATACCTTAAGCCCCAAACCACCTAGCAACATGATAGAAGTATGAACAGTTGACCTTCGCTTTAGACTAAAGCACACATTTTTCTAGGAAAGAGTCAACTCCAACATCTATATATACCTCGGTTTTGTGCTCAATGCTCCAGCAGAAATAGCCAAATCAGAGTTACAGCACTCAAATCACACTGGAGTTTTTCAGGATGTAATATCTAAAGTTAGCAATTCAAACAACATTGTCATTTTTTGTCATGAAGGCCAACTGACTATGCATTTTGGACAAATGGGCCAGTCACATTCAGCTAGATTTCTCCAACAAGCAGGTTTGGAATTCTGACCATTCACAATCACGAGACAATAGCACGTGCCTAGCTGAGCAACATTGCTACCTTATCACAAATTGCAGGATAGTGGCGAAAAAACAGACTGAAAATGCCACTGGTCAAGGGCAGAAAAAAATGACAACTCTGCTCTAGTAGAAGTAGAGGAAACAGTGCAAATCCAATTGAACAGCAAAATTTGGCAGAGCAATACTGGCAAATGAAATCAACTCAACTCTAAGTACTTCTGATCTACTAATTGAGCACTGTATGGTCCATAATTCATCCTAGATGAAGTTTGTCTATTCATTTAAAATTGACCTACCCCCAAACGTAGATGGAACCCCCCACCAACCCATTGGTCTGATGAGATTCAAAAGGACCCCCAATTCTCTTTGAGATAAGGTTACGAAAGACTTTTTATGGGTTCTCTGTCCCCCCTATGCAACTACCAAGGCCACAACCAATGAAGAACCACTAGCAGGTATCAACTAATAAGTGTGCACTGTAGGAAATTCAAACATAATCATAGATGAGTTCACATGAAATGAATTTGAACACTAATGATTCTTATACTAGATTTTCTATTGCAACTACATGTTTTCATGCCCATCTTATTTTCAACTTTCAAGACTCCTCAACGAACATCAAAACCTTCCGTCAGTGCCCACACATTGCCCTGGCAAAGCAAGCATCTGGTTGATAAGAAAAATAAAATTTAAAAGCAAAAGACAATAATCATCATCTTCATCCTTGATGTTGCTTTTCACAAATATGGGGTTACATACTAAGCATACTTGTAAAAATTACTAACAGTGAACTGTCCTCCATAGGATGTTGGTCACCGGCATCACCCAAGAATTCTACAACCAGGGATCACTTAGCATGTGTTGCACGTCCATAATGCGAGAATTCTAGAATCTAAAGTGGCAGCTTAATTTTTAAACTATAAACAAATATCAACTATCAAATCGCGACTTTGACCTGCAATCTACCCCCACTCCCCCAGGTACTTTTCATTTTAAATGCCAACAACAACAAACAGAATGATAAGTGCTAACTTCTGTAGCACTCAATTTGCACCTAAAGATGCTTACCCATTTTGGCAGCAGAAAAGCATATCTCCTCCTTTATTTCATCTGATAATGCTGATGATATACTTGGGATCTCCAATGCTTCATGAAGCCTCTCCTCTCTACATTGTCTCTCAATTCTCAAGCTGACACTCCTGAGAACAGCTAATGCCTTCTCAGGGTACATGCCCATTGCTGATTCACCAGAAAGCATCAATGCATCAGCTTGCTGCCTAACAGCTTCAGAAACATCAGCAACTTCAGCCCTAGTAGGTATAGGATGCTCAATCATGGACTCAAGAAGCTGTGAAGCAACAATGACAGGCTTATTGAACCTCCGGCATAGCTGAACGACTTTTTGCTGAACAAATGGGACCTGCTCCAGGGGTATCTGTGAGCCCATGTCTCCTCGGGCAACCATAGCGCCATCAGACACATGGATGATCTCGTCCAGGTTCTTCAGAGAGTCAACACTCTCTATCTTTGCAATAACAGCAATATCACTGCATAACAAAGTTGAAAATGTTGGTTCTTCAGAGTGTCTTTTGGTTGGTAATGTAGTCCAACTAGGGATCCACCTCGTAAGGGGACACAATAATGGTAGCATGGGAAAGAGGGAGGGGTTAAAGAAGAGGGATCTCTCCCTTGCTTTCAGTAGGATTTTAAGTCTGAAGCCACAAATCCTTGGTGAAAGTTGGTCAAACTAAGTCCTAGATAATCACATAAACAATCGGTAAAATCAATAAAGGACAATAAGACAGGAAACAGACATATCTCTACCTGCATACTGAACATCAATATAGAACAAATATGGTCAAATATCACTTATAGTTTGGAGTCTTCCCTTTTCCCATGTGTTCCCAAATGGAGTTCCATCAAGGAGTTAACCTTAGGATTCAACTCCCAACCACTCCTTCTTTTCAAATAATGTGGAGTTTGGCCTCTATTTTTTGGGTGGGGGTGGAGGAGGAGGTGAAATTGAACGAGCACCTAAGAATTCCTCTATTCCAACAAGAAAATATTAGAAGCACAAAACAAAGTAGAGGTTCTTACCTTTTAGGAGATCGTGCAGCAATGTAACTCTTCAAATGATTGATAGAATCAGCTGACCGCACAAAAGACAATGCAATGAAATCCACACCTTCTTCCATAGCGAAATCAATGTCCAACCAATCCTATTGAACATTTGTACTTGCAAAGTCAGAATATAAATACATCACTCAACATAATAGGTGCAAATATCTCTAGTTTGTATGCTAGGGTGAAGGGAGAAGTACAAACCTTAGAAGTGATTGTCGGGAGCATGTTATTACGCTGTAAAACAAGTCTTCCATGCCTCCATAGTGCAAGATTAGCACGCGGCAACAGTAGCCCAGGATCAGTACACAAGCATTTGACATCTGGCCCAATTTTCTCCACCACCTCAAACCGGACCATTCCCCCATCCACCAGAAGTTCATCACCCACTTCCACATCTATTGGAAGGAATGAAAAAGAAAATTGGTTACATTAAGAAGCACCAAATTCACGTGTTTCCCCCAAAACTAAATGAAAATTGAAGATACAAACCTTCAGCAAAACCATCATAGCTGACACTGATGGTGCAGTCCGGGAGGGCCGCATCAAAAGACCTGATGGTGAAGGTCCAAATGTCACCATCCTGAACAGTTCAATAGAACAACATCAGCAAAACAAAACAAACAATACAACAACATCAACAAAACAAAACAAAAAAAAAGGATGTAATCAACCATAATTCAATCAAATTAAAGCACATCATCAAAAGGAGACCACTGATACTCGCAGAACACATAATTTCTGTACTTCAACCCAAGAAATTTTGCATTGTCGTTCAGTTTCTGCATTAAAAAACATACATCGTACAATTTTCAAACAAATCAAACGGCTCTTACAACCGAACATTCTACTTCTACGGGGGTTGATCCTTACCCCCCCCCCCCCCGAAAAAAGGTGATCCTTCTGTCATATCTAAAAAGAGCTAGAAAATGTGTATACTATCCATGCCATCATAAATAGTCGGATTACTAGTTTTCTATTACCTCTGCTTTGGCGGATGCAACGCCATTGAGATCGCCCATTTGAATCTCACTCCCCTGAGTATCCATCATAACAGCCACAGCAAACCCCTTCTCCTCATTCAACCTCCTCACTCTGTCAATCACCTTCTTATGCCACTCACGAGTATTATGACACATATTCAACCTCGCCACATTCATCCCTCCCACAGCGAGCGCTTCGAGTTCGTCCGACCCGGATGTGCTCGGCCCGATTGTGCAAACGAATTTCGTCCTCGGGATGCTCCCAGCCTCGTTCTCCTTGAGCCCCGACAATCTGACCCGATCCACCTCCAACGACGACTCGAGCACTACCGGCGAAAGGTCCGGAGAACCATCGGCTACGGCGAGAAGGTCGTTTTGTTGCTTTGACTTTGACTTTGGTTGACATTGGACGGCTAAGAATGGGCCACGTTGCGGTTGGAAGAAGTGGAGGTAGGGTTTAGGGAGGGGTTTTAAGGGGATGAGCTTTGTCGGAGTGAGGAGAGAGGAGGTGAGAGAATGCGACATTCTCGCCGGAAAATTAGGGTTCCGGCGAGGAAGAAGGAAGAGTTTGGAGGCGGGAGAAAGGAGGGGAGAGAAAGTATAAAGAAAGACTACGCGGACTTTTTTGGTGAGTGCGAACTGCGCAGAAGGAGAGAGGAAAGGATGGCGGCAAGGGTTTAATAATAGTTTATGCCGCGTTGAAAGTTTGAAATATTATGTTGTTGGCGGTTATGCTGTGCCAAAAATCAATTTGTATTTTATTTTTATATAAAATGGTTCGATTGGGTTTGATCTGATTTGAAAATAGAAATGCATATTTTCTCCAGAGCATTCTTAGGTCGTATTCGACAACAGTATTTTAGATAGTATTTAGTATTTTGATCTGATCAATATACTAATTAGTTAATTTTTAATGTTCGGTAAACAAGGCCCTGTTCGGCAAAATTAACGGTTCAAGTAGTGGATAGCGGTTTAGATAATGGATAGTTGTTCAGGTAGCGGATAGCGTTTCTAATTAGCTGTTAGCGGATAGTTGTTTAGAAGAGCAGTTGAATAAATTATGTTCGGTAAATTTTGCTGTTGGATTAACTGATTAATGTAAATTGACATAAAATGATATAAATAATTTCCAAAGGGTAATTTTTAGTAAAAAAATATGAAACGCTACTTTTGAATGTAAAACGTTACTAATATTAGCTTTTCAAAAACGCTAGGCGCTAATTGAAATAATAGCCAAAACACTACGTTACCGAACGCTACAAATTACGTGATGAGTGTATTGACTTAGTCAATACGTCAAACGCTACCCAAAACGCTGTTGCCGAATACGCCCAAAATCGGGTCTTGATCCGCCTGCGAGGGGTCCGGAAACCATGATCGCAAAGGTTGACCTGAAGGAGGACCCTAGTGTTCCACTCGGACACTTCGGTCCCACTTTCACCTACTCGGTTCTTGTCAAGCTTCATCAGTGCAAAATGCATCTTCTGCACATCCAGTTGCAACCTCTCTATCTTCTCTGACATCCTTCGTGCTTGTTTTGAACATCGCCACCTCCTTCCGCTCATTCCATCTGATACTGAATCAGTTGTAGATGTTGCATCAAAAGATGACGACTTTTTTATCTTCTTATTCAATTTCTTACCATAATCATACAACTTTGAGATTGTTTCCTATAACGTCCCCAAAATACTAATCACTTGATTTGCGGAAAACTGCAGCGGGAGACCTAATGATTGAAGGCGCTATCTCCATCCTGATAATGACAATGCTCACTAAAACCATTTAATCTTGCAACTCAAATTCAAATCACAATATCTATTAAATTGAAACACTTCAAGACCAATGTCTATAATAGTTCAATCTTCAATACAATCGGCTTAATCATACCATATGTTAACTTGCAATTCACACTACCCAAGTATAGACCCAACTCTTGACCCTAAGATCGATCCCAACATTCGTGTTGTGCTGAATCCACTGTGAGCATCTGATGACTTACAAAAAGGCTTGCTAAATAGAGAAACATGTAATACTTCATCACCTAAAATGAAAAACATGAAAACAAATCGGAAATATGAGCAAAAACTCAGTACATGCATTCATGTATTGTAAAATTAACGTAGAAACACTATTGATGGGTACCTGTCTTTGCAATTCATTTAGTTTGCAATAACAATGAAAATGAAAGTAATATGAAACTGAATTGCTCATTATTATTTTGATGTGAACCCTTTGCAATGATATGATATATACATATGTGTATACCTGTCAATCCGGTCAAGAGTTGACCTGAAGCCGCGCATGTAAATTATGGGCTGACGCCCTATAGATGATAATTGACGAGGTCACAAGTTAAATGGCAAATCATTGTATAAACTGATTCATTGATAAATTCATTAAGAGTTGTAACTTGATAAACATATTATGCTTTCTGAAGATACAGGCAATGGACGTACCTTAAGTATTTAAAAATGTCACATGACTTGAAATAAATGTCATATGTTTCATAAATGTCATTTAACTTGATAAATATGTTATGGGTTGATAACAGTTATGCATAACGGGGAACAATAACTAGGTCTTGACTCTATTCAAAAATGACAATGTAGGTATGTGTAGTCAATAAATGATCACTACTCACATAATTGAATAAGTAAAAGTATGTGTAATAGAAATTGAGTAATTAAATGGTGGACATAAATTGGGTATTTCTATATAACTTCAAAACTAAATTAATGAAAGTAATTAAATCTAGTATGAAGTAAATGAAAGTAAAATAGACCACAATGAAATAAATAAGATTACAAAGAAAAATGTTTTGATGGTGACAAATGGAATAGTGGTTTTGGTATTTTCTGATATAGGTTGCTGATACCCTTATGAATCAAGCAAGTATTAAAGGTTTAAGGCCAATAGAGATATATCTTGATTCAAAATAGCATGAATTGTAATAACTTTGTCTGATAAATATGATTTTTGAGTCAAAACTCTCCTGACTTTTCATATTCCATTCACAAGTCCATTCAATACAGTTTTTCACCTCAAATAGATTATTGACCCTAATGAAAGCTATTAAACTCCCCAAACTTGGTACTTTGTTTGTAATATTCACAAGTGATTCAAAACTCACAATTAAGCTCCCAAAATGTTTGTTCCTCTTCTCTTATCTTATAAATCGAGCTGAAAGCCTCTATAAAATCCATGAATATTTATTTCCCCTTATAACAGCCTTACTTTGGCTAAAATGCTCAAAAACCAAACCATGATAAACCTTGCAAAATTTTCAATATATTTATTTACATCAATATCCACAATCTCCCAATAAATCCACTTACTTACATAATTAGTCCAATCAGCCTCTCCTAGTCACAAATGGGACTTTCCATGATTCACGAATTTAGCCAGAAATTTGCGTAACAACCATTTTTGAAGCCATTAATATATCCAAACTCCAAACAACTTTATTTATACCCAATTACATAATTCGTATCCAAAAACAGGGTAGTTTCCTCAAAATTCCACAACTCACTGATTACACCTTCAAAATTCATGATATTTTGCCAAAACATCCCAAATATTATAGAGAATCTACAATGAAAGTTTAAAATTTTTCCTCCAAATATACGTTGCAAAAAAATTGGAATAACAACCCAATTTATACCAAAGCAGGGCAGTTCACTTCAAAATTTCATAACTCATAAAATACATGTCTAAAATTCACGAATTTTTTCCAGAAATTTTCCAATATCATCTATAAGCGACAGTAAAAATTTCACAAAATTTGGACCAGCCAATTATTCCCAGTAATCCATGTATGAACAATAAGCCCTAGATTATGGCCATCTCAAGTAAGCATCCAAAACACCACAATCAGATATAAAAATATCATTGAAGGCCTTATATACATAACTCATATCAAAATCACAACAAATGAAACAAGCAAGCTTGGATTCAACTTCCATGGTTCAACTCATTGGATCACACTTCTAATTCATCACTCACAACTTTAAACATCTCCAAACTCAATAAAAATTACATAATAACTATCAATTGGATCATGTAAACAATAATCACAACTAAAATATCCCAAAAAATTCAAAATAAAACAAGTTAGGGTTGTGGATATACATTACTTTAGGCTTGAATTAGAGGGGGGAGGGGTTGTTTTGAGTGATTTTGATGGTTGGGCATGATAGCTGACAGCAAGGGGAAGTCAGGAAAGTCGGGACATGGCCGGAAACCACCAGAACTGGCGGCACAAGGGGCAACAGTTGCTGCCCCTATTTTCTGCCTATGCGTGATGTAGAGAGAGAAAGAAGAGGGTTGGGTTTTTGTTATTTTTGTTTGCTGAATTTTGTGTGTAAAAATTGTCAATTTATAGCCACATACGGCTGTAAATTTTCAACATAAAAAGTAGTTTTTTGTTAATTAAAATTATGTGCTAAAATGACCAATTAGTGAAATAACAAAGTTAGCAAGATTTTGGATTTTTGTTTTGGGCCCAACAAGCTAAGTTCGGGCTTGAAATATTATTCGAAATGTTGGAAAAATTTTATATTACTCGGAATTAAAGTTCACCGAAGATAAGAAAATAATTAGTCACGAAATTATACTTACCGAGGCCTAATATCAATTCACTTGATATTTAATCAATCAACAAAACTTGAATTAATAATCAATAAAGCTTGAATTGCACAGTGGGACCCAAATGAAATATCCCCCAATCGGGGTGATTTAATATGATAAATGAAAGTGGAAAATTTAAATAACATAAGAAAATTTGGTAAATATATAAATTAAGTGTAATTGAATTAATAAACACGATTTGCTTAAACAAATAACCATGAGTAATTGTTACAGAAAAACCACACAGTTTTAATATTTATAAACCCCAAGTGCAAGGTGTATCGTTGAGTACTTGGGGTGTCGTCCGCAGGGAGTTGTGTTTTCAACTACTGAGGCTAACTAAAGCGTCTCAATCTAGGCCAGAGTGAGAGTGAAGGAAGAAGGACTAAACTACTAAAACAAATAAACAAAAAGGGACTTGGGTTTATGATTTTACCAATGAATGAACCAACTAACCAAGACGAGCCCTAACCTACCCAAACCACACTATGAACAAGAGATGGTCAGTTGCACCATCAAAGACCACCCAAGCCCTCTTTCAAGGGTGATGAGCTAGTCTAATTCGCGTAACCACCTACTTTCGTGGGGTTAGTCGAATTAGACCACAAAACTAGCAACCCTTGACCTAGCTCGATTCGGATACTACTTTCGTGTCCCGAACTCGGCTATTCCCTCTCCCACACTAGCAAATTGACCTCACCTCTCAGCATAAGTCAATCGCCCAAAAATATGGATGAAAACCCTCTCAGGCATTTCATCGAACACTTGGCGGGCGTGAAGGAAAACTCTAGGTTCTAAGTATAGATTGGGTATGGTTAGGACTAGTACAAGATTAATCAGCCATCAAGAGGCTAATCACAACCCAAGCCAACACAATCTACCAACCAAACATGAAAAACGCATGGAAACCTAAACTAACAACTAAGAACATAAACTTGAAGAACAAAACAAAGAGAATGAAATCAAACAATTCTAAACAACTAAATAACATAAATTAACAATGAAAACCAAACAAATAAACTGAACACAATCTAAACTAACTTAATCAAAATAAGAACAAACAATAACCAAATTGAAATAAGCGGAGAAAGAGAGAAGAAGGCTTATAGATTGATGGAAGGAACTTCAAATCCAATTGCTTGAATCCAAGAACAATCCAATACAACCCTAATCTAATCCTCCCAATGGAGTTTTTATTGGCTAAAACCTAAACTAAACTACCCTAAAAATCGCCTGAAAGAACCCCCCGAGCGACCCCCGAACGAAGCTTAAATAGAAACCCGAGCAGACGGCAAAATTGGGGGGAGGCACGACCGTGCCATGTGGCACGGCCACACCGTGCCACATTGCTGGCACGGTGGTCCGTTTCCCCCCGGTTTTGCCCCCTTTTGCCGGTTTTCGCTGTTTTGTCCCGTCTTCGTCCCTTTTTGCGATATTTGCTTGATTTTGGGTTATTTCTTACAAAATATAAATAAAACAAATAAGAAAACTAAAGATTAAGTTATTATACGAACAAAAAGTGAGTGAAAGAGGCACTTAAAATAGGTACATTTACCGTTCAACAGTAATTAAATTAATAAATATAATTAAATAAATAAATAAATATAATTTAAATAAATAATTATGGGTTAGGATTGAGTTATTACCTTTCCTCTTGTTCTTCCAGCTGATCTTTTAATACCAACACATTCAGCGCTCTTTTCTTTGCTAGGCCATTTTTCAAGCTTCCCTTTGAGATCCTGCACTGTTGTTTGAAGATTTTTCAGCTTCTGAACATCAGAAGCAAGCCTTTCTAGAAACCTCATCTTGTTATCATCATCTTCGTGATGGGGTCGAGGGAATCTCTCCAAGCTGTCTTGTTCTTCTTCCACAAACAAAAGTTCTTTCTCAACCGTCAATTCCAAAGAAGGGTTAGAGCTCCTGTTCTCTCTTCGATCCTCAAGGTCAGAGGGCTTTCCAGTCTTGCCAACTGTGAGGTCGATGCTTCCTCTTTGATGGTCTATGGTTTCCCAATACTCAAGAGTCTGATCATTGGACGACGCTTTTCTTCTACTCTTCTTGCCATCAGATGAGCGGTCCGATGCCTGATCCAGCACGATGTCTTTCATCAGGCGCTCGTCCCCTGGTTTAGGGACATCAATGGGTATGTTGTCGACAACTTCCTCTGGATTTAACACAAAGCGCTTGCTGAATCTCCTACTCCCATGACATGAGCTGCTTTGAGATTTTAAGAGTTGTAATTGTCTAATTGCAGAGTCAGTCACTTGAGTGTTGCTCTTCTGCATGCTGCTTCAAGACCCCTCACAGGCGGATCAAGACCCGATTTTGGGCGTGTTCGGCAACAGCGTTTTAAGTAGCGTTTGACATTTTGACTAAGTTAATATACTCGGCACGTAATTTTTAGCATTCGGTAACGTAGTGTTTTGACTAACATTTCAAGTAGCGTTTAACGTTTTAAGTTGCGTTTTTGAAAATCTAATAGTATTAATATTTGACATTTAAAAGTAGCACTTCATATTTTCCAGCCAAAAATATCCTTTAAAAATTTTATCTTTAGAAATTATCTATATCCTTTTATGTCAATTTACATTAACCAACTAGCATAACGGCTAAATTTACCGAATATATTAGTTTCAACTGCTAATTTAAACAGTTATATATCCGCTAATAACTAAATTAGAAACGCTATCCACTATCCGCTACTTGAACAGTTAATTTTACCGAACAGGGCCTTAATTGGAAACCAAAATTTATGATTTATCCCAACAACTTTTTTGTAAAATGTTTCACTATGATTGAGTCGAGCATATAGATTATTGACAAGGAACAGTATAGTGCGTCTTTTTCTTTATTTTATGAAATTTTAACATGAAACATTATATATGGAAAATAAGTGTCAAAAAACTGGGATCAACCTATATTAGTGTTTAAATAAATTTTTTATATTTACGGTTTCTTATGTAAAAATACAGATAGGAGTACTACAATTTTTGAATACAAGAAAGAACAATTTTAATTTTCTAAATTTTGAGAAAATCTCGTAGATGTTCTGTCGTTAACGTTTATGTCATGCAAAAGAATGAGGAAAACCAACTCAAATTGAAAAGTGAGAATACTATGGAGTTTTCTTTTCCTCTGATAATTTTAATGCACTCTATGGATGTCCTTTATTACTAATTTTAAACTTACATTCCATGCATGTAATGCAACAAACTAACAACTAAGGTCCTATTTTATTTTGCGTTTTTAAGGATTTAGTTAAAAGCTTATATCTCCTTACAGCTTCTTACATCTCCTTATATTTTCTTACATCTCCTTACATCTTCATACATCTCGTACATTTTCTGTAACATTCATTTATTTTAGTTATAGAAATATGTATATTTTTTTAATGATACTACCAATATACAAAATTTATAAATATCTTATGAACACAACATTTACATAAATATAAAAACATAATATAACAACGTAAATTATATTTGAGTTTCGACATGGAATATATATTATTATAGATGACTATACATTTATTTATATTTAAAATGATTTACTGAAAATAGGAATTAATTTGAAGAGTTTTATTCAATTTTGTCAATTTTTTTTTTTGGTTATACTTCGTTTATTCGATGAAACTAATGTTCATATAAAAATCATATCAAGTGGACGAAATTTTATTCACCAAATTTATGGGGATTAATAGATTTTATTGTTGTATAATTAACTTAATTAATTATTTATTTATTTTCAATAAGTATATTATTTTAATATTATTATTTTTCATCCAAAACGTTCATTGTAAAACAAATTATACTATATAACTATTCAACAATTCAACAACTCCTTACATATATCCTTACAGCTCTTTACAGCTTCTTACATCTTCTTACAGCTCCTTATAGGGGTGTTCATTATTCGGTCCAAACCCGGACCGGACCGAAGCGAATGAATTCGGTCCGGTCCACGGTCCACAATTTTTTTTTATTCGGTCTTTGGTCCGGTCCGGTCCGGTCCACCGGTCCGGACCGAGGACCGAATAAAAAAATTTAAAAACCGATTTTTTACTTACTAAATTTTAATTTTCTTTTGCAACTTATAATTTTTCAAACATTCAAGAATATTGATTTGTTTTTCATGGTGAAAATATGTAGAAATTGTTCATATTGAAATAAATATAACATGTTCATATTGTAAAAATTTGCTAGCTTTATAATTCGGTCCGGTCCTACTTTTTTCGGTCCGGTCCCGGTCCGCTCCTTGACTTATTCGGTCCGGTCCACGGTCCGTAACTTTCCTCTTATTCGGTTTTCGGTCCAACCCAGTCCGGTCCGATCCGGTCCGGGTTTGGACCGATGAACACCCCTAGCTCCTTACATCTCCTTACAGCTCCTTACGTCTCTTTACATCTTCTTACAGCTTCTTGCAGCTTTTTACAGCTCCTTACATTCATCTATCTATCTATCTAAAACGCAAAATAGAACAGACCCAAAGTCATTTTGCCTATGTAGTAGGAAAACCACATGTGAGGAAATGTCAATAAGCTTCATAAATCCTTCTTGTTATTAAAAGAACAAGTGGTCAAGAATCGACCCTATGAAATTAAAAAGTACTAGTGTATCATTCAGTGTCGCTTATCTCGTAAGCTTGTTCATGATATGTTACTTGAATATCATTTATTTCTGATAAAATCTTGTAATGTTTAAACTCGTACTTCTTAAAATAATTTAGTCACTTAGAAATGTCAGTACATAAAAGACCAAGAAAATCGACCCGTTAAAATAAAAAGCACGCCATTTAATACAACATATATCCTCCGAGATTCGAGAGCTAGTTGGATATCGTCCATTTATTGATCGAATCTAACGATTTTATACTCTTATGTCTTAAAGCGCCACACTGAATTCATTTCACACCGTATGAGGTTATATATAAATAGGCAGAAGTGGCTCACGACAAAACATACTTCTCATGATAGACATCACATCTCGGAATTAAAAGCACAGTGAAGCAAGAGAAATGACAGCTGAGAAGAAGTATAGGACACTAATTGTGGATGATGACCCCATGATTAGGGAAATCAACAAGAAATATATGTGCAAAAATGGCTTCGCACTTGTAATGGCTGATAATGGCCAACAAGCTGTAGAGCTTTTTCGTGCTGGTAACTATTTTGATCTTGTCATTGTGGACATGGAAATGCCCTACATGAATGGACCTCGGGTAATGTAATTCAACATTATTGCATTTTTTGAAAGGATTATTCCAAAATCAATTTGCATAATGTTCAACATATATATATATATATATTGTTATGTTACTTTTGAATTAAAAAAAAGAGATATCTTATTTTTAAATAAAATGTTATTAGTATTGGAACTAAATCTCTATTAAGTAATAGCAAATGGTGTTGTATAGGTTTATGGGACAACAGAGGATATCGAATGATGGCTTTTGCAAAGTTCTCTACTTTTATTTATTAACATTTTTTTCTCTTTTTATCAACAAACAGCTCCTCCTTCTCTTAGTGTAAATTACGCTTTTACAGGATGTGTGGAGGTTCAGATATAGGCATTCATATATTTGCAGACATCTGCATATGCAGACAAGCTAATTTTAAGAGACCGAATACAATTTTTTTTTTTTTGGTGGAAATTAAAAATCGTTTGACGGGCTAAACTCTTATTTTCCCCTTTTTACCGCACCAATTTGTTTTTCATGCAGGCAACAAAGGAGCTTCGAGCCATGGGTGTGCAAAGTTTGATAATAGGGATGTCTACTTGCACTTCAAAGGCAAAGATTGAAGCCTTTGTGAATGCTGGTTTGGATGACTACTTTCCCAAACCTATGAGCATGTCCAAAGTTGCTGCCATTGTTCGTCTGTTGACTAACAAGTGAATCTAGCTGTCCTTAATATTTCGTATGGCATGCAAATTTGGGACATTTATGCACCTACATATGAGCTCATATGTGGTATCATGTAACTTGCAAGGGCAAGTTTATAATAAAGGGTTGTTGTGGTTTTTAATGGAAACCAAATGGAATTGAATAACCCTTCAAGATTTCTCAAAATACAATCATAACAAAGACAACGACAACAATTTATTGATGGTTGTTAGAGAGTTTAAAATTTAGTATATAAAATTGACAACAAAAAAAAAAGGACAGTCCAGTGCACAAGCATCTTGCATTCACGCATGGTTCGGGGAAGGGTCGCACCCCAAGGGGTGAATTGTAGGTAGCATAACCTGAATTTATCAGTGACTGATTCTACGACTCGAACCCGTGACCTTTTAGTCACACGAAGACAACCTTACCGTTGCTCCAAGGGGTGAGTTGTTAGAGACTTTAAAATTTATTATATAAAATTGACAACAAGACGACTAAAAATTAGAGATTCAGATATAGAATTTACAATTAGAGAGTTTTTCTATGGTAGAATTTCTTGTTATAGTTGTTTTAGTAACGCAATTGATCAATATAAATGCATAGATTGTTAGAGATCATAACATTACGATTTTGTATGAGTAATTACATAATTTATTCATATACGAAATTTTAAGAAAAGGCATACAAATACAATCATCCAGCTGGGGGAGAGGTTATAGAGTGAATATGCTAAAGCCAAGGTACAAACCGTACAATGTAAGTATACAGGATTGATCATCGTCTAATACGATAACAACGGGCAAATATCATCACCAAAATAGTATCAAATTTATCCACGCATAACTATGTTCTATGAGACAAATAAAAATTAATAATTGTATGACAAGAACGTACTACAAAATTTGATTAAGATGCACCATAACGACCAATTAGTTCTTAAATCTATAATACGCTTTATTTGACTAGTTTTATATCTATTTATGACATGAAAAATCAAAATCTAAGGGTGTGTTTGGTAAGAGGGAAAATCATTTTCCCAGAAAATCATTTTCCATGAAAAATATTTTCCCAAGAAAAATGATTTTCCACTTACATTTTCAGCTCTTTGGTAAAATGGAAAATCATTTTCTTTCCACTTCATTTTTTGTTATTTGATAAAATGAACCTCCAGTCCTCACTTCATTTCTCTTTACCATCAACCCCCTTCCATGCTCAATACTCTGACCCGACCCAACCAACGAATTTTGTTTCTCTCTTCTCTTCAAAATCAAACCCAGTAACAAACCCAGCAAAAGAGATAGTCAACATTAATGAATTTCAATTTTTTCACCATTCCCAAGGATTACCCAGTTGACTTTGAGTGATACTAAATTCAGATTAAAGAAAATGACGAACGGGGAGACGATGAGTGTCTCAAATTGCGAAGTTCTTTAAAAAGGCAACTGTAACAAGATCAGAGAACTCAAGAAATAATTACAGAGATTAACAATGAAAATCATCGATGAACGTGATGAACATGAAGAAGAGGGGAAGAATGAGAGACAAAATGGGAATGAAAATAGAGTGATTCTAGGCACAATTAAAAGAAAATAGAACAAGAGACAAAATTGGGCAATGAAAATTTGGCTTGGAAAATCGTTTTCCCTACTTTTTCAAGGGAAAACAATTTCCTTCAAATAGGGTAAAATGATTTTCCCTTGAAAATGATTTTCCCTTCCTTGTTTTACCAAACGGCGTAAAATGAGAAAATCATTTTCCGGGAAAATCATTTTCCCCCCTACCAAACACACCCTAAATTAACTTACATAATAATAAATATAAATATTTCGGCCTTCTATACCATTTCTCTAGTAAAAAAAACAAACTTGACAGACCCACCTAATAATCTCTAGATTCTCTACCAAATATAACGGCAGAAAGATCGTCATATAATCACGTGCCAAATGACTAATGACCCACTATTTCTTGTGCTCTATTCATGTCAAGCATGAGCATGCGCAAAAGCCCAAAACCCTAGCTTTAAGAATTAGGACCATCTATTGATTTTGAGGGTACATTCAATTCATCCCCTCCCAATCTGTTCGAAACCCCCCTGGGTCTCCTTTGATTCTTCATAGTCGCTGTATCTTAAATCCTGTCTCATCAGGTATTCTCTCTCTTTCAATTTGGATTTGTTGATGGTTCATGTGCTGTATTTTCTTATGAATTTTTGGGTGAGATTCGACTAAAATTATGCAATTTTCCATGGGTTAAAGTCTGTTGTTTGTTTGATTTTCATGTATAATTGCGACGAATGATTAGGGAAGGTGGAAATCTTGTTTCCCTAATTAGCTTCATGGTCTGCAATTTGCTATTGTTTCCTGAATTTTTTGTTGCAATGGACATTGCTACCCCAATTTTTTTGGTTAACTTCCATTATTATGAATTGGGCATCGTTTATTTTAAGATATGGTTATGCAACAAATTAAGTGGGAAAAGATGCATATATCTCGATTCCATTGCTCATCACTAGCCGGTATTTTACTATTGTTGGTTAAAGTGATTGCCATCCTTGTTCTTAGCGGTTTTGAAACAGTATGATTCAACAATGTAGGTTGCTTTATTTGGTTGCTTCCCCTGTATATACTCCATAAGTTAATGCTTCTTTATGAGTTGAAGATACCATGAACTTACAACGTATCATCAATCATTGTTTGTAGTGGGGCTGCTTCAGGAATTTGCAGTATCTCTGGCCGAAGGGCGTTTTGATGGTGAGGATTAAACATTCGAAAATCCGCCAAATATTGGACCCTATGCGTGATAGGATCAGCCTTTTGCCCGATGAAATTATTCTCCGGATCTTATCTTTCCTGACAATGAGAGAAGCCGTGGGGACTAGCCTTGTATGTAAAAGGTTTAGGAATATGTGGATGAGGATTCCTTCTTTGACATTCAGTGCGAAGAGCTTGTACGGCCGAGAACTCAGTCAGGAAGAGCAGCTGTTGAAAATGAATGAATTCATTGAAAGGGTGGATGGAATCCTCAGCCAGTTGCTTAATCATTCACTTAGTATGTTTTGTGTACACTATGAATTAACCGAGGCAGTGTTTTGTGACATTGATCGGTGGGTCTCATTTGCCCTCGAGCATAATGTGGAAAGCCTCCACCTACACTTGTCTAAGGGAGGCATCATCTGGTATTGGTTATTTCCTCCCCATGCGGTTAGTAAGAGACGGCTTCCTAATCTAAGATCACTTCATCTGGGGGGCTGCAAAATAGTTTCCTCTTTGGGCAGTTTCAAGAATCTTAGATTGGTCTCTTTGACCTTTGTGGTTGTTGCGGATGATACCTTTGAGGATTTGTTGTCGAATTGTGTGCTTTTAGAGGAATTATACATTTGCTCAGCCAAAGGCCTTACTAGTATAAGAATCCCTGAGTCTTTGGTAAGGTTGAGGTTTCTAAAAATATACCTTTGTGAAAATCTGGAAAAAGTGGAAGTGAATGCAGTGAATCTTGTGTCTTTCTTATACCATGGAGCTAAGATAGACTTCTTGTTTAACAACATTTCAAAGCTCCAATTGTTGCGTGTGGGTTGGCTAGATGATGTTTCATGCCAACTTATGAGTAAAAACTCACTGCTTCATACCCTAATCTTGGATTTCCATCTCTTTTTTGAGAACTTTGATATGGATTACAAATTGTTGCCTACATTAACCAGTCTCAAGGTGTTGATTTTGTCAGTTGCTTCTCTTAAGAGTGGCTTTGTCGAATTTGTCAACCTCCTGAGAGCAACTCCATCCCTGAATAAGTTTGGATTGCATCTGAAGTATTCTGATTATACTTCTCAAGGATTATCCGAGAAGGTGACTGAAAAATTTCACCATAAACATCTTAAAGAGATTGAGCTCACTGGCTTCTCAGGTAAGGAAGCACATATGGAACTGGCTTTCTTTCTGATTGAATCAGCTGTTGCTTTGGAAAAGATTACTCTTAGATTTCATGTCAGCAAATGGCAACGTGAAAAGCTGGAGACAAGTCAGTTGGATGACGTTAAATTATGTGGTGATCGGATTTCCAGTAAACTGCCTCCTGGGGCGAAGTTAGAAATCGTCAGATGTCGGTTATAGCATGTTACTCATAGCTGAGTGTATAGTTGTGCTTGATTTATTATCATACTGGAAACTGCACATATGAGGTCTTTTCGGCTCTTTGTTTAGCAAAATTGAAGATTATAGTGCCATGGCGGAGTTTTAGTCCAAGCTCAATGGCTACAATACAAGAATTTTAGTTGAAGTAGAGATTTCATATTCAACTCGCTCGCATCACAATCTGACTGTTCCAGGAATTAGATAGCTACTCAGAGTGCAGATCATCTCGAAGGCCGAGATTTTGTACATCCTGCGGTAATTTCTGTTAGGATTTGGTTTATACTTGAAACAAGCAGATTCCTTTGAATGTAGTTTATTTATACAGATAAGCATAGCACTTTGTGAATAAAGGATACATCAATGCTCAGCTACACATTCATTCAAAGTGCGGGAAATATGGAAGTTTACCACTGTTGTTCTTTTGGTCTATTGGAGTTGGGCTCTTTTGAGAGAGTAAGGTTGTGATCTCCTGCAATTTTGTTTAGGTGGGATGCACTTCTTGTTTTATCAGCACTAATGGTCTTTCCTTTGCTTGGATGGGACTCGTACTCATTGTTGCAGACTTGTAGTCACTCTTGTACAGCCCTAGGCAGGATCCTAGGGTATTTCGGGGTCAGATTTCACCCCCCCCCCTTTTTTCGTTCTTAAGAGTAAGATAGATCATAGAAGTCTGTTTGGCACTTGTTGTCGTAATCCTTTAAGGTCTTTTCTCACCGGGTTTTGGCCAATATTGGTCACCATGGCAAGGACCGAGGATTCCTAGGGACCAATGGGAGGGGATTAGACTAGATCAACTTAAGCCTTGGTTCCACTATGCCCTTTTGAGATTTCTTCTCCTCCCCTTTCACCAGTTTTAGTTGAGAAAGCTTTTGAGTCATTTACAATGGACCTATCAAATTATGTGGATGTACAAAACTACGTATATATTTGTCTATGACCTATTATTATTATGATTATTTTTTATCAGGATTTATGACCAATTATTAGATAGAGTGGAGCTACTACTGGCTCATAAAAAGCAAAGTTCTCCCTGTTTAGATTTGCCACTTCAAAGGCGTAACTAACATGGTCAGATGATACTTTAAATATTGTGCAAACCAAGCGATGGAAAAAATGTAAAACATCAACTTTGTTGAGATTAAGATTAAGAAGTTCAGTCCATTATTTTGGGATCAGTGCTTATATTATACACCCCGGAGTATAGTCCCAGGTGGAAACAAGAGGAGAAATCTGCATAAACTCCAGACGTACCAAAATTTCTTTAAATTGTTCATAAACAATAAGCAAATTAAACAATCAATGAAGATTCTAAAAAACAATTTGTCAATGACAACAATCTTTGTGAGGTAGATGACAAAAGTTGTCTCACTTAGGCCGTATTCGACAACAACGTTTTGGGTAACGTTTAATGTTTTGACTATGTTAATACACTAATTAGTTAATTTTTAGTATTCGGTAAACTAGTGTTTTGACTAGCATTTCAAATAGCGTTTAGCGTTTTAAGCAGTGTTTTTGAAAAGCTAATAGTATTAACGTTTGACATTTAAAACTAGCGTTTCATATTTTTTAGCCAAAAAATATCCCTTCAAAATTTTATAGTTGGAAATTATCTATATCCATTTATGTCAATTTACATTAATCAGCTGACACAACAACTAAATTTACCGAAACAGATTAGTTTTAACCGCAAATCTAAATAGCTATCCGCTAACAACTAAATTATGAACGTTATCTGCTATCTAAAAAGCTATCGCTATTTGAACCGCTATTGGCTATCTAAACAGATAATTTTGATTGCTTGTGATAGTCAACAATAGTGCGGATCTATTATGTAAATTCTAATTTTTAGATTGCTTGTGAGAGTCAAATTTGGGAATACAAAAAAGTGGCGCGCAACTTTGAAACAGCCAAAAATTTTAATTAAATCATGAAATTTGAAAGAACGAATTTTGAGGGTGTCAATGTCACCTCTTTGGCGCTCTTCAATGCCCTGTTCAACTTGAAAAATGAAAGTTCGTCCAATTCACCGCCATAAATTTCAATGGCAAATCCTTGATTCTCTCACTCTGATATCAAATATCAATTCAATCCGTCTCCTTTTGCTTTGCCAATTTCCCAAACTCCAAGCGCCGCTTTTCTCTCTCCTCTCTATCTTTCCCCCTCTCCCTCCCTCTCTCTCTTTTCCACTTGTTTCGTGCCTTGACTTCCCTTATTTACCGACAGGTAAACTAATCAGCTCCTCTTGTTTCTGGGTTTTGATTAAAGGCTTCGTCTTTCGTTGATTTACCAGATCTTCCATGTAAAAGTTTTCTCAATAGGTTGTCGATCTGCAATTTTATCCTCTTCAGTTCAAGTCAGCTCTGCTTGGTCATATTGGGTTCCAGATCTGGGTATTCATAGTTCATTTGGGGTCCTTTTGGGATGTTTTACTTTGTGGGTTTTAAAGAAATTGGATTTTTATCACTGGGTTCTTGAAAAGATTGAGTGAACTGAGCTAATTTGTCAAACATTTGCAAGTTTTTGTCATGTGGGCCTCGCTAAAATGCTCATTTTTGGGGTTGTGGAGCTTGATTTGCTAATAATTTATTGATTTTAACAGTTTAATTGTTGTCTATAGAACAGTTTTATTCACACTTGGAGATCTACGAGGTAAGGTAGGAAGGAAATGGCAGGGAAGGGTGGAAAGGGGCTTTTGGCTGGTAAAACAACAGCAGCTAGCAAAGACAAGGACAAAGAGAAGAAGAGGCCTGTTTCTCGCTCGTCTCGTGCTGGTCTTCAGGTATTTCTCTCTCTCATACATTCTGAAATCACATTTGCAACTTGTGCTCCTGGCATGGCGAACGATTGTAGCTTTAACTCATATTTAATCAAGTTTATTTTGCAGAATGTGGTACCAACAGCCAGTTGAGAGCATAATGATAAAAAAATAAAAAAGTAAAGCAGGCCCAGAAGTTGAGAAATTACTAACGTTATCATGATACAGAGTTTGGTCATGTTCATGTGTCGTGTAATGTTATGGGTATGAAAGGTTTATTTCTTGTGCTAAGTGATGAAATATGTAGCTTCTATGTTTGTATTCACTTGATGCTCAAAGCTGCAACTGTGTTTTCTTTGACCAATTACATGGTCAACGTGAGTCGCTTTGTCTAGTCTTGAGTTTGATAGAGCAAATAAGAGACATTGACTTGGATTGAAGTATGTATAAAAATTTCTATGGAAGCTCGCAGATTCTTTGCACATCGGTGTAGTTCTTTAGGATTAATGGTTGGTTCTGTTATCAATTTGGGCATGAAGTGCTTGAGTTGCTTGAGCTATATGAGTATGAAATGGGAAAAGTAAACAAATTATTGCTTGTGGTTGATGTTTTGTGAGAATAAAATTTAAAGTAATGATCTCACTTATGTGTCATGGATCATGATCTCATAGTTGTAATAGTTTTACAATGGTACAAGGGGGATTCAGCTTGAGAGCTTTGATGCCATGTTGGAATTTCAATGATCAAGGGGAAACATAGAATTGTGATGGCGATGTATCTTCAAGATATGTTGTGTCTTGTTTTGATGTTATACAAGATTGTCACAAACGTGTTGTTAGCTTTTCTGAAAGGGAGGAAAAAGAGTTATTAGCAATTGGATGATGAACCTTAGGTGAAGTATCGATGTATTGGTAAGCACATTCTCCATGCAATGGCTCACTATGCATAATTCCAGCATGGCTTTGACTATTTTTATGAGGTGATACTACTACACATCTTTGAACAGATGGAATTAGGGGTTGCTGGGTGTTGTGTTGCGGCTAGTATTGTGTTTGTTTATGGGTTGATTGTAAGAACTAAAACAGCTTGTGGGGTTATGAATTATCACCCAGAGTCATGTTCCACTGTAGCGACCTTATTTATCATTTATTGATGGTCCATGTTTTTGAAGAATTACACTCCTCTTAGGGCATATAAGATACATTCTTCAAGTGAGAAACTGACAAAAACTGAGTAACTAGGCTGGAACTGGATGCTGAATATCAATGATCTTGTGAATCTGCAAATAACACAGATTGGTTGTAACGCTTGACAATCTCATCACATTTCAGCTGCTCCCTGTGAATGAAACTCAATTTTCTTGAGATCCTATCCTCAGTTAAAATATGGAACTTTCACACTTTTAAAGTCAGCATCGTCATAAATCAATTTTGTATTTCTTCGTTGTCTTTGCCCAACTTCCTGTCACTTCACAAAATCAAGTAGAGAACAGTAAAAATTGTCCAGTTTTGAGTAATGTCCAAATTTTGTGTAGTGTATCATTTGAATTAGAACTAAACCCAAATTTTTCGACCCTCTACTTGGTTAATTCCGTTTGCTAAAATGCTTGATCCAAATTGACAATGATATTTTGAAGCATTGTTTAGAAAGAAGTACTGCTGTATAACTTTCAGAATTAAGATGTCCCTTTTGAGTTTGCTGTACTATTGCCTTAGCCTTAGATCTCTCTCTGTGATCATCTTATTTATTGTTTCTGATCTAATTGTTTTCTTTCCTTCATGGGCATTTCTACGAGGGGGTCCTATAGTTCCCTGTGGGTAGGATCCACCGCCAGCTGAAATCACGCGTCCAAGCCAATGGGCGTGTGGGGGCAACAGCAGCCGTCTACTCAGCAGCAATTCTGGAATACCTGACAGCAGAAGTGCTGGAGTTGGCCGGAAATGCAAGCAAAGATCTCAAAGTCAAGAGGATCACTCCAAGACATTTGCAGCTTGCCATTCGGGGGGATGAGGAGCTTGATACCCTTATCAAGGGCACCATTGCTGGTGGTGGTGTTATCCCCCACATCCACAAGTCCCTCATTAACAAGTCAGCCAAGGATTAAGCCTAATCCTTGAGGACTCCTTTCATCCTATGTACTGGTGTAGTGTCACCTGGCAAGAGTTAGTGTCAGGTTTTTTAGGTGTGTGGTTTTAGCTTTGTAGGTGTTTGTGATTTAATTAAGTTCATTTGTGTTCTGTGCAGTTCTCTAACTGGGATTCATTCACTAGTAGTGGTGGATTGTGGGTTTGTGTATGAACTTGTGATCACTTGATTAGGTTACTTTATAATGAATGAGTTTCCAGTGTTTTCTTATTTAGGTTACTTTCTGAAACTCTCGTTTGCAGACAGTGGGTGAATAGGCTCTTCTGGTTATATGTGATTGTTGTGTTTGATTTGCCTTAAAATATCTGAGTTCTTAAAGTTGTTTTTGATCAGTTGGGATGCAAAATCAAAGTTATAAATCCAGATCAGTTGGCATGAACTGAAAATGAAGTCAGCTTCTTTCAGAAGAGTGTCACTATTTGTGGACTTAAATGCTGGAATGCATTTTTTTTTTTTTTGGGTTGGTATAAATCAGTAGATAGACAGTTAGGATTGTAAGGGACTGCCTCTTTGGCCGGATTGTTAATGAAGTAAAGAGTTTAGATACACACGGCTTTCTGCACCTAACAAGGACTTCTAGGCTAGAGCTAGACTAAAGAGGCTGATTCCTAAATGTTTACAAAAATGATTTTCTTGCAAACAATTTAATTTGCCAACGTAAGATTAAATACGGTTAGATCTCGACATTATGTGCCAACAATAGTTCAACTTTGGCAAGTGAAGGTCTAGAAGCTTGAAAAGGAGGTCATTTGCCTAAAATACTATTTTAGTTTTGATCTTTTTATTCGGGCACTCATATGATGACCATGTCATTTCATGGCTTCCCTTTTACTGAGCACAAATAGGTCATTCACTGTTCCTGAATAATTAGCAAATTCTTTAGTTGTAAGAACAACTTAAAAAGGGAACCTCTTCCCTACTTCTATTCCCATCTCCTAAAACATTGATCAGCCATGGAAGGAAGCATCCTGCATTGCAAGACTTCCTCATTCATCTTCTCCTCACCTTACCAAAAATGCATTTGCAGGACGAAAACCTTGCCATTTAGACCACTTTTTCGTATGTCGAACTCAAAACCAGAACCTCAAAGGAGTGTTTATCGCGATACTTGGCTTGATGTCTTGGCCATCAACCATTTCTCCCACAATCTACAAGCTGCATCAGGTTAGTGGTTCAATAACAACAACCCTTCTTGTTACAAAAAATAAAACTTTTTATGCTTTCATTTCATGTCCCAAACAACAAAAATGATAACATTAGTATGATTTGACTAATTTTGTTAGGTTATGCAGGAATTAAAACCCAGAAAACAGGTTATGAGGGATTGTTGGAGGTCTGCAAGGAGGTGACTAACAAGTTCAATCCTATGGAGCAACGTCGAGTTGTCTTAGAAAGTCTCGAGAGAGCCATCCCAATGCAGTTGTTCCCTTTGGCAAGGGCATTTTTCCTTTCATCTTGCTTATTAAGTTACCTGCTCATCAGATCATTCAAACTGGTTAAACTGATCTATATCTGATTACTTAATTAATACTAATGATCCGAAAATTGACCCAACTTGTATTTCTTGACCAACTAATCGAAATAAGTATAGCAAAGAATGATCCAAGTTCACCAAAACCTTATTTGAACGGGAGTTCGTGACATCTATGTATCATTTTTGCTTTGTCCCCATGCATATTCATGATGCTTTTAGGAGCATGAGACACCCAGAAAGCATAAGTACGCTAAACGAACAAAATGCTAAAGAAGGAAGTTCACAAGTCATTTTTGCTGTCAAATTGTGATCAGATGCTGTTCAAGGCATTGCTGCCCCAGACTAGATTTGTGAGGCAAATCTTTGCCACATTTACAGCCCTGTTTTGTGCCTGGCTAGTAGGGCCAATTGAGGTATTTTTCCCTGAACTTGTTGCATTTTTTCATCGTTGCCAATTATAATGATAATGGTCTATCCTTGTTGAACCAAAAGAACTTTATCGGAGCCCCCTGATGATTTAGAATCACCTGTAAATATATAGCACTTATTTCTCTCCCTCAATCATCAATTTAAACTTTTGATTGAGTTAGTTCTTAGACATCCCCTATGTTACTTAGACAAGATCCTTCATTCTAAGATGGAGTATTGGCCTTCTGTCATCAACTTAAACTTTTGGTTGAGTTAATTCTTAGACATCGGCTATGTTACTTAGACAAGACCCTTCCTTCTACGATGAAGAACTGTTGACTATCTGATACGCTTGACTTACATGAATATCAAAAGCCCATCTTAAATAAAACATTTTTTTTATAAAAAAAATCTCAAAAGGTGGTTGAATATGAAAGTATTCAAACTAAGAACACATGATACTCTAGCAAATAGATAGGGTCAAGTGCAAGCAACATCAATCACCACAAACATCTAGGGTTTTAGCTGGGGTTCTTAACCTTTCTGGCTTTCTCTAATGCTGCATATTAGAAACTTCTGAGCAATCTAACAAATTTGCCAATGGACAAGTGATGAAGGTTAAGGAGTCAGAAGTAAAAGGTAGAAGGGAGAAGAATGTGGCCTACATAAAGAAATGCAGGTAATATCATCTTACACAATTAAAGCATTCATCAACTTCAATTGATTGATGCTGCAACCATACCTACAATTTCAAGTGCCTACAGTTAGTACTTGTCTAGTCGTGATGTCAAATTCAATTTATCTCTAGAATTTAAACAAGGTTGCTCTCAATTGAAGTTTTGAGAGTCATAATTAGGGCTGTAAAGAAATGGAGCTAGCTCGTTCAATTCTCAGGCTCAGCTTGAACTCGATTCAAATCGAGTTTGAGCCAGCTTGAAAGCTCACCATGTCAAGCCCAGCCTGGCATGACTCAGCTAACTCGGCTCAGTTTGACTCGATTGGTTCAATTGTTGTAATTGCTTGTGCAGAGAGCACGATGCATCCAAAGAAAAACCTAGTAGTTAACTTTGATTGTAACATTAAATTTGGAAATGTTTTCAGGCAAAACAAATAAAAAGGAGTACCAAACCGAACTCGACCCTAAATTTTACAGGCTGAGCTAGGTTTCATGGTATTTCTTTGTGTTACTTTCATGCAGGACAACTTAGTAGCCAAACCCAAAAAAAAAAAAGAAAAAGAAAAGTTGTCACTTCCATTAGTATTCTTTATGTGTTACTTATATTACTCTTTTATTTGATTTTTATGATTTGGGGAAGCAGGTTTTTGGAGAGCTCAAACTGTGTGGGAATGTGCACAAACCTATGCAAGTTTCCAACTCAGAAATTCATCAAAGACTCTCTGGGAATGCCTGTCACTATGGTCCCTAGTATGTGATTTATCAAACAGGGTTATTAGTTAATTATCACTCTGGAGAAAAGTAATTCAACACTAAAATAAAATTTTAACAGTAATTAACATTTTGCACTAATTATGTTGAGGGCCCCATCATATCACCATTTAGGGTGCAAGAAGGCACTAATAATGATGATATTAGATTATCAATACATAATCTCAATTGTAAGTTTTTAATATATTTATACATTCAAGCATTAGCCAACACAGGTTGGTTTAAGTGATTTGACACTCGTTCCCCTTGACGCTTCAGAAAATACCGGATGGTACGGTACGGTATTTTATGAGACTGTGTTTTTTTCCATGCAGATTTTGAAGACATGAGCTGTGAAATGGTTTTTGGTGTAGAACCACCAAGTCTAGAAGAAGATCCAGCCACAAGGCAATCATGCTACAAACTATGTGAGCAAAAACTCTACTTTGTTTAATTTCTATGTTCTTAAAATTTATGAAAAAAAACCCTGAAAATTTCTTCTTTTGCAGGTAAAACTAAATTAGCTAACAGTCACACAAATGGGATTTGCCGCAGCTAAATATACGAATTAATTACAAGAGAAACAAATTAACTTATTTTCAATTTTTTCTTGCATTATCACATACATATATTAAGCAGAAAATGGAGATTTATAATGAATATTTTGAATTTATATATTACCCTACATTATCAAATGAAGGGGGAAGTTGGATTTTTGAAATTGAATGAACATGTACTTCTACAAGTTATTTTATGTTCCTAAAAGTTTGTGCTCTCAATGCTTTGTTGGTTAACAATTTATGCTTGTATTGTTATACAAATTATATATGCTTCTTAAAGCGATTTTCAAGAGTTATGTGCTTCATAGAATATGATATAAGCTTTGGTAACATCTTTGACTATCTTCCTGATTAACGACGATTTACCTTGAGGACCCTCTTGAGGCTCATAACATTATCGTTGTAAGGTTGATTATATCTGGCTTTGACACTTTGCCCGAAATAAACTTACGATAATACCTTTGTTTGGTCTTGCTTATCAATTACTATATATTGATATTGCAAAACATTACGGGTCCTTTTTCATGGCAAGCACCATCAACTTAATATAACTGTGACAATGTCACTACTTAATGTCATAACAAAATAATAGACGCTAGTTTCACGGCAGCTTTAGCTTAGGCCTTCAAAAACAACACATAATGTGGATCCCGGTTCAGCTGGTTTGAATTTATTTCTCGACATGATGTCGAATTTCAGGTTTTTGATAGAATCATTTATTGGCACTTACCAAGTTACCATTTGGCGGTTGGGGTAAAAGAAAAGGAAAGAAGAAGAATATTAGGAGTTGGTTGTGAATTGTGAGAACAAAACCAACATAGCTTGGACCCCCATGTTTGCCACCAAGGGCCAAAGGGGGGAAAGTAGTAAAATAGCATAGTTATTACTACTTATTAGTAGACAAATCCAAGATTTTGGTGGTGTCATCTCTGCCCTATATATGTTAGCTTATGATGAGAAAGAGGGAGCAACCACAACCCTCCACTTAGAACCCCATTAGGGCAAGTTTAGCACCAAGTGGGAATTGCCATTATGGTATTTTTTGAAGCAAATTATAACATCTTATTTTTTAGGTATAAAAATTATAACGAGCAGACCGTATATTCAAATTTCATACTTCGTAATTTTAACCCCTTTGAAATTCTTTTTGAGACAATCTCATACTGTAACAATATATGAGGCTGTTTTAATTTCATATTTGAACTTTTCTTTTACTTGAATATATGACATTTTTTTCCTTTTTTTTAAAAATTGGGGTGCGGATTTGCTCCACAAACATTTATCTAGAAAGTTTTCCATTTTACTAATTTACTTATATATTACTTAATTCTACGCGACATTTCAATTTATGTATGAATTTATAATTATTCTTATTCTTGATCAAATTGTATATATAATATGTCTCTCTATTATTATATAGACTGCAATTTAGTGTTCATAACCCAACAACTTTAAGTCTTTAATTAAGCAACTTTTTAATGTCAGATAAACCAAATAGGCAATTAATCAAACAATGAAATTTGAGAAAGACCACCAACCAACCTAACTAGTTAAGCTTCTAGGTCAATTAATCCTCTGCATTTCCTTTTTCTCTTCTGTTTATCTTTGACCCAAGTCCAAGATCTTTTCCACAGTAGGCCCACTTAACTACTATTTTGTGACCAATATTATGGCCCATTAAGCTAAGAAATTAAAGAGAAAAAAAAAAGAATAGGTGGATTTTTTGTCCACAATCGAGGGCTCTATGACCCATACCCATAAAGCCCAATAGTCCCTTAGATGCCCCAACCCCCCCCCCTCCGAGGTCTAGAACTTGATCTGTATAATCATCAACAATAACAACTTCCATTGTGGTTCTCGCTTTCTTATAGTCTGCGGAGATCCAAATATAGGCAACCTTACCCCTACGTATATCACTACTCGTAGAGAGTTTATCTGTATAACCCTTTTGTTTATTTTTCATTTTTTGTTTTTGTGGAGATGATCAACTAGATAAGGTTAATAAACCGTGAGAAAGGTCATGTTTTCACCAATTGCATTTATTAATTTTTAAGGACACTTTTCTTATTATACCTTTGGATACTTTAGTGGTAGAATGACCGCTTTTTAAAAAAAAATTAGGGTATAATTTTCCACAAATTGTATGTGTATAAAAATATATTCATCCAAAAAAATGTGGTCCTAGCTATTCCTATTTTAAAGAGGTTAGAGGAGCTTAAATTAGTTTATTACTCTTAAATCTTGAGCGTATCCTCTTGACAACGAATCTTGTTCATTAAAGTGGAGATCATCTACACATAAAATTACAATAAATTAAATATTTTCCCAAATGAAGAAAGTTAAAAAGAGGCATGAAAATTGAAAAGCCTTTTCTCACACCTAATATTTTCATAATTGAGGAAACCACAAGTCATGGGGCTTTCTTGGTTGGAAGTGAAGATCCAAATGCCCTTTCCCTCACCCACCTTACAATGAGAAGGAAGAGATGAGTAGGAGGCATGAAAATGAGCAGACACATAAGACATACCAGCAAATATCAGTATTCATCATGTATTTTTGCAGAGAAAATGGTCTGTTCATCCCTTCAATTTCCCTTTAGGGCAAACCTAATCAATTACCTAGCTAGGGCCAATTGAGTTTGGCTTTGTATGTATGTGTGCCCACCATTGCTTTCTGTTGAGATCTATGTTATACAGTTTAGCTAGCCTCAGCATGTCACCAGTGTTATGATTGTACCTATTTCATTCAGTACATATAGTGTGGCATTTCCAACAAAAACAAGTAGCCTTAGTGTAGGCACTAGGTATCGCTTTCACAGAGTTTAGTCAGATTCAGATATACGCAATCTTACTTTTGCAAACACGTTTGACAGTAGAATAATTGATTCTAAATGCGACTTTTCAAAGCATGAAAAATTTATTACATAAGATTTTCCGTCATTTTATGACAGTATTTAGTTAATCATGAACATCAGGTTGTCTCGATTAATCATGAACCCAACAAAAGAACTAGTGAAATGTGATGAGTTACTAGATACATTACTTGTGACATTAAAATTGGGACCAGAAGTCCTAGTAGAAGAAATAGCAGGACTAATCTGAGGGTCTGTTTGGTAGGTAGGTTCAAGCATGAACCATCCATCAACAAGAAATAAAATTACAAGACAAATAAACCACAGGAGCTTACTTTAATTTAAATTGAACCAAACATTCTGGCTTATTTGTCACTTATCAATAATGTTTGCACACTATCTTTTTTGTAAGTTTTTCTTTATTTTTTTTTTGGGGGGGTCTTCACATCTATGTCAACATCATGATAGACATGTTTCTGCCCTTTTCAGCTCTGCTCACCCACATGCCCATCACATTACCCTTTCTTACATTATTATCTACTATTAAATTAAATAAAGTTAAATTAAACTATTTTAAGTACTCTGGCTTTAAATCTTTTCCCAAAAGGAACAAAAAGATTTACAAAAGAAAAAAGAAAAGGAAAACACAAGTGACCGTTAGATTCAGCCTACTACAATAATTCAAATCTAAGATCTAAGCCCACATTTCCATAACATTACAGATTTAAAAACAAGTAGAAGAAAAGTACAACATGATCTTATATACTATACGACTCCCAAAATGAAAGACTAAATTACTCCTATCTTAAAAAAAAAAAAAAAAAAAAAGAAGCGCGCCAATAGATGCTCCCCTTCTTCATACCTTGTGACCGTTATTATTTCCCGCGCATTCAGAAAACTAACTTTCTACAATGTTTCCGCGCAACCGCTTTTTTCCCGGCAACCCTGGCGAGATCCTGGATGGACTCGCCGATCAGATCCTTGAATATCAGGCGTTCGATGTCGAGCACCACCTCGGACATCTCCACGGGGCACTCGCCCCACCCCGTGATCGAGTCCTCGGCCAAGTCCTTCTTCAGCACAGCAATGATCACCTCAAACAGGTCCTGGGCTGGGCCCCGCTCCCGGATCCTCCTGAATTCGGCCCAAACCCACTGCAGTGACGGCTTCCCAGGGCTCGATTTCCAAGGAGGGAGGCGGTGGGCCCAGTCTAGGATCTCGATAAGTGTGTCAAAAATGAGCTTCCTTTGAAGCAATGACACCTTGGAAGTCTCTTCTTTGTGGCCTCTGATTGAGATTTGCTTCTCCAGAAGTAAGAAGAGGTCAGGTTCACTTGGGAGGTAATATGATGCTCTGTATACTTCGGAGACATAGATGAAATCAGGATCTTCTGATGATGATGAATCAATGCCAGGATGATGATGACGATGACGATGATCAGGGTTTGATAATAGTTGGGTTCTTGATGATGATGATGATGATGAAGACAGTGATGATGGGCTCCACAACTCATCTTCAAATTCTGGCAATATTTGATCTGGGTTTCCCCAAAATGGAGGGATTTCACAGTCAGAGAGTCAGTATTTGCAGTGACTGAAAATTGCATGCAATTCAATTGGAAAAGGACATAAATGTATTTGGGTTCATATTCAATCATACAGGGGGGAATTGGACGTGACAGATACCATGCACTTTGGAAGAAACTTGCTTGCAAAATAGTGCTGATGTTTTTTTCCCCATTATATACAGTAATTATTTAGGAGTAATTGCAATTTTCTTGTCCTCATTTATATTACACACGAACATAAAATCCAATATTGGGCGTTAGTTGGTGGGGTGGGAGAGACTAACTCAACATGATGGCAGCCAATGCGTCCTTCAGTGTTAGACTACTAGAAGTGAGAATGCATGCAGTTCTATAATATGCAAATGAAAACGATGCGTTAAATTTGATTTAAAGACCCTAAAATCTTATTCATTTTCAAACTCTATGTATAGATAACAGATAATTCTCCGTTTTCTTGAAACAGTTAAATCTTAATTGTATTAACCTTTAATTATTCTTAGATCAAAATAACCAAAGAAATGGTACAAATTAGAGGGTGATCCGAGATTAAATAATGTGAGTTATCATACATGATAATTTTCTTTTATTTTCTAAAATCCATCCTATTGTCAATTCTCCTCGAAAAAGCAAAAAAAACCCTAAATTTTGACGTCCAAATTATGTTGTGCATTATCAGATTACAGACATGAGTTTCCAATACAGGACAAAACCTCCGTGTTTGTCCTCTCTGTCTGCAGGTTCTATACTAACCTACGATCAGCAAAGATCTGGAAGGATAGAGAGCCAGCAATCCACGTGGCTGCATCAGCTGACACGTAATGGTCATTAAATCATCAATTCTTTTTATCAAGCTGGACAGCACCAACGCCAGATTGGCACTAGTGCTGAGCTAATCTGAGCCTACGCCTTCATTGGCAGAGCAGAGATTCATCTGACTCAGTTATTGTTCCTCAGTATCTTAAGCATATCTTCACCAATTGAAGCCCACCACAAGCCACCCTCTACCAACCCCCCCCCCCCCCCCCAATAAAAGAAAGAAAATAGACAAACAAATGCATTAATTGTAATCTTCAATTAGCCCAAAAGGAGGGGGGAAAAACTGGTATTTACCTCAACAATAATAATTGACAAGTAATCCCCTCCAAAAATGAAACATATTTTAGCTATACCTTATTTTTTTAATTTTTTTTTTGGGTTTGCAAAGTTACATAATCTTTTAAAATAGTAATACTTTCAAAGTTCAAAATCACGTGGTTAGTACATCAGTATTTTAGTGTTTTTGATGCCCTAAAAAATTATGTTGATTATTACGTGATTGTTAATCAAATTAACTAAATAGCACATAAACATTATTATCAAATTTTTGAATGCAAGTTTCGCATATGTCACCCTCCTATATCACACATATATAGCACATAAGAAAAAGACAACTTCTTTTTGAAATTATCTCTTGAAAGCTATGCTACTCCTACATGAATTGGTTGCTTTGAGCATGGACCATAAATAACATCAACAGCTTGATTGACAATCAACAACAAAATTGCATTAGACGTCATACTCATCAAAAGTGAAAGAGCATGGTACAAGAACAGCTGGTGGGTTATCAGTTGAGATCTTACTAGATGATTCTATGCGTACCTTTGAAATGAATGCTCCGTTTCTTCACTGGAGATGGCGAGTCATCCTCCTTGTAGAAGGACGAGTCAAGCACCGACACCGGACTCGGCTGCTGCAACTCAGTCAAGTTCGGGTTCGGGTTCGAGTTCATCTCAGCTATGCTGTGAAGCAGCTTATCACACCTCTCCAACAAACTCCTCCCCCCTTCTTTGTACTCCTCCCTTCTCCACCTCTGCGACAACGCCATTAAACCATTAATCACATTATTAATTTTTCACAAATTACAATTGATGTCTGACTTGTATACTCGGTAATAATAATGGTCCTATCGACTATTAGTCTTATAATAATGCTAATATGTCGCGTCTAATTTCCATATAATTTATTTATCTATTTATCTACTAAATTTTAACGTTGTTTAGTATAATAAATATTACATGCATATATTTTCAGACATGATTTTTTTTTTGAGTCTTTTAATATTAATTTCTTTAATTGCATGAGTGGTTGTATACATAAGGCTAATTATACCTGAATTTTTCTAAACCCGTGGTCGTTGTCGTTGTATTAAGCAGCACAACTATATAAGACTAATTACTTTTAATTTAATTTAATTTAGAAATTGAGTAGTACCTCGGTTTCTGTGTGGGAGGAAGTACTGAAACTGCTCTCCGGAACGGTAGATGCATCATCCTCTGCAGGACCGCGGCGAGAGAATCTCTCTCCTCGATGATTCATCTCGACCGTCGATCTCCTACCCCGAGGCGACCGGTTCACCGTCTGATTATGATGATCATACCTTTTCATCGTCTTCGGAGATTGAACCGGCGATTGCGAGCTTCTCCTCGGTGGAGTTTCCAGGCTCAACGGACCTTCCTTCCTCCTCACCGGCGGGCTTGAGCTCCGGTAGTCACTCCGGGACGGAGCTCTCGCCGTCGACACCCTTACTCTCCTCGGACTTACCGACGGCTCGCCGGAAGAGGTGGTGTTTCTCCGGCGAGTGGGAGAATCTCGGTCGGAAACTAGGTTCCGGCGAGGGGCCGCGGCGGAGGAGGAGTGGAGGAGGCCTTTGAGTTGGAGAGCTTCGAGAATGTACTTGAGAGTTTCTAGATCCTTTGATGGCTCATCGATCCCTCGCATTCGTAATCTCCTCTCGATTTCTCCATAAATCGTCAGTGCTTGATGCTGCTGCTGATGCCGCTTCGCATGAATCTCGGGTGGGAAGAAATCTGCAGTGTTGTAGTAGCTCTTTCGCTCCGCCATTGATCTCCGTTGATTAATCTGAATGCGATTTTGATTTTGATTCTGATTCTTGGTCTTCACCAGATTGTGATTGACGTTGTAGTTTCTATTCGCTGATTGATCCAATTCGTTTATGCTGGCGACATGAGGAGAGAGAAAGCTCGGTGTTTCTAGGAATCGATAGTCCCTCGATCTGGACTCAGATGCGGATCGTCGGAGCTCCGCCTTCTCCGCCGCCGCGGAGCTCGGCGGCGGCTCCAGCCCCATAAGCCTTGCAATGACGCATGGAGATCGCCGCTGATTCTCACTGATCTCCACATCGCCGCCGCATCCAGCAGAATTAGCGGCGCCGTTTATCCGAATTTCCCGAGGACGGAGGCCGCCCTTAGCGTCAACAACGGCGCGGCTGTCTAGGGAGAGCCGCGGAGCTTCTCGGGCGAACTTCCACGGCGATTTGACGGCTTCCTTGAACTCGAATGTCGACACGCCCTGCAAGGGCGACTTCGGCAACGGATCGGGAGCCGGGGATCGGAGCTCCGGGTCCGGCGAGCGTTGAAGGTGGAACTTCCCGGGTTGTTTCGATAATGCCGGGGACCCAACCAAGGGAACGGGTTCTGATGTCGTCGCAATATTGCCAGAAACCTAAAAATCAAGCAGAATAAGAGTCAATGTAGATAAGTCAATTTGACTCGTACGTGAGACGGTCTCGTACAAAAATTTGTACTTACGGAGGGGGAGGGGGAAGGAGGAGCGGGGAGGCGTTTGTGGTGGAAGCGTTTGCCGGAGAGAATGTGAGAGAAGTTGAAGAAGCCAGCCATACAACCGCCCATCGTCTGCTTACTACTACTACTACTGCTACTCTCCAGGTGGTTGTGCCTTGAACCTGATTTTGTCATCGTCATTTTCTCTCTTCTGTTTGAGTGTGAACAGATCAGACTTCAGAGCATGATGATATGTGTTTCGTTGCGTGGCATTTTCACTTTACATCTCTCTCTCTCTCTGTGGGATATGGTTTGCGGAGGTGTGAGAGTGATATCAGTAAGTATTTCACGGCTTTATCGTTAGCTCCCGCTTTTCTGGTCCTTTTAAAGGTGCCAGTCCAAGTTAAGCTGGAAAGTATAATGTCTAAAACACCCTTGCCTTTTGGAGGAGTGCCTTCTGTGTCATTGACAGCATTCAGAATAGTAATGGTGTATAGTAAATGGTAGAAAAGGTTGACAGTGTATTGATTAAATGGCATCATAGGGTGCGAGTGTAATAGGTGCAATCATGGTTACACATACACAAGTAAAAATGGTATCAAAGGGTTAGAGTGTATTGATTTATCTTGATGGGTTTATTTTAATTATTATTTTTGAAGCGTTTAAAGTATAATTTTCTCATATTATTGTTATATTTTATAGGTATAGAATCAGTATAATTTTATTATTGTATTTATGAGACTTACAGTATTTTTCATTCCAATGTCTATACTACATTCATTTAAAATGTAAACAATTGGGAGATTTTTTTCATAAGATATGGCGTACTAAAAATTATGGCATGCTTAATGATTAAAGGTTTGTTCTTTTCGTTAAGAAATATAGAGTTACCATCCGCTGCGGCCCCTTCTCACCTTTTCACTCATTTTCATTACTTTCCACTCCTAGAAGGAAAACATCACTTTTTTCAACTCCTTGATATCAATAATCTCATATTTTCCCCACTCTAGTCCTTCCAAATCCATTTCATTCATTTTCATTCCTCCCAAAAACAAAAAACAAAAAAAAAAAATTTCTTTCCACTAGACAATTTATTTATTCTCATTCCTCCCTTAAAAAAAGAACATGCCCTAAAATGGATAGTTTTTCTGGGTATTGATTCTCGAGATCTGTGTTTGGATCAGTTATTTAACACAGCAAATGCTCGAACATAAAACGACAAAACATGATTGTAATCTAAATATTCCCCACAAATGCATCACTATGCATGCATCTGACACAAATGTAATAGAAGGTTAAAATTAATTAGCATTCAATGAATTGTCACAAGGCATAGCAATCTACCATTCTACCCCAAATTTAATCCTAGCCATTTACTGTATATTCCCCACTGGTGACCTCTCACCTCGGTTTTCACTGCTTTAATTTGTACCATAGCGAGATTCAAAGGTACTATACAATGCATAAAGAAATGGACAATTTGGACCCCCTTGTTATCACTTATCACCCTTCACCAACCAGTGTCTTTTGTTGTACCATATACCTTTGCGGTCTTAACGGTCATGCATGACAAGGCGTTAAAACGGGGATAATTTACTCTTTTTTTTCTTGCCACCAATTTGATTTTGATTGGGATCAAATCAATTGATCTGTGACTTGTGATATGGGTTTTGTCTTGGCCTCTCGTTGGAAATAAATGGTTGTACTATGAGAGAGTTGAACAATTAATTTGGAAGCATTTTCAGTTATTTTTGAAACTTTGGTCCGTCACGTTAATAAAATTTTTACAATTTAAAAATTTGTATTTTATTACTTCTCCAATTTATGGAATTTAATTTTAATTATTTAATAAAAGTATTTATCATGGACCCACCTCATAACTCACAACTTATTTTTAAATTATTTAAAAACTATATACTTTCTTCAAAAAAAAGGAAAAACAAAAAAAAATTTAAAAAAAATGAAAAGCTTACCTCGTGGGGAGAAACGCCTGAGCGTTCTCACTCCTGTGTCCCACGCGTTCTTTGCTGGTTGGGAAGGCAACTTGTGACATGCAACAGACACGCAGACCTCACACTTGCCCCGTGTGTCTGCGGCTGCTAATGCTCTGATGAATCTTTCTCAAGTTCCTAGCGAGATAAATTAGGATGGAAATTAATTGACTTTGAGTAAAGTATTACTTTGATATTATTTTTTCTTCCCCGTCTTTATAAGGCAATCATAACTCATATATTAATCGTACGTGAAATATTGAAATCCAATGGGTAAAAGATTCTCACTTGAAATTAGGATGGATAAGTCACTAAATTTAAATGTATCATTGAAAAATTATAGCAGAGGCCAACTATTCTATTTCAAACTTCCATCATTGATCCCTTTCGTGAGGCAAGTTAGACGTGCCAAAAGGTGCAAGTAGATCAGCTCCTCCTTCAAAATCGGATTACAGACCTGTCTTAATCTCAAAAAGGATGCAATTTGACGATGCCAAGTCCATGCCATAACGTCCTTTTCAACTAGTTGGACATATATAATATCAACAACTTAAGTTCAACCCAACTTCATCGTCCAAACCAAGGCAACATGACCAACTTGGGATATCAATGCCCTAATTAAGAAGTAAACCAAAATCTTCATGGGCATATTAATGTTCATGTATGATAGTTTATTATGCTAACTAGCATATATATTCGCTTATATATCGATACAGATTAGTTCAAGTGATTTGACACTTATTTCTCTTGAACAAAGTCTCGAATTCAAGTCTTGTGAACAGAGAAAATCTGTGATGGGAGAACTTTACGTACCCCTCCGAGATCAAAAAATAAAATAAAATATTCATTTATATAAAGTTCAACAAACTAATTCTGCCCCCTAATTTATACTGTAGATACTAACATCGGCGTCTAAATCACAATCAACGTATAACAATTAAGTTATTAGTAACTAAATTAATTTTTTTTCCTTTCTGAAATTGATTTTATTGGGAAAATGTACACATAGATCGCACATAGGTTGCTTGTGATTTAAACATATGCTTTTTACCTAATGATATGTTCATTTGCACACTTTCATGTGAAGTCAATGATTTCTCTCTCTTGCTCTTCACAATCTTCAAAATTTGTACAACATTTTCTTGACCAATTCGAGGGGCAAGGCAACAGTGATTACTGATTAATCTTCAATCTATAATATCTTGCATAATCTTGTTATAATGCCTCGTCTTTTGTCCAAAATTGCAAGTTGAAAGATCTAGACTAGCAAAACCTTTATAAAATCTAGGAGTGATCTGATTAGCTCATATCAAGCCCATCTGAGTGTATACTTTTACGCACGTATCATGTATAAATACTTTTTTTTTACGTGTATTTGTCACATAGACATTTTTCAATATGTCAATGTTTATATGGTTAGTGAGAGTATATACTCGTAAAACTATCATATAGGCTTTGTTATAGACATTATTTAATTACGTGCATGAGCCTCGACTGATATATTCGGATCTTAATTTAACACTGCATATGTCCATTGTTATCAACCTTCAAACTTTCCTCTTCTTTTTTTTTTGGGCCACTATATGGCAATACATATAGACTATCTTTTATGACGGTTCGTTTAGAACGTATTTGGGCCCTTTTTGTGTCAAAACGGGATCGTCATAGTTTTGATTTGATCCGTTAAGGAAGTCTACTTGTCATAATTAATTTAGGTAAAACAACATAATTCATGAGACTATCAGTATTCTACCTGAATATGATATCCAAATTACATATGAAAGATAAACTGTCGTTCGACTTATTTATATGTGTACGTATGTATATACACACATTAGACACCAATACTCGTTAACTTTTAATTATATCTTGATTCAACGAGCTACCTACTACATACTTTATAGCTACATTTGTATTTTGGAATAATTCTTTAGGCTATAATGCAATTTTTTTTGCTTTCTGAATCTTGCATGCATGTGGGGGACTATGAGTCTGTGTCTTACAATGTTTCTATCTAACAAAGTAACAATGATAAGCATAACATCTCTTTCACATACATGCATCTTTGTCTTTTAAATTTAATCTTTATTAATTTTCATATGCCAAAAAGCTTCCATTAGATTGCAGTCTGTACGTCCTCCTCAGCTCCACTATACGCACATGCCATGCCCCATTTCACTTTATCTAATTTGAGACCTCCCTCTCTATAAATTTAAACATTATTAATTTTCATTTCATAACTAGTTTTAATAATGTATGTCTTATATAATTAGAACCAACTCTCTATTCCCTAGTGCAAATTTGATCTCATGAGACAATTGTACGAATAATTTTCTAACACTTTTTTTATTATGATTTTTTTTTGGTGAGGCATGCCAGCATTTCTTAGAGCACCCGCACCTGGGGAATGTGCGTTCCACTGGGTGGCTCCCATCGTCACATGGATACTGTTCATTTGCTTCCCTTTTAAGTGCCTTGCAGGTAGGAACGATAGTGCATTCACCCTTCGTTCCCCCTTTTTCTGTCTTTTTGTGATTTTTTTTTCTTTGTTTCTTCTTAAAAATATTATTTGAGTTGTTAAATAAAAGATTTTATGGTAAGAGGTAGGTTCATTAAAAATATTTTTATTGAGTGATTTAAGTTGGAGTTCCATGAATTGGAGAAGTGAAGTTATACGAAATTCAAAAAATTAAAACTTCTACTGATATAGCAAAATAAAATTCCAAAATATGAAATATGAGCGGAAAATACTCTTAAATTTCACTTTGAGTGCATATATCTATCCAAAAAACCAAATCACTATTCATTGTTTTGATAACTAACTACTCAATCATGCATGAAAACCCTAAGAAAATATAAAATACTAATCATGGTATAATAAAAAAAAGAGCAAATTTTAAATTTTCTAGCTAGAATATTGCACTCAAAATTACTATTAGATTAATGTAACTCTAGAGATACTGGTATGTTATGACACAGCAAACAAACTTCATAGGTCTGCGCACAAAAAAGATGAGATAATTTTCATAGGTGGGTATAATCTCATCATTCCTTATCTACAACCTAAACCTAAAATAGTACAGGCACATGGAATTGCATATATACAAGACAAAATTATACCTATTCCTTAGTCATTAGACTCAATAATGCATGCCCTATATGATTATGAACCATGCATATTAAATAGCATTAACTAAAAAGGGGGTACACATTAATTGCCCTCTTGATAGATCACTAGCTTGCTAGGACAAGTATTTACATATGAAAAGCATTTGTGTTGTTATTTGCCCCCTAGGGCATTATAGCTCCACCCTTCTGGTCCAGTAGAAAAAGATCACAGGCCATGCATTATTTATCTACATTATTAAGCCTCTATATATGTCACAAGCAATTTTTAGAGAAGGCAACCATGTCACTGATTAACTGGTACAGTTAGAACTCACTTTGTATTTTATAGTAGTGTGAAATCGGGTCTCACACAGAGACTTTTATTGTATCCTTTTTGAGGATAATCTAGGGAGATCCCTTATGAGAAGGACTGCCCAGATTATTTTACTTATATTTCTTACAAAAATAAATAAATAAATAAATATATGCCACAAGCAACATTTTTTTTATTCTTTTGGTCTATGCTTTTTATTTCGTCGAAGTTGAATTATTATTAATCTATGAAAGAGTAAGATTTTATTATTATAGGTTTTTTAAATTTACAAGATTCGATATTAGAATTTTATTTGAAGAGAACAAGTGTTAAATTGCTTCAACGAACTTATACTAAGTTATTGATATGTATTTTTGTAAAATGATTATTAAAATTGTAACTTTTAAATTGAAATATTAAGCATAGCTGTATAAACAATTGTAGCAGAAAAAGTATTGACTCTCTGGGGTGAATATTAACGATACACAAAAATGAAATATATACCAATATAGAGTTGACTTGTAGAGTTTTGTCTCAATTAACCTTCCTTTTTCGACTGTTATGTGTTAATTTTTGTAGTATTTAGAAATCTATAAGTTATTAAATACCTAAATTTAAGTTGCACCAACATGAATGATTGCATTGGTTTTGGCGCCCTTGCATGCACGAAAAAATAAAGTGTAATCTTTTTTCCTTTTTTTGAAAAAATAAATTCTGATATAGTATTTAATAATTATTCTATACATAACTTCCCTGGAATTTAACACAAGAATTATCTGTTCTTTTCTTATTTTTAACCAAGGCTATAGTACCAATTGGTCTAAAGTATAGGAAAGCAAATATAGCATGGAGTTTGGTCTGCTATACACACCCAGCTAAACAAGGTGAATCTAATTAATTAAATCATTAACTAGATGCCCTTTTACTGTAATAATAATAATAATAATTTAAAAAATATTATTATTATTATTATTATTATTATTATTATTATTTTATTTTATTTTATTTTTTGGTTGCCAAATTTGTTGATTGGGTAAAAGTGGATCGGATTTGGGAATGCTGCATTAATCATGAAACATACTGTATAGGATTCTGGTTCCGCCCTTTTGCGGGCATTATCACTTGACCACCTTGAAGACTGCTCCTAATATATATATATATATATATATATATATATATATATATTCTGGTAATGGTTACACGTTAAAATTGAATAATATATACTATTTTATGCTTGGCTTATACTTGGACAGGTAAAAGTGATGAAAGCTAAATCCATGATCTGGAAACAATTTGATGAAGACAAGTTCACTATTGCTCAATTATTTGATCTCTTGTGTGGTAATACTTGAATAAGTACTGACATTGATCAGTCCATTGTTGGGCTTTGCATTTGCACTGGTGAAGCTGATGAAAAATAAACAGGTAACAGACAGTGAATGTACCTTGTGACACTTTTTTTTATTATAAAATTTAATTATATACCTATATGACTTGTGATAATATATACTCTTAAGAGTATAATATAGAAATTCTTATATTTTACATGTCTCACACTTTTTTATCCATGCATATAAAGTTTGTTATATAGACAAACTTTATATGCACATGTACCTATATGGAACATCTCAATAACAACAATTGTCAGTATAAGTTTCATTTTCGAGGGATTTGATGAAATTCAGCCTTATCTCTATAGATATAACTAATATTTTTTGTTCGTAAAAATAAGAAGAACGATGGCTGGAAGACAAACAGAATAAACTGAGTTGTGGATAAACCACTGCCTTGAAAGCAATTACGGCTCGACTACGGTGCAAATCGATTCAGCCGGTTGCTCCCCAAGGTTAACTCAGCACACTCTTGAACGCGTGCACTTCGCGGGCAAGAGTTTGGAGTATGCAGCACACGAAAAACCCAGAATGCAGAGAAGACGAAGAAGAGAGGAGAGAAATGTGAGAGCTGGTGTATCTTAGCCCTGCTGATGAAGCCTCTATTTATAGGGGAAAAGAGGCTGTTACACAGCCATTAAAATGGGGTGTTGAGGCAAAAGATCTGGGCATTAAGAGCAAGAATGATGTAGAAGATCTGGCAGCATTCAAGGCGGGGAGGAAAATCAGGAAGTCTATAACGGTTGAGAGTGATTCATGGAGGATTTAGCGCAGTCTGTTACGAAAAAGTCTAAGCAAATTCCTCCCAAAAAGATAGATTAAGCCCACAACCCGCGCCCAGCCCGAACCGGACTGGCGGGCGGTGGCCGCCTCAGACGCCCTCAACCCTATAAAGCCTAGTCTCAAGTTATTCAACATGGGCAAGGAGAATGAGATATATGAACCCCTCAAATTACCACCCAAAAGTTCCATGTGTGCCAAGTATGAAAGAGAGAAAGGGGAAGAAAAGTTTATCTTGTTGCCATTATTCTAACATTTTTGATTAAATTTAGCACGTAAACGAATAAATTATAAGATAAGTTGATAATAAGTTCGGACTGTTTAGTTTGTATACTCTAAATAGATCAATCGCTCTTTTGATCCTATTTAAAAAATTGCAAATATCCTTTCCCATTACAATTTTTAATTTATTTTTGACAAAGGAAGACCCTAAACGTCGTTATATATGAAATTTAGCCCCAAATATATATAATTAGTTTTCTAAGAAGCTAAATCGGCATGTCCTTAATTACCAAATCAAATTCTGATTTGTCCAATCTATAACTGAGATTACCACAAGTTTATATATGAGTGATGCACATCAAAGGATTATATGTGGTCATAATCACCCAAATATTTTGTTATTAATTAGTAAAAATCCAAAGCTGTGATCTGTGCAGTATTTATTTATTTTTTTAAAAAAATAAACGACAGTCAAAGCAAGGGACAAAAATTAGTGAAAGTGACAGTAGAAACAGGGGTTAGTGGTCTTTTAGGCTGGCAATTTAGCTTGGGAAACAGATCTCCTTCACGTGCCCTATCTTTTAAAGTATATATATCATAACATCATACTTTGTATCTAGCAATGTACGATTTGGATGGCATTTTGCATAAGATTAGGGAATATATTTTACTAATGATATTTCCTTTTTTAATATATTATTACTAATACATGTCCAAAAAAAGGGTGGGATTTTCTAAAATTCTTATTATGATTACATCATTAATTCACATGCTTCACATGTCAAGGGTCCAAGGAACAATATTTATAAACTTGTTTTGAATAGAATTGTTTTATTTGAGAGAATTGTGAAGTTCAAGAAGAAATTGTTGTGGTGTACACATTTTTGAACAATAATAACTGATGATCAAATGACTAATGGGAGCAGTTAATTTATGAATTAACAAATGTCAATAAGATATTGTTTCAGAAATTAAAGTTGAGATTTTGAATGTACTAGACTTCGAATGTGATTTATCAGTTTCAGGTTACAGGTATATCATATTAACTATTCTGTGTTTATTTAAACACGAATGCGTAAAATGAAAAAGAAATTTGTTTCCTATTTTATATGTGAAAAGCCTTCTGGAATATATAATTGATTTTTAAATGATTGACGTTAATTGTCCTCATTCCTCAAACAAAGCCTCCAATTTAAATATTATGAATACTGAATAGATAAGATTTGCACTAGGAGAACTCTACATTTTTTAGGGCAATATATGTTTAGCCTTGCCCACCAGAGTTGAGAGGGTACCAATTAACTTAATTGGTAAAGTCTTTAGGGGTTGTCACTAGAAATCTGGGGTTGTATCTTGTTTACATTGATCTTGATGTCGAAAGATAAAAAATAAAAAAATTTGAAGATTAAGACTACTTTTGGGGGGCGATCAATGAATAGGTAAGGTCTAGCATCTTACAATGAGCCTAATTTTGTACCTAACAGATCGGTCTTCAAGTCCAGAGTTTTTTGGGCCTGTAGTTTACAGAAAGAACTGCAAGACCCAGCTCAGAAATGACATCTGAATCCAAATACAATCCATTCTACACTGTAACATGCACGCAATTGAGCACATCAAATCAAATCCGGTGATTAATCAAATCAACGTAATCTTGCCCCTGATTGAGTATAGGAACAGCAGTTACAGTACTTAACAGATAGAGTGACTCTTGTATCATTTTAGTCCATGGGTATTCTATGGTTCTCTGTCTCTCTCTTAGTCTTAGACTCTTAGTTGCATGTTAAATTTTCCTGTTTGAAGAAAGAGCAAAGGTTTGACATCACCAATTTCCCTGAAATTTCTGGTGGGTTTTTTGATTAATCCTCTAATTTGTTGGGTTTCTAATTTCCCAGAAATTTCTGGTGGATATTTTGAATAATCCTTAATTTATTTGGTTTCTAATTTCTTCATCTCGATTTTCATCATTTGGTCAATCCATGGCTTTTTCTTCAGTAATTCGAAATCCGAATCCTTTAGGGTTTTCTGGGTCTGGTTTTAATGGTAAGAACCAATTTCCCAAGGTGGGTTTGAGTCATTTCGCTAGAAATTTGAGTGGCAAAAAAACCCTGATTCCCAAATGTAGTGTGCAAACTAGGCCAACTTCACAGCCTAGGTTTATACAACACAAAAAAGAGGCATTTTGGTTCTATAGGTTCCTTTCAATTGTTTATGATAACATTATAAACCCTGCTCATTGGACTGAGGATATGAGAGAAGAAGCATTAGGGTATGCTGATTTGAATAGTAGGGATTTGATGGTGGTTGATGTTGGTGGGGGAACTGGGTTCACCACTCTAGGGATTGTGAAGCATGTTGATGCAAAAAATGTTACAATTCTTGATCAGTCACCCCATCAGCTTGCCAAGGCAAGGGAGAAGGAGCCTTTGAAAGAGTGTAGGATCATCCAGGGTGATGCTGAGGATCTGGCATTTCCCACTGATTATGCAGATAGATATGTGTCTGCTGGAAGGTATGTTGCTGGTTTCTCTGAGTTTGGGTGTTTAATTTGGAGAATTGAATCTTTTGTTTCAGTGAATCAGTTGAGATTCGTTTCAGCCATAAATTGTGAAAATATGAAATGCATGCTGTATTTGACATTAGAATTATGCATAGGATGACTCAGGGGTGCATTTTATCCGTTTTTGATCTGTCATAATTATTTCATATGAGGTATCAGCCGCTCTAAGAATTTCGTCAAATACAGGCGATGATTCTGACCCGCTGAAGTGGGACCCATACTAGGTGTTGTTGTAGGCGATACGACAACTACTCGTAGTGTGAGATTCAGATGTAGGCGATAATAGGTGTCAATTCAGGTATTATAAGATAATGTTTCAGTAAAAAAACCCCTGGCAATTATAGTGTTTTTTTGGGGAGGGGTGTTTTCAGACAATGGATTGCTGGGTAGCAGTATCTTACTGAGAATGACTTCTCATTGGGGGTTATGTATTGGCAAAACTACAAACAGGGGAAGTGTTCATGTTACTGTGGATGCACTAGTTTATCCTTGAACACAATCTTTCCTTGCTTCCAAGGATGAATCCACTTAGTATATACATATAAGGAGTGCATGGAGGGAGTAGTGCCGAGCTACTCTAGAACAGGAACTAACTTTTGGTCTGGTCAATTGTTCTCAGTATCGAGTATTGGCCTGATCCACAACGGGGCATCAAGGAAGCCTACAGGGTGCTGAAAGAGGGAGGGAAAGCATGCTTGATAGGTCCTGTTCACCCAACATTTTGGCTCTCTAGCTTCTTTGCAGATGTGTGGATGCTCTTCCCAACTGAAGAAGAGTATATTGAATGGTTTCAAAAGGCAGGATTTAGGGATGTTCAACTAAATAGGATTGGTCCTAAGTGGTACCGTGGAGTTCGCCGCCATGGTCTAATTATGGGATGTGTCGTAACTGGTGTCAAACCTGCCTCTGGTGATTCTCCCCTGCAGGTAACAGTTTCCTCTGCCTTTCATATGCTTTCAATTTGGGTGAAAGCATACTTTAATTGTTTATACTTTGAGTTCTGGTATAGTAACTCATTCAATGTTATGCAAGAGTTACCTGTTTCCTATAAGATTCACTAGGTCGTTCTTGACAATTAAATTAGATGGGGTCCATTAAAACTTCTCTATGGGTCATTCAGAAAGAGTCTCTTTGTTCTCTGGAAGAGGTTGAGGTTGCATACAATTGGACCTCTCTATACCCCGGTCTATGACAATCTATCATTTTGGGGGGGGGGGGGGATTTAGTGATTTCTATGTCTATGTTCTACTCTAAGTGATGGAGTTTGTGAAATCTTAGAAACACTGAGGATTAGTATTTTGCTATACTTCACCAGTCTTCTCTTAAATACAGTTTTGTGCCAAAATTCACGAATGAAACTCCTTCACTCTCATGTGGTGGAAGTTGTGAGACAAATGACTCGTCTATGAACTAAAACAGTTGAGTGAACAGATCATAGGTAACTTATTTATATCTTCATACAGTTCTTCCATTTCTGAGGAATACTTTTACGGACCCTTGAATGATCGGCAGTTCAATTTGTCCAGAACCCATCTTGTTAATCTAATATCAACGTATTACTCGTGTAAAACAAACGACTGGCTTTAAGTGACAGCCTTTGTGCTTGCTAAAGGTACATTGTGTGCATCTGGGCTTCCACAAACCCAACTTAACTTAGAATTCACAGTGGTCTCATCATTCTTTTTACCTGATGTAATGACTTTGGTTGAAAGAAGCACAATATAGTGATGTGTCACTTCTTGCTCGAAATTCATATATTGCAGCTTGGGCCAAAAGCTGAGGATGTATCGAAACCAGTAAACCCAGTGGTGTTTCTCTATCGTTTCATCCTTGGAGTGCTCGCAGCAACGTACTATGTACTTGTCCCGATTTACATGTGGATCAAAGATCAAATTGTTCCCAAGGATCAGCCGATTTAAGGCTTCTTGGCAAGTTAGTTCTTTGGAAGTCGAAAAAGAAGCAGTTGTTTCTGGACAGAGTTTGCCGTTGCCTGTTAGCTATTAGAACAAGTTGAATAAAATTTGTAAACTGGGTAGCTATGTAATTTTAGTTGACTAAGGCTCCGTTTGGACCTTGAAAAGTGTGGCGGAAAGAAAAAAATTTGGAAAAATTACATTTTTTTCTTGCGTTTGGTTTGGAGAAAATCACAAAAAAAAATTTTTTGAAGAAAAGTTAGGTGGAAAAATTGTTAGAAACAAGTGAAAAAATTTTCCTCATAAAATTGTGAGGAAAGTTTGAGGAAAATTTTCAATATTCTAAAACCTCATATTGCTTAGATGATATCAAAATGATTCAAGTAGTTTATCAACATTCAAATTTTTCATCCAAATTCTTGTATTTTTTCCTCAATACAAACAAGAGAAAAAAAACTCATTTTTTTCCTACTTTTTTTTCCTTCATATTTTTTTTCCTTCAACTTTTCTTTCCATCAAATTTTCTAAGAACCAAACGGAACCTAAAAGTAGCTGCATTTTTTTCTGTCTTGTAAGAGTTATCTAAATAAACTATGAAGCTTCCTGTTTCATTGATACTTTCTGCTTCTGGTCGTTATAACTGAATAATTCCGCTAGTACATTCAAATTTGAATATCACCTTAAGAATCATCCAAAAACAAATCCAACCTAAACCTCATTCAGCAATCTTTATGCCCTGGCGGAGCCATGTGGGTGCAAGGCGTGTCAATTGACACCTCAGTTTTTTGGGGGAAAATTTCAAATATCGGAATTTCTGGGAAAATGTATTATATAGTTCGACACCACAATGCCCCCCATTTTTATTACGGTAGAAAATGTATTAAAAAATTAGAGTGAAATTTAGACAAACACTAATTGTATTGTATCATATAGTTCGACATCCCAGAGTTTGAAGCCTAGCTCTGCTGCGGTCTTCATGGCCGACACTTGGCGATACTAAGAGTACCTGGTTATCGGACTTAAACCGTAAAGAAAGGTTACTTGTTCATAAAACCAAACCCGAGCTTGAATCGACCAGACTTTAATTGCACCAATCCAAAAATTCTCTTGGTAACATCAGCAACAATTTTCTCGACCAGAACTCATCGTTAGAACTTTACAAGAAGCCTAGACATGGGCGGATCATAAATGGATTAACTCTAAATCATCTGTTGATGCTTAGTTCCCCTGAACCATGAAGACAGAGACATGAACCATACATTACGCCTCGAAAGCACCCTACCACAACGTACCGTTGAAAGGTGCATTAAGTTCAAAGATCTCAATCTATAATTTAGAAATGAGAGTAGCTCACTCATCGTTCATGCCAAAAGAAAGGCTGCTTTCTCAATTTGCCGAGTACTAGAGACCGCAAATTTCCCATTGCTAAGTTACTCCCATGGAAGGTCGTCTTGTGAGCTCGAGATCTTCTACCTGCTCAACAAAGAATTCTACTTCTTCATGGTTGTAGAGAAAAACATCGGATGGAAGACGAATGGGCAAAAGTAAAACCATCCCAAACATAACCACCATACTGTCTCACACAAGTGCTTGCAGCTAGATATCTCCCTGTTCTTTCTTCAAATGGGGTTTGAAATGCAACAAAAACTTGAGCCGGAGGGCAGAAAACACGAGTCATATCTCATAACAAACTATAGCTAAGATGTTACACTAGAAACCACTCAAATATTGGTCCCAAAGATACATAGGCCTTCACATCTAAATGATGCAATAGCAAACATGAGCATATCTTTCAATCCAAACCCATGCATCACTAAATCTACCTCGACCCACCGTCCGGACTGGCATCTCCATAGGCAACCAGACCCTTTTGCCCAACAGGTGAGCTTGAAGTTGACCTCGGGGATGATGAAACTCTTTTAGTTTGTCGCCTTAGGGCATCAGCATCAGGAGAGCTTGACCGAGATATGCTTCTTCCCTTGGACCTTGATCGAGACCTAGCCCTGGGTGGAGAGCGACGATCATCTGCTCGGGGCCCAAGACGAGATCTCAACCTCTCACTCATTGCAGGGCGTCTGTCCCTTGGGCTGGGACTACGGGCTGGAGACCGGCCCCGATTCCTTCCGGTGCCTCGATTATCACTTGGACTTCGTGAGAGGCTTCGACTTCTCCTGCTTCTGTGTAATTGTTAAAAGAATTTAGCCAATGTTGATCCAAGAATAGCATTTCCCATCTAAATACAGGAAGATCCTAATGGGCAATGCCTAGACAATGATACACATGGGTAAAAGAACACACATGGCATCTCGGAGTGTAAGCTGCCAAGAGTACGTATTAATTTGGACCGAGCAAGGTCATGCTCATCATGCTAGTCATATACAGTTTCTTAAGACTTCAAAACTTGATGTTGCTTTGTTTTGGATTGCTGAATCATATAAAATTTCAGTTTGCTCTTTGAAGAAAGACGATGATTGCATAACATAAGGGTGACTTCTGAAATTTAACCAAAACCACTAAAGGCACTCAAAGCCAAAGGATGGAAAATGTAATGAGAGAGAACCTTGAGGATCTCCTCCTTGGAGGGCTCCTGTGTCGCCTATATGGTGAACGATCTGAATGACCTCTGTAGCTTGAAAATCTGCGATGAGCAAGAAAAAGGTCAAACTCCAGGACACTTTATCATCCACTTCTCCCCACCCCCAAAAGAAAAGGTCATATGCATAAAAAACAAATAAGATCATATTATTACCTATCACGATTCCTTTCATAATAGCTCCTGCCACCATAATTGTATGGTCTACGGGGCGAACGCTCTGGAGAAGGGGTCTTGTACCGGCGTGCAAATGCAAACTTCTCAGTGAATCCCCGCCCTTTCCTGATGCGCTTGGGGGCACCATCTCCAGAGGGGCTTTTTGACACTTCTTGCCCTTGATTAGAAGCAGGAGGTGCAATCACTTCACTCTCTGGCTTGGGGCTCCTCTTCCGGTTTCTATCAGGACTTACACTTGGACTTCTCCTTGGGCTAATTTTTTGACTTGCTTTTGAACTTGGAGATCTCCCCCTAGATTGATACAAGGTCCATCAAGTTAATAAATAGGCGCCACCAGGCTCTCACCATCACTAAGAATATAGTCCAAATGAATTATGTCTATATCCAGGAGCAGCTTAAACCAGAAGTAACTTACAACCAGAACCTTTTTTTTCCCCGGCGAGGATTCGAACTTCAGATGGCCATCGCCGGGGAGAGAAGTTAAAAGGGGTTAGAAAATGAGAGGACCTTTTGAGATCTAAAAGCAAAAGGCTTTTTTTGCAACAAGAAGTTCAATCAAAGGCAAACTGTAAAATATGTTGTCCTTGTTCGCAAGTAGGGGTACAAAATAGTCGACTAATTTTGGCAACTAGTCAAGACAGGTAGATTTGACGCAATGACAGACCTGGATTTATCTGCACCATCATCGGACGAAAGTGGGTCCACTATTTTATCAGAATTGGCTTCCTTGCCGCGCCCATTGTTCAAGGTACCTTCAGTCTTGCCAGAAAATTCACCCTCTGCCTTCTGGATATCATCTTTCAGCTGCTTTTCAATAGATGCCGATGATTTCTTCTCCAACTCTGACCACCAATAAGCCATACAACCAAGAACATGAATGGATCAATTCACAAATACACACATTATTCATATACCTTCTCTACCAAAAACCCAAAACATAACCCATTCCGCAAAAGAATAACCCAAAAAAAAAAAACAGAGAGAAAAAGAACACATTGAACTCTCAGGCACATGAGAGTAGACCGCCTTGAACTTCGAATAAGGTTAAAAACAACATATACAACCTTAGTCTTTTAATTTCAACTGTTGCACATTCATACTTCCAAACAATATAAAACCAATTGAATGTTCCTGGAATTGATTGTTCTGATGTGATAATTCTCAAGCATATTTTCATCAGTATAATTTCTAAATCACCAACTCACACTTAGTTATGATTCCAGATAGTAAGATGGTTTTCCATAATCTAACTAAGACTACTAATATTCTCTACATGCTTTTTCCCCCTTTTGAGAGAGTGAATGTGTGACCGAGCACATCTGTTTTTTTTGGGGGGGGGGGGGG
>JACYFF010031957.1:127366862-127479844 GCA_017589665.1 Selenicereus undatus | reverse complement strand
GGTTTAGAAAAATACATAAACAGCATATAGAAACTAAAGATCATGTCATCTTACTAGATGAATTGCGAAGTCTAGATTTCTCATCCTCAGAGCTGCTCCTGCTACTTGATGTTTCACTTCCAGTATCACTTGAGCTCCTAGAACTCCTGCAATGCAATCAGATATACATAGCACGGGTAAAAATCAGGATGCTAAGAAGATTTTTTCTTTCTTTCATAAGGGTTGGGGGGGGGGGGGGAGCTTATCATTGAAAACTGAACCTTTTTGACTTGCGCCTAGCTCTCCCGTTATGACGACTTCTCCTCTTTTCGCTTCTCCCTGGCTTCTTCTGCACTCGTTTAGATTTAGAGCTTTTGCTGCCTCTCTTTCTCTTCTTGCGTCTATCTTCACTGGAAGAACTGGAGTCAGATAATGAATCTTCTGACTCTGAATCAGAATCAGAATAACTATCTGAGTCTGAAGTATCAGAATCAGAATCAGAATCAGACTCTGAAGCAGAACTGCTATAAGAGTCCGATGAAGAGTATCTCCTCCTCTTTTTCCTTCTGTCATTAGAACCTTTACGCCTTCGTCTACCTTTGCCATCAGAACTATCATCTGAGCTAGTAACTTTCCTGGATTTCTTAACTTTACCTGTAGGAGATAAATAAGAATAACATTAGGTATAGGCTAGCGTCTTCAGTATCAATGCTCATGATAATATATCCTAACATCACCTTTCTCTGGTCTGCCTGCAGATTCATTTTTCCCGGCAGCAACTTCACCACATTCAACAACTTTAACTTGTTTAATAGGTCGCCCATCAGAAGTTCCCACCTGTTCTAATTTTTTCACAATGTCCATCCCCTGTACAACCTTCCCAAAAACAACATGCTTCCTGCCATATCATAGGTAAATCACAGACAATATATGAAGCTGGAAACCAAACAAATGACCAACTCTTGTGCCATATGTCATGATGACTAAAAAAATTGAGAAAAACAAAACAGAGTTCGGTGAGTACCCATCGAGATGTGGAGTACGCTTGAAAGTTATAAAGAACTGGGACCCATTGGTGTTAGGACCACAATTTGCCATAGAGAGTAGTCCAGGTCCTTTATGATCCAATTTAAAATTCTCATCTGCAACAAATGGCAATGCTAAATCATATAACCAACACCACATGCACGCAATAATAATATCAGATCACCAGACCAGATTATCAAAATCTACCTGCAAACTTGCCTCCATAAATACTCTCTCCACCAGTTCCTGCAAAGCAGTAAAATTTTGTTCCTCACATGTCTAGGAATGTACACATAAGTTGAACGATATCTGCATCACTCAAAGCAAAGGGGATCCACAGAACGAAATATCATACCATCTCCCTTCGAAAAGTCACCTCCCTGTACAATGAACAGAAAGGTCAGAGATAATACAGTGGAGGTTCTTCCTGAGCATAATGCAGCATGATGGGAATGGGCAAGATGATAACTTCCCTATCCCGAGCCCACTAGCTAAAGAAAGCTCAACATGGCTAATGCTGGAAGCCCAGAACTTCCAAAATCCAAACCAATACGAGACAATAAGTCCCAGACAATTCTCCATTAAAGCAGAGAATTGAATCCCATAAATCCCATGCTTAGAGACACACAAGATGCACAAATAGGAGAAAGGGGGTCCTTGATAGGGGACATGAAGATTGTGCACCCTTACTAGGCAACAAATACATCGAGCAATATTTTAAAAAACCGATGAATGCACTTCCTCCAAATGAAAACAAAACTAACATAGAAACCTGAAAGTCACTTATTCACTCCTGTTGCTTGTCAAGGGTGGTGCAAAGAGTAGATAAGTTTTAAACCAGGAGACAAAGTTGATAATTGAGTAAAAGCACCATGTAACAAATTCAAGCAGAAATGGAAAATTTTAAGTTGATAAATAGAGAAAATCATGAAATAGAACAACATACAGCAGAAACATCTGGCACTTTTTTCCTACAAACTTAAGCTTCCAAGAAAAGCCTAAGCACATTAATGAATTTCCAAGTACACGAGCACGAAACAAAGGATAAAATATAAAGGAACTTATTTTCTAGAAAGCTAATTGGGGATTGCAGTCCCTTGTACATGCAACAAATTGCAACATATGTAACCAGTATCACCAAAACAGCCCCTCCCCAGCATGCACTATGCATAAAGAAGAGCTGCCAGGAACATGAAAAGTCCTAAGGGCAGCAATATACCTGGGCCATAAATCCTTTAATTATGCGGTGGAAATTTGATCCTTTGTAGTGCAGAGGTTTCCCTGTGGTTGCTCCAATGCCTTTCTCACCTGCAACAGATAAAACAGTTCATGGCTTCATGCTGACCAATGGTCATCCAGAATAGAGAAATGAATGGTGAAGAATCTGCAAGAAAGTGGGTGCTCATAATCTAGCCATTTAACTTTTCACTGTAAGGAAGTTGAACTCCCAATCCAGAACACAGAATCGCATCGATTAAAGAATGAATTGGAAGTTGCTACAATGTGAATCTCCAAACAATGGAAAATGCAGTAAATCTCAAAAATTTTGCTGCCAACAAAATTACCAGTACACAGTGCCCGAAAGTTTTCTGCAGTCTTTGGAACAACATCTGAGAAAAGCTGCACATTCAGCACCACCACATCAACACAATTGCACAAAGTGGACAAATTCGAACAATGCAAAAGGCATAGTGACCGACTATTTAAGCTGGGAAATGTGAAAGGCTACAGCATTGGAGAGGATGATAGTGAATAAAGCGAAACTTCCAAGTTACCTCAATAACAACTCTTTCAGCTGGATCCCCACCAATAGATACATCCAGAAATACATGAGGGTTCTTTTTCTTGGCCATCTCCACTCAGGCTATAGACCCTAGGAAACAAAACCCGTTTCAGAGCCATGGGCCAATATTCAACTATGTTAGATGCTAGTCACAATCAATAACAACCTTATAGAAGGAACAGTCACTCAACAGGTAGAGAAAGAACTCGATTCGACGTAGTGGCAGCTTACAGCCAGACATAAGGTATCAAACAAATTCAAAGGTTCAGAAGTCCCATGAACTTTACATTTAGCATTACCTTCCCATTGCCTCTCTATTACGCAGAAAGAACTACAAATTTGCGGCCAGATAAACACTTAATATTAGCTTTGCCAATAAGGCATAAAAGACTATAGTGCCAAATTTTCATTTTCAAATGCAACAATTAATTTTCTGGGCACTTTTAAGTTTAACTAGATGCTTCATGCAATATTCCATTTTCTTATCGAGCATGACAGGGAGCATGCAAAATTTTTTACATTTGTGTCAACACTGTATGCAAAAAGGAAGTCCTCGCCAACAAAGCGGTTCATTTCTTCATTAGCCATCTTCCAGACAAGACTTTGATAGTTTCATGTCTCAGACAATCACTGATTCACCATGAGAACCACAATCCACTTTTCACTTTCAATTCACAACTTCCCTCCTTCTTGATTTCATATCAATTTAGATTTCACTGCCTGAGTTAAGCACATGAGGTTGATAATGATGACCCTGTTTTGCATCTCAACTCCATCAGACAATAATGCAAGCTGGCGTTTCTAAAATCAATTGCGCCTTCTTTCTCTTTTCGAACCTATGAACTAGTTATCACTTTCAATGGAAACGGAGTCATCATAATCACCAACGCAAACTAACCATTTACTAGCTTTTACTTTCTAGTTACGATTCCATTCCGTAAACTGAAGCCAGATAGCCAAACCAAAACCCTTAAATAGTGGTTCACAACAATGAGCAGCGATGAACCGCAGAACCCTGCTTTTATGCCAATATCAGCAATTCAAACTTGAACGAGACAAACTAACTACATTAACAAAGTAAGCCCTTTTCTCTACTATCCACCAAACCCACATCTTAAATTCCAAGAAGTTGACGAAACCCTAAAACTACTTCCTACAGTAGTTTCTCCCTCAACAAGCTGCCTGCAACCCAAGTTATCGCTATGGGCATAAACCCAATTAGAAAAAAGCTTCCTTGGTGAATGAAAACCAATGAAAAAGGGGTGTCGCAGCAGTTAACGCAAATAACAAACTTACAAAAGCATGGATGGGGAAACCTTTAAACTTACGAACTTAGGGTTTTACCTTCAATTGAACCAACTGGGATTTCAGCAATTTCGGGGTAGAATACGAAGAAGAAATGCGATTGGGGATATAAGGATTAAGGAATCATCAACAAGGGGGGATTTTTTTGGGGGTAAGGAAGTGACTGAGGCAGCTTAGTTTTGATTCAGTAACACATAAGAATTCGCAAGCCCTGTTTGTTTTCACATTAGGGCTCAAATACGAGTGATGCCCTAAAATTGAGAAAAACAGAAACCCTACTGTAAGATTATTTACTCCCTAATGAAGGATTTTTTTTGCCCCCTTTGATTTGGTCGGTAAAAAGATTAATGTGGGTTTTTAAACTATAAATATCTTTTATAATAATTAACATTTTTTATAAATTGGTCTAAAATAGATTAACAATATGTCATCAACGTGATTTAAGCGGTTTGATATTAATTCATCTTAATTAAAGTCTCGAATTCGAGTCTTTTGAATGTAAAAAATTATGGTTAGAAAGTTCTACTCCTTTATGAATCGACAATAGCTCGATTTCCGTTAAACAAATGTCAACTGCCAAAAAGGAAAACACATAACAGATATGAGCTGTCTCAAAAATAAAGGGAAAAAAATACACTGGTATATACAAATTATGCCAAACGAATATTGGCTCATAAGGTAACTAAACCTACTAAGATAGCTTTGGTCCAAAGTTCTTTAGGCTTAATATGATGTGTGCACATTTAAGCCTTGTTCTATTTCGTATTTTTTAGGATTTAGTGAAGAGCTTACATCTCCTTAGAGCTTCTTACGTCTTCTTACAGTTCTTTATATTCTTAACATAATTCTTACACTTTCTTACATCCCATATAGATTTTCTACAACATTCAACAACTTCTTACATCTATCCTTACAACTCCTTACATATTCTTACAGCTTCTTATAGCTCCTTAAATCTCTTTACATCTATCTATCTATTTAAAACGCGAAATAGAACAGACCCTTAGAGTTGAGAAAAAATGATTTTACACGATCAATGTTCTAAACTTCGAACCTAGCTTGAAATCATTGAGAAAAACAAACATTGAACACGGACGGAACTTAATCAACTTAAAGTCAATATAATTTGACCATTTAATATGGAAGCATGTTGCTTTTTAATTTTGAATAAATTTAAGTTATTTCTAAAATTAACACGAAATCAATCTAATAACAAAAAAAAGAAGTAAAAGGCAAAATAAAGGTTCTCCAACGGCGTCGCTTGATTGCTTTGGCTTTGAAGCCAAATCGAATACGTGCTGTTAGTTTCCTGGAGCTCAAAAGCTCAAGAATGGCGAAACCACCACCTAACTACGACTCCTCCGACTCCGACTACTCAGCATCCGCAACCCTTATACGGTTCGATCGCCCCATCCCTCTCCTCAGACGACACTTACCTGCGAGCTCGACAGAAGACCCGAACCTGGGCCCATACGTCCTTGCCTTCCCGAACGTTCAATCCTTCTTCTCCGCTCTCAAATTCTGCGAATCGAAGCTTCTGGAACAATGCGAGGCCGGGGTTCGAATTGGGTGCTCCATCACCGCATCAAACAAGTGTAGACCCCCATGGTGGAAGACCCTTTTCGGCAAAGTCGACTTTGGAGAGAGAAGCGAGTGTGAGGAGAGAGAAATGGCGGCTTGTCTTGAGGGTTCCAAGGATAAATGCGCGAACTTTGCGAAAGAGAAGTGTGTGGGTCCCTTTGGGTGGGCTAGGGTTGCCTGTAGACAGAGAAAGCTGAGAGAGAAGGAGGTGGGTAGGTTGATTTCATGTGTTTCGGGGCTGGGGATTTCAAAAGGCAATGCGGCGTTCGAAACGCTTCTTGGTGATCAATTGAAGTCAATTCCTCTGCTGAATTTGAGCTATGAAGTGAGTACTATCCGAGGAAGTGAGATTTTGGGAGATGGTTATCAACAAAACTGAGAAAAGAATTGTTTTTTCTGACGGGTCATTCAAATTGGTGGGTTTTCTTGATCAATTGAAGTAAATTTCTGTGATGAATTTGAGTTATGAAGTTAGTACTATCAGGAAAAATGAGATTTGGGAAGATGGGTATCATCCAAACCGACAAAAGAGTTGATTTTTTCTGCCAGGTCATTCAAGTTGGTAGGTTTTCTTGATCAATTGAAGTCAATTTCTGTGGTGAATTTGAGCCATGAAGTGAGTATATCAGAGGAAATGAGATTTGGGGAGATGGGTATCATCCAAACTGACAACAGAGTTGATTTTTTGTGATGGGTCATCCAAGTTGGTAGGTTTTCTTGATCGATTCAAGTCAATTTCTGAGGTAAATTTGAGGCATTAGTGAGTAATATCAGAGGAAGGGACATTTTGGGAGATGGGCATCATCCCAAACCCAGAAAAGAATTAAACTTTTCTGATGGGTCATTCAAGTTGGTTGTTTTTTTTCTTTTTTTTTTTAAAGACCATCAAAGGCATTTTTGGGATTAAATCTGTCTCTAGTGATTTACATGGGACGAGATGGGTGTTACATTACAGGTATGAATGGGCTGTATTGAATTTATGATCTATAAGAGCTGCAATGTGATGTTGCTTAAGATAGGGGGCCGTGTTTTGGTTAATTTCCTGGTTTTGTTGATTATTACTCCATTCTTGATGTTGTCTGAAGTTGTAAATATGACAAACATGATTGTGGTTCATACTTCTTGTTGAATATAGCGATAGTCAACCCTTAAAGTTATGCTAGAATGGTGTCAACAGAATGCTTTTTGCTGCACAATGTATCAAAAAGTTTTAGTAATGGAATTGAAATGCTGGCAAATTGGGTTGAGAAATTGTTGTTATTCTTTGTTTTTGTGAATGCTTTGCCCCTTAGCTTCAATGCAGAGCCTTTCTATTTCATTTTAAACCTTCTGTTGCTCCTTTCTCCGTGAGAACTTACTGCCGGCAAATGATTTTATGCCATTTTGGTCATGATTACGGTTTTGGTCATGATACTGACAAATCGCTATAATGTGATGGTCACATTATTCACATAGGCATATTACAGTTGTAGCAGAGTGAAAACGCAATACGCTCAACTTTAAAACCTTTCCGATGTGATTGTTTTGTTTCAGGTTGGCCGCATTTTGAATCCATGAGTCAACGTCAATTTACACTGACGCTCATGGCAGTTGCATGTCGCATCTTGCCATATGGATTGTGAATGTTTTGAGCAAATGTATGTGCAATAGTTGAAATATGAGCATCAGCTCAGTGGGAATGAATTCTCCTAGATTATTGCTAATGAGCTCTCGGCTCGAGTGGCATCCGTTTGCCTTGTGGTGCATTACCTCTCGAGTTTGAAACTTGAAAGGCACAAGTTCTCCTCGTTAATGGGAATTCTTGTGGGCATCCAACAGCCCTTTCGGCCTGGTCCCCTCGGCTGGGCTGCTCCAGCTCTACTGAGTTACCTGATATGTAAGCAGATTAACGGTGAAAACAATGTATGAAAGAGGTTCTATTGTGGAACCGATAATGTAAATCGTCATGTTGGCCATTTTAATGCACGACCTACTTTGTTTTTTCTTTTCTATAGATGGAACTAGCCTCTCTATAATTTAAGTGTGAGACGATCATATTTCACCTCCGACATCCTATCTAGATGGGATTTTAAAGGTACGAACTTGAAAGTTATACTGAAACAATTGACCGGAATCAATTTCTGTTACAATGCATATCCATTATCAACATGGATGGAGGATAGGATAGTGAAATGTTTTTCTTGAACAGTCATGCAGAGGACTCTGGAAAACAGGAATTAACAAGAGGCCACGCAATGAATATTGAACCAAATACATGTACAACTACAGGTGTACAACAGAAGTTGAGGAACCATCAAATGTAGTAAACACCAACATATGCATAATACCATGAAACAGTAAAGTGCTGCTCATGAGCCCCATTGCATCTTTCATTAATAGAAAAATACCACACAAGTGATCTCTAAATACCACAAAGCTAGATCCCTAGAGTAGTTAGAAAGTGCGGGTGAGTTGACGTCTCACAATAAGTTTTTGTTAGACGGTCTCACTTAAAACAAACTAAATCTTAAATTATTGCAAAATTTTCCGAGAATCATTCTTTTAGTGGGTTATAATCTTAGTCAATATTGTTTTAATGACCTTTTCTCAATTCTCATTCAAAATTTTTCGAGTATCATTCTTTAATGGGTTATACTACAAGTTAATATTGTTTAATCTGTTTTCCTCAGTTCTTCTTAGATCGTCTTACTCATCTTCATTAAAGCAATCTTTCAGCTCCGAACCCATCTAATGTGGTCACAACACCTGAACCTTCCTTTGCCGTCAAGATGAGAGTCATTTCATCCATTTTCATCTTTTTAGTATGATTATGCATCCAACAGATCAATCTTCTACTACGATTGATCTTTGAAGTTATACTCTCTTAATTAGCCAATACAATACACCATTTAACTACAGTGGAACTTTTTGCCTTACTTAAAACTCTTAAAGGCTCTCTTTTTTTAATTAATCAAGGAAACATCCAACTTTAATATTGTTTATATCTAAATTTCTTTTTCTTTTGGGTGCAATTGAGGGGGTAATATCTAATTAAATTTCTATGAACCCTACACAAATGGGTATTCACACTAGGAGTTGTAATCATTCGCTCAATATTATCCACACACTCATTATTTGCTTCACATTAACCAGGCAATGGCTCTCTACGGGTAGTCATATCTATAGAAGTAAGGTTGCATACATCTGGATCTCTTCAAACCCTGCGAAAGCAAGACTGACACTGAGAATTGTTGTTGTTGTTGTTGTATTAACGAGACAATCTTAGTTTTAAATATCCAAATCAAGATCAAGGATGACATAAATCTCATTTAGAAGCTTAAATTAACTTAATACCCAATAATTACATTGATTTTTGCCTCTTAACAGGATGCAATCATGCAATATTGTTTGGTTGGAAGGTTGGCAGGAGAGAGAACAGCAAAATGATTTCCACTGTTGAAGGAGACATCCTCCCCTGCTCGTAGTCAAATTTATACGCTCTTGCCTGTACGGAGAGAGGCATTATCAACCTCCTAATGATAAACCCTAATTATTTTACTCTTTTATTAATCTCATAATTTAACTGTTGTCCTCTGTTTGCCTGTCTCACAGCTTCATTTGACCAGCACAAGGACAGATATTTTTTTTTTTTTAAAGAAAAAATCTTCTTGGTCCTTTCAGCCTTGATATTAATTAGAAATTTGATCTCTTATTATGATGAAAAACTTTCCTTAAATTATTTGTTTGGGTTTTAACTTTTGAATATTATTTGGAAAGATTTCGCTGAATTTAATTAAAACCTAAATATGTAACTAGAGTTTTAAGTTATGAAATTATGAATAATATTTCAGATGACATTTTAAATACAAATGGAGTAATGGACTGAGAGAGCTGGATCAAAGTCAATGTAGACAAAAATCAAAACACAAAACTCTGAAAACAAGTCCAAAAATTCTGACAAAAATAAACTAATCTTCCAGCATAGCCTAGCCTAGCCTAAATTAAAATGCATGTATAATAGAAATGAAATTAATTAATATATTCAAAATTTTAGTTTAAGAATATCTTGCAGATAGAATAGTAAAGTAATCTGAATCTGAATACGTGTTGCGATAATCAATTTGTTTAATTTTTTTTTAGGTTATTAAGAGTACATTTGAATTAAAGATATAGATTTGAACTTCATGTAGATAAGTCTATGTGAGGTTGGCTAAAAATTTAAGTTATCCGATCCTAAAGGTGAGTAACTATAATTAAATTTTCTATCACCATGGATGAGGAAATCAATTAATATCTCCAAAGGCTGAGTAACAAGTTAATCAAAGAGTTACCCCCCCCCAAAAAAAATAAAAATCATGAAGCTCATAGTGATGAGAGAGAGAAAAATACAAACCAGGGGAATACACGCACACGCACACACACATATATATGTACAGGTTTGTTTAAGTGATTTGATACTTGTTTCCTTAAGCAAGGTTCGGATTCGAGTCTTGTGAATGGAGAAAAGCTGTGGTGGAAAAACTCTATCTTTATTGGGCCAACAGTAACTCGACTCCAGTGATATGGAAGATCCAAAACTCTACACACACACACACACACACACACACACACACACACACACACACACACACACATATATATATATATATATATATATATATATATATATATATATATATATATATATATAGATAGATAGATAGATAGATAGATATAGGAAAAAGAATCAAATTAAAGATGCCCTAATTAACTAGCTTGTTTCTGTTTGGAATTTGGTTGAAGTACTGAAAGTGAGTGAATCTTTATGATGTGTGGATGTCCCATTTGAAGCTAATAAGTCGGAGAACCTTTCCTTGTTCCCAATTCCATGATCTTTCCTCTTTTTTGTTACATTGATTTCATTTGAGAGAGATGAGTTTGCAAGGAGTTATTGGTTCCATCTGCCTATAACCTACCAAAGGGATCAAAACAAAATTAAAGATGAAAAAGATATACATGCATGCATGAGAGCTAGCTAGCTAGGGTGACTCACAAAGCATGAAAATTTTAATTTCAAATTAAATCACCCACTTTAATTTGTTGATTAATTAAGTTTATGTTTTGTTAATTAGTTGCCCCCACTACAAGTGTCACTTAACCTATGCTTTTAATTGTCTCATAAATACCCATTTTCAATGTAGATCTATGCCCACCAATTAGATGCAAAAGGAGCTAGCCTATAGACATTTGGCATTGCATGCTTATAAAGAAAAAGTAAACCTTAATGTATGGATCATTTGGATCAGATTCTTATTATATTTATTTTTAGTTAGATCACTATATATTGAAAAAATATTCAACTTAAGTCTTTTCGACTTAAAATGTTTAAATTAATTAAAGTTAATAAAATTAAATTCAAATTGCTTCAATAGTTGAATAATTAGACATAAATTGAAGTTTCATGAAAATATTTTTTTTATTTTTTTGGGTAAAAAAAGGGGGTCTTTACAACTAGCTACCATCTAGGGCAAAAATTAGAGAAAAGAAAAGAAATTGAAATGACTCTTGTATAGTTGTATTGAGATGGAGGGGTCACATGATCCTGTTGTTAGGCTGAGATACCTTACCCTTCTTCAATTCAACATATAAGAAACCACTTATGTGCAAAGATGGTCCCCTAAGCTTACACATTTGTCCTTGTGTCTTTGTACACCTCTTGCATATTAGGGACAACAATACAACATACATTTTGGCATCCAAGAGGATGACATTTTATATATATTAGATACTAGATCTATTTAACAAGCTTGAATTTTTTTAATAAATTTCTTGCGTAATGTATAAAATAATACTAATTGCATAAAAAGTATCGCCAATAAGGACTTTAATAAAAGTGAATTCTGGATATTCATAGTCGCAGAAAGAACTGGAAGATATCATATTCCATCCTCCATATAAACGCGTACAGAGGAGAAAAAAATATGTTGAAGTTGATGAGTTTGTCTTAAATGAGATAAATGATATCACCAATGAACGTAGGGGGAAGAAGATAATCCTACATTATAAGAAATCTAGAAAGAAGGAACAAGAACTCGATCATATCAAGTGATGTTATCCTCGTTTAAGAAGGGAATCTACGTGCAAAGTTGTCCACATATATATATAGATCACTATCCCTAATTAGTGATATCCACATGTCACAACGTCATCGAGGAAACGAGTTAGTATTCAGATTAAGTTAGTTGGACTTTTACTGTTTTTTTCTTTCATTATTTAATATATACCTTGATATAATTTACCTTGAAAAAGTGATTCACGAAAATTCTAAAAATGTAAAAAAAGAAAAAGAAAAAGCGGGCACATCCATATGTGTTACTTATTTATTGCATAAGAAAAATCATATGGCCTTTTGAAGTCTTAATCACAAAAGCAAGTATATATGTAATTAGTTAGTCCTATGACAATTACCAAGAAACCACCTTTGCCCCCCCCTTATAAATACCCCATCTCATTGCCTCTTTTCCATGCCATCCTCCCATTCAAATTCTCTCTCTCTCTCTCTCTCTCTCTCTCTCTCTCTCTCTCTCTCTCTCTCTGATCTCGATCTCTGTGGTCTTGCTTCATATCTGCTGAGGCAATATTCAGATGTGTTAACGTGCACCACCCACAGATAAGCTGCCAGCATGATCTCAACTTCCCTAATTTTGATGATCATCATGAAGAGTTCATGCATGATCATCAGCTCCAAGGAATGATCGGATCATGCTGACCGCTTGAGCTGTTGATGGTATCACGAAAGTTAATTAATATTTCAAGAAAATCAAGGATCGAATTGAAACTGTAATTCACAAAAAAGTCATCAAATTAAAGGTACGTGTCTCTATGCGTTTGTATCTACTTATTCCAAACTATATATGTTCATCTGGGCGTTTCTTAACTATGAAAATAAGGGATTTTAAAGTTAAAAATTAAAATGAATAAATTACTTTAAGTACGTGTATTTTTAATGTATTTTTGTCGGTGTAAATATAATTTCTCTAAATTATGATAGCCGACAATCAATATGATACTTCATTTCATTGGAGCTTTAATTACCGAAGAAAAATAGTGATTCTTCAGTAGTGCGTGTCCTAACTGGTGAGCCAAAATGAAGACTTTGGTTTTCCTTGCTATGTTTGGATGAATATTCATATATATATATGATGGATAGTAAATACTTTTTTTTAACTATCATTTAAAAAAAATTAAAAATAATTTTATGTTCCTTTTTACTGTTTCTTTTTTCCTATTTTAGGGGGTTGTCATGCAGGCATGCTTGTAAAGAACTTGAGAACCATTACTCGAAAAAATAGTAAGAACTTAATTTTTATTTAATAGAGATATAGTAGGATTTGGATGATCTTCACTACTTCTTAGTTGTTTAGGTAGTACGATTTTTTTTTTGGGTGTACATTTATGACATAGCAGAATTATGTTCATGGTCTTTTTCATTTACATGTACTTAAATCTGTCATACCCTATGTGTTTCTCGACCCTTGTTATCCCTGACAGATTGGAAGTTACTTGCAGATCACTCCAATTATAGAAGTATGGTGGGTGCATTGCAATATTGGACCATGATGAGACCTAATATTGCATATGTTGTTCATACAGTTTGTCAATTTATGCACGTTATTTGTACTACTCACATGCCTGTTGTCAAGTGTATTTTCAGGTATTGCCAGGGTATATTGGACCATGGTCTTCATCTTCAACCGACTAGGTCTCCTTCCAGTATTATGGCATACTTCCCTTGTCAATCTACCGCTAGGTGTATTGTATTTTTCGGATGCAACCTAGCTCATCTTCTAACGTTCCAAGAAACAAGCCATGATCTCCAAATCATCAACTGGAGCAAAATATAGGGTGGTAGTCTACATAGTCATTGAAACCATTTTTATTTGGCTAACTTCTCTGTGCTTAATTGGGGCATTCATCTAGCTTCTCCAGTGAAGGTTTATTGCTGTAATGTGAGAGCCGCGCCACTTATATGACTGCGGCTGGTCATATGCAACATGATCGAAGCAAGCACATTGTTACAGATTTTGGGAGTGTGTTGTAACTAATTAATGATCTTGTAGTTCATGCTTCTCGGAGCGAGGCTTGAAATGAGAAATTTTACTGAAAATCTATATCATATTGTTACGAACACATACTTTAGGAAGTCATATAATTAAGTGAAGCACATATTAATAACTATTGACATATACGTGAAATTTCTAGAAGTACATGCTCTTGGGAGTATATAATAATTTACCGTAGACTACACAACTTTTGGCTGGCATGCATGCTGACATCGTTTTCTTGGCATAAGCGACGATACATGACTACACATAGACAAGTAACCAATAACAAGATATATTTCATCGTTGAATATGGAATCTTAGGTTTTTGCCAAGATAATAAAGAAATTACATGGGGGAAAAAAGAGAAGAAAAGAGTGGGAAAAAGGGTATTTTGAATCTTTTTATGCGGATTAATTAATTTTCCAAAGATAATTATTAATATAATTATACATTAGCCTGCATCAGTATTGATAATATATATTTAATTTGATAATCAAAAAAAGGATATGCTTGTTTATTTATTTCATGGAGAACTATGCAAATGTCACGTAGTGAGAGATGCGTCGTGCCCCATAATCACAAATTAAATTTGTAATCCTTAGTTAATTATATGGAGGGCAAGATTAGATATTTAATTAATTATCACCACATTATTAAGCATCTTGTTCTGTTTTCCAACTTCTAACGTAACACTCACTCTTGTTGGAGATCTACTTCAATGCATCTTCAATATATGTGGATTTCTCTATACTCTTATAATTGATGTTGTTGATTATGCATTACTTAATCAATCGATTCCCAAATGTGTCTGATTAGACGTGAGTTATCTGTATTTTTTTGGATATAAGAGAGGTACGTGCACAATTTAATCTAGCTAGGTGGAGTTTAACCGATTATAGTTTAATTATAACCTCTTACAATTCCTTCCAATTTCTTACAGTTTTTAACCGATTATAGTTTAAATTAGACGGATGAAAGAATAGGATCTTTACCACCCGATGTCTACATGTCATGTATGGGAATATTGTTAGATAGCCGGCAAATTGGACAAAGGAATTTATTCATCCATTGTTAACCCATTAGCTTATACCCTAAAAAAAAATTAGGGTTTAATGACTAATGGAGTTGGTTTATGGAACATTTTGACTGATTCTTGATCCTGAGTGCAGTAAAACCATATTAGTGGGATTCCAATTGTCTTGAGGATATTACACATGGAGTAATGTATGCCTTTTGCCAACAACTAGCTTTTGTTACCAACTTCTCTTAATTAGAAATATTAGAATTAGAATTAGTATATTCCCTTTGCCTGCCCACACCTAATTTGCCTCATTTCACACTTTAGCTCTTGAAGCAACTCGATGGCTTAATTACAACATCATGCTCCCTTTTCTTGTCCAATTCTAGATGCTTGTAGAGTGGACTTGGCAATTCCTGCTTTTCTCAACTTATTATTGCTACCGATTACTAGCATTCGGTATCATGAAGATTATTCAATACCGTTCGACGTATATGAAAATACCTTATTTCTCGTATTGATTTGGTACCTTTTAGTATTAATTCGATATCATTTGGTGTCTTTAAGTGTCATTTGACACAGTTCTATTTCTGTAAGTACCCATCAATTTTTGAAAGTGTCATGCAATTCTTTCTATCATGAATAAGCTGATCATTTATTAGCATTCAACAATATAAGTACATTGTCATCACTCCAAAAGAAGACGGACTAAATAGTTAGAGCCATATCTATACATATACGTAAGTCATAGTCACATTGCAAATCCTAGTTAGACATGACTCTAGAATATGATTTAGATTTAAAATAGGACATGAACTAGCTCAATTAGCCCTCCTGTAGAGCTTATCTGGGAAAAATCATATTTTGTGCTTATAGCTCAATCAGCAAGTCACATCCATTGAATTCTATGGCATTATGGACGTGAGCATGCAACGTTTTTGACAAGTTTTCCCATGCCCTATGTCTACACAATGAATCAGAGGGTTTGGTGGGATTATTTATGCAATTTTGAGCTCATAACATTGCTCATCAAGTCAGTTCATGACGTCCAAGAAGCCCTAAAACCCCTACTGGGGGGAAAGTAAATCAAAGTTTTTTGTCAACAACAAGAAGGCCTCAGCAGCAGGACTTAAGATGTAATCATTCTTCTTATATGTGTTTTGACCAATCGGCATCGCTGTCAACCCTAGGCATACCAGCTCCAAATCCCATTTTCTTGGCCTGCTGCTTAGACTCTTCAACCACCACAAAGGTTGAGCCACATTGTTGGCCTGATGTGTCTGTCCATGGAACTGGCTTCAGCTCTTTGAGAGGGTGCTCGAAGCTTTTCAGACCAGTAGAAGATGTGAAGAAGCATCCTAGACAAAAGCAAATGGTGTATAGCCACAAAGTATGCTATAGTTACTCAAATAGATTTGGAAAAATATTGGCTAAATATGGAGAACAGTGAAATGGGCCATTGATGCACTACATTTAATTATTTTCCATAGTGGGTTGGTCCTGTAAATCAAACTAGGGTCATTATTGGCAATGCATTCATCTCCGGATTACAATGGATTAGAGCTAAATGTTTCGCTAAACTGCAATCTAGTTCTTCCATGGGAAACTAGTAGATTCCAGACGACCAAAGGTTGTTCAGTTCATCGAGGTCCTAAACAAAAGTATTCCTTATGCAGTTCAATTCTATGGGATTAGACAGCGTGATGTAAACCTTCGATGGAGCTCTGGGCTAATGGTTGGTTTGAGGTGGTTTAAGCTGCTTCTATAAATCAAAGTTTGTGAAGTCAAACCTTCGGCTACCATAACTAAATTTGACATAGATACTTTTTTTGCGTGTTCTGCGAAGGATATTTACAAACAAATAGAAGTGCGCAGACAAAATGACAAGCCAATGGCAGCACAAAGAGTAAATGCATGAATATGGCTTAGTTGGATGGTGGTCTCATCAATGCCAATACCTTTAGGAAATGGAGCAAAGGATCTCCCACAGGCTTTCTTCACAACCTCTTCATTATCAGAGAGAACAAGGTTTTCTTCAGAATCAGCTCCCCAGAAAAGAGGGACACTTCCATCAGCATCCTAAATTATGCAAGACGTAACATTAATTCTACTTACATGCAATATAACACAAACAAGAGGGCTTAATGCCATAATAAATGAACATGAAATCTTTTTACATAATCATTGCGTGTGGGGTTGGGCATCGGCTTCACCACTCACCACAGAGATGAAGGTGGTCCTTGTTGAACCATCGTAAATGATGAACGCAAACTTCCCCTCAATTGTTCTCAAGGCATGGTCAGCAGGATGGCTGCCCCTGTCTCTCACAGAACGATAAGCCTCTATGATGATGCTCACTTCATTAGCAGTTTTGGTCAATCCATACAACTGTTTTAGGGAAGCTATGTTCTCTACGTGCCCATGAAACAAGCAGAATATGTCATCCACCACAGCAAAGAGCCTAGTATAGAAGATCATGCTTATTAAAAACTTCAAGAATGTGAAAAAAAAACATGTTAAAGAATTATAAGCGAAGAGGTTCATCAGTTTCACATAATTGGCTGAAAGGTTCGCCAATCCAACATACAAAGGCTCAATCCACCACAAAGTCAAGTACAACAGGGTACAGAATGAGACAATATGCTATGGATGGATATTGCCATATTGGTGGCTTGAGGAAATATCAGGGAGAACTGTATCTAGCTAAAATAGCATCCACTTGTGATGATTTGTATTTGGAGGGCTCGTAGAAGATGGGGCAGAACTGAGAAACAAAAAACAAGCCAAAATGTTGTCCAAATCTGACGTAGGGTGGGAACTTGGGGTGGGGTTGACTATAATGCAAGTACCCTTACCCTTCGACAAAATTGTAGTGGCAAACCAATATCAAAAAGACAACTGTTAATGGATGATGGATATAGGATTGATAACCAAAATTCTTCATGATGGTCAAAATCTTTGCCACAGCATAAGAGAGTTCTGTAAGTATCTTGAAAGACCATAACAAAGGCTAGAAAACCACCTGTAGGAAATGGTGACCAGAAAGAAAAAAATAGCAAACTAAAGCACTAGAACATAAGAATGATACAAAATGTTGCTAATTGCTTGACATCCCTACTTCTGATGTTGTTAATGGCTTGACATCCCTGCTTCTGCTATAACTTCTACAAAAACCCACATAATCTTAAGGCAGACAAAGATGGTCATAATAGCCAAAGAAATACGTAGCTTCTATGTCTAATATATATAGACTGTCAAATAAGCATTCGGCATCCACTGCTTCGATTATCAACAAAAGTCCTCAATTCATATTATGTTGATTGTTCTTTCAATTTCAATCAAACAAAGCAAGCACGTCCATAATCCAATAGCCGACAAATTCAATGTCAAAACTGACCCAGCAATGCTCAAAGAACTTGGCCATCAAATTCAATCAGACATCACAAACTTGAAAGGAAACCCCCGCATATGTGGGTTTATGCGGTAACAAAAGCAAACAAAATTTCCAGTAAACTAGCAGCTAATATCCTCATGAAGAGACCTTAGACATTCTTGCCATCCATGTCAACAGAATGAGCTAAAAAGTTATATTCAAAAAAGCGATCATCTTAGCAATTAAAGACCTTCAAGATCCAATCCTGACATTGACCCAGCAACAATTCAAGAATTAACAATCAATCTTGAATCAGAGATCAAAGTCAACGATGGAATTTAGCCTTACAAAGCAAAGATAACATTTTCCTCAGACTTCTTCTCATCCGATCAACAAAATGTGAGAAAAGTACCGTTCAAAATACAGCAATCACAGGATTCACAGCACTATAAGAGCTGCAGTACTTCAACCCAACGTTGAGCCAGCAAAACTTAAAGCATTAGAGAGATCAATGTTGAACCAGTGAAGAAACTCAAAAAAAAAAGAAGCAATTTTCATTACCACCCAGATGCTCAAACTGCAAAAGAAACGGATCCACAATCTCATTTTCAAGGATAAGCAAACAAAAATCTCAATCTTAGTGTGAAAAGACCCAAAGGGTACCTGGGTGAAAGGGGGTTTTGCTTATCAGAAGAGAAAGCCACAATTCCGGACCCTCCAAGATTGACAGAAACAGCATCTGGATATACAGAAGAGAAGTGCTGAAGCAGCAAATCATCCTTCAAAGCAGAAACTTTAGCCTCAGATTCAGCATTCTTCAATCCTTCTGGGCACTTTGCCACCGATTTGTTGAAAACTGCCAGCATTTTCACGAATCTCGCTCTTTGCTCTGCCAATGCTATGAATTGACTGTTTGATGAAATGGGTCTCCTTGTTTTCACTTGTATTGCGCACCAGAAGAAGAGGAACGAGAGTTGAAAACAAGGGCACCCTTTTTTCACAAGCAATTTTGAGATAGAGATTCCCTCTGAAAGAGAAAGTGAAAACCCAAAAAACAAAAAAAAAACGCAAGGTCCAATGGAGGGTGGAGATTTGTTGGCTCTGAAAACCAAAGGTGAGATTGGCTCACCGTCGGACATTTCTACATGACTGGTTCCTTTTTCAATGTCAGTTGTGTCATTACCATTGGATAGCTTCAATTCTTTTTCTTTCTTTTGCACTTTTTCGACAAGTTGGAAACTTCACTTTTTGCAGAATGTCCTAATTCTACGGCTCCTTTCAAGCCCAAAATCCACATCAACTATTGTTTTATGTTAAGTAATCATGTAAAAATGAATTAAGACCTTAGTCAAATAGATAATAGGTAAAATTAAAGTCTAAATATATTAGGTCTCTGGTTTAATTTTCCTTTCCTCGTTTATATCATAATTGTATTATACTAACCCTTATGGATCATGCAACTCAAAAAACAGAAAAAGAATCAACAGATCTTTAACTTATTAAAGCAGCATTGCATTTACTCAAAGTGTTGTTTCTCTGCACTAAAGCTCTCGTCTCTTGGGAGATTTGCCCATTGCTTGCTTTTTTTTAGTGGATATTATCTCACTAATTGGTGTTTTTTCACCTGTAATTGTACCTTGGGATAGCTTTGAGTTATGTAAACATTGAGGATAATATTTTTTAGTCTTTTGACCAGCAAGCTAACCAAGTAAGAACTCTTTTATCTTATAAACAACTCCTTAACTAAGTCAGCTATAGGACGAGACTATCCCGTCCCCCTCTCAAATCCATGTCTTTGTTAAAAGTTGAGGTAAATATTATTAGATCACCATTTTGATAGTTGGTTCAAGTGGTAACATAATCACATAATAATATGGAGGCAACAATAATCCAAGTATCTAACAATCTAGTAAATCCCCCCCCCCCCCAAAAGGAGAAATGTGCATGTGGTGCATCAAATATAATGTCAATTCCTACAAACATGATTAAACAAAGACAACAACTCCTCCCAGTTTGATCATTAAGCAAAGAAGCAAACTATTTTTCAGAAGACAAATCAAACATAAAAGGTTGTTTTGAGTAACAACAAAACTCAGTTGGATTAGCGGCAGTATGCAATTTACATCAATGGATTACCTTAGTTTTCATTGTTGTAGAACAGGAGGCATCAGCTTAATCAATAGGAAATCTGAAGTGACCCAGCATGAAACGACAGAACTTGACCCCATCTAGAATTCATATTGAGACAAAGTGCAATTACGTGAGAGAGAATTGAGAGTTAGTGAAGAAGAGCTTTCATTAGAGTATGAGTGATGAATAGAATGAATAATCTTCCAATTGATACAAGCTGTATAGTACATATAGATATACAGAGCTCAGTTCTCAACAATGCTTTGTCTAAAAGTTACTACTATGTACAACCATAAGAAACTTATGCTGAGGTTGACTCGTCATTCTTGAAGCTTATGATGTTTTCTGAGCTAGCACCAGAATCACTGCAGGGCTCAACACATATTCCATCAACTCATTCCAATTGAAAACTAACCCAATTGAAAGTCAGCCTGAACGGGCCCATTTACCAGCTCAGCTGCAGTAAAATTCCCGAGCTTAGAACCAGTTCGTAGGCTCTATCCTTTGATGCTAAACTGGATGAGTTGGCCAAAAATCGTTGCCTTGAATATGGTACGCATCTAACGGTGTCGCGTTATTATGAGCAACATGTTGAAAACTCAGGCTGATGTAGTGAGGGATTTGGCTCATTCACCAGAAATCTCCACAAGAGCAGTTCCCCTGATGAAAATGATGAAATCTGGAGGCATCCCTCACAACGATTTCCCTATCAAAGAATTTGGAAACCAACTTAATAAAAGCATGGCAATCACCACAGACACGAAGGTTCTTAGTGACTCGAATAGGGGCTGCTTCAGGAGATTCAAGAAGTGCATATGCAATTGCCAAGCGCTCACTGTGACTGTGGAGTATCTTGATTTTCTCTTCCTCCTCCACATTATGCAACACATACTTTATTTGAGGAGTGTAACCTCCTTCCTTCTTTAACATCTCCATGATTTGAGCGAGTTTTTCATATATTTGATCGCTCTGTGGATGTGACTTGTCCCTTGCCATAAAACTATGGACTTCATCTTTGATCTCGATCCAACTGCAGGCTGGACTTTTCCTCAACCCTCTTTCCCTCATCAACTCTCGAACTTGCTCAACAGCATCCCACCTCCCAGTGGCAGCAAACATGTTAGATACTAGCACATAGTTCCCAGGATTCTCTGGTTCTAAACTCAACAACTTCCTGGCTGCAATCTCTCCCAACTCCCGATTGGAGTGAACATGGCAGGCCCCGAGAAGAGCACTCCAGACAACAGCATTAGGTTCAATAGGCATGCTTTTCACAAACTGATAAGCCTCTTCCAGACGATTTGCTCGGCCTAAGAGGTCTACCACACAGGCATAATGTTCAGGCCATGGCGCTATGTTATACTTACATCTCATTATTTCTAGGTATTTTTTACCTTCATCAGTCATTCCTGAGTGACTACATGCATAAAGAAGTGCCAGGAAAGTAACATGATCAGGGCGAACACTATCCATTTCCATCCTGGTGAACAAATCAGTAGCTAACTTGCCATTGCCATGCATTCCACTGGCGTGGATCATACAAGTCCAAAGAACAGTATCTTTATCCTTGACAAGATTAAACACCTTGGATGAGTTCTCTGGAGTCCCACATCGCGCATACATATCAACAAGGGAGCTAGCAAGAGATCCCTCCAGACTAAAACCTTGTCTTATTAAAAATCCATGGACTTCTTTCCCTTTCTTTAAGGCAGAAAGGCTAGCTGCAGCTGAGAGTATGCTGATTAGTGCTACTGTATCAGGTTCTACTCCACTTTCTTTCATCGAACAGAATAGTTTCATAGCCTCAGTCCCAAGTCCAGCATCAACATAAGCAGAGATCATGCTGGTCCAAGAGACAACATCTTTGTTTTCAATCAATTCAAACATCTGGGATGCTAGTGCTATGTTACTGCACTCCCCATATGCATCCACAAGGGTGTTATTTAGCACTAAGTCAGCTAACCCTCTTTTTAGGATATACCCATGAGTCTCTTTTACATGGTTAATTAGTTTCAAGGAAGTGCATGCCAGCAGAACACTTCCAATCATCATGGCATCAGCTTCTACCCCTTCAGCTTGTGCTTCCCGAAAAACATCCAATGCCTTCATATGACAATTATTTTGAGCATAGCCAGCTATAGCTGTGGTCCAAGAAATCTGATCCGTATCCAGCATGCTTCTGAAAACATGTTCCATGTAGTTCACACGACCACACTTGGCATACATGTCAATTAGCGAGTTTGCAACCTGAATGTCAGCATTTAACCCTGTCTTTATGGCGAAAGTATGAGCTTCCATTCCATTGAGCAACTTCTCTAACTTTGAAGATGCTCCAAGGATACTTGTCAATGATGCCTGATCAGGTTTCTGCCCTGATACCAAACTTTCTTGAAAAAACTGACGAGCTTCATTGTAGAAACCATTTTGCACAAAGCCAGAGAGCATAGAATTCCACGATATGCTATCCTTCTCAACCATAATATGATAAATTTGCGCAGCCTCTCTCATTCTACCACACCTTGCGTACATAACAAGCAAAGCATTGGCCACGTAAACATGCAACTGGTCATTTGACTTCAAAATCGCAGCATGAAGCTCCATCCCTAGATTCCCGAACGATGGCTCCTCACACGCTTGTAGAGCAGAAACGTAAGTATAGGTATTCATGCTAACGCCAGACCTCTGCATTTCCCTAAAAATCGTTAATGCTTCTATAGGCTTCCTGTCTCCAGAATATGCTGAAACGATAGAATTCCACAACACAACATCATCCCTTTCTTGCATTCTGTCGAATAGCCGCCTTGCACCAACTGTGTCTTCACACTTAGCATACATACTTACAAGGGCATTCACAACAACGCCATTGGAATCACACCCTGATTTAAAAGCATACCCATGAATCTCAGTCCCTAGCTGTAGGTCTCCAATCATGCCACAAGCCTTAAGTATACACGGAAAAGTGCGGGCATCAACATCCACTCCCAACACCCGCATGTCACGATACAACTCAAGTGCTTCCCAAGGCTGGCCGGCGGAGACATAAGCACCAATCATAGCATTCCAAGAAAAAATAGTTCTCTGAGGCATTTCATCGAACAGCTTCTTAGCATCTAAAATTGCCCCACATTTCCCATACATAAACACAAGCTTTGTCCTCAGGAAAACGGAATCCAAATACCCATTAGACGTTATAATACGGGCATGAATTTGGCGGCCCTCTAGCAAAGCCTTCTTGTCCGCACAAAGCTCAAGAACCCATGAATATGCTTCATCAGAAGAACAATGAGCTGCATTTTGGCCAGCAAAGTAGTTGGTGAGTGACTGAAAAGCTTGTTTCAGATTGCCCTGCTTGCAGATCTCTTTTATTGATGGTATTTTGATAGATTTTGGCTCAAATTTGGCAGTTCTAAGGGGCAATTGAAGATTGGCAGTCTTCAGCATGGGGCCATTTGGCGAAGCTGTTGGAGGGGAGCTTAAGTGAGAAGGTAGGGTTGAAGAAGCCATGACGAAAGAGATCATAGAAGCATGAAATTCTAATGTTTTGAATAAATGGAAGGTGAAGTTCTAATGGTCCATTGAAATTCATAGTCACCTACTCCACACCACGCTATCCCCCGTACATTATTGTGCGTTGTCCCTTGGCCAACTGGTGTTCTTGAATTGTTGTGACCATCACATTGATGTTCACTTATAGTACAGATAGACAGTGTTTGGTAAAGAACTTTTTGAAAAGTTTTTTTGATTAAAATTAATTATTTGATTTAGTTAAAAAGTTAATATTGGTGTTTAATAAAATAATTTTTTGAATTCAAAAATTTAATTTGAAAAATCTAATTCTATAGGCTTTGCGGAAGAACTTTTTTTAGAATTAATTTTTTGTTTCATAAATTAGGAGAAATAGCTAATCTTATCAAACTGTTTTTCTAGAAACAGTTAATTAAAATAGTTAATACAAATAACTAATTCAAACAGCTTATAACCAACAGCTAATACAAATAGCTAACAGTTAACAGCTATTTGCCTTTGGCCTTTTTTAATTTAAAAATATAATGAATTAGATTAAAACATTAATGATTGATGTAGATGACAACAATTACTTCTTAAATTTGGAAGTAAATGAAAATATTTTGTGTAAGATTTGGGAGAAAAAGTTATATACAATTCTCAAACTACTTTCATTAAAACACTCTACTCAATGAAGACTTAGAGTATTGATTCAGATGTTCAATATTTGCTTTGTTTTTTATAGTTTATTAAAGTAATTATATTTCCAATTTGTCAAATAATGTTTACAAGGGCCTTGCCACTGTTATTATGTTTTTCAACAATTGTTACATTTTCTTTGAAGTCACGAACAATAGCCAGGGATACTACTAGTTTAATTAGTGAGACAATTAAGGAGATACCACGCACTCAGCCTAAAACCAATCTGACACAGTCATATTTGATTGTCTTTATGATTCTTCTGAACCAACAACAGCAACTACACTCCTGATTTGGATCTCACTATAGTTAACAAGGCCTAATTCAAACAGAGACAGCCTTACCCTAAAGTAAACAAAGAACTAAATTCCATTATTTTTAAACAAAAAGAACTAAGCAAAATATACAATTGGACTTTGATAATTGTCCAGCACCAGTAGGAGCTCCATCATCCATATATAAGAATTTGTAAAAGATTGCACTTGTATAAAAAGGATTCCACTGATCCCCTGCTCCCCCGGTCCCCCCCTCTTAAAACTCCTCAAAGGGAAGAAAGGATTGACAAAAAGGCTATAAAATGGGACAATTTCACTGTACAAATTAACTTACACACTGTGTCTAACTCATCTATTTACATCGAGGGTCAGTTCCAGAAACAAATTCTCACGAACCCTCAAGAACTCCTCCACCATGTAACACATACAGGCAGTACAAGCACTAAATGATCTTTCTATGTCAAAAGTCTCACTAACTGGGCACTTAATTATCAAAACTATGATGCAGTTATGGCACTTCCTAGCGTTGATCCCGCGAGAGCCCTTTCGTGGTGCTTCCATCCTACCCCCCAAAACGAGGATGGGCCCCACTGATCCCCTGGCAAGGTTTCTTCAGCAAACCCCATTGTTGCATCCTCACCGAGCCAAGGGCTCAAAAATAGTCAAAGTGATCCAAACCCTAAAAACTCAATCCTCAACCATGACTGGATGAAGCTTTCAAGCTCCCTTCTAGCAATGTCCATGATACTAAATTTCCACCGGAATCACCACTCAACAATTGCTTAAGATCAGTTGTTAGATGAAGTGCAGTTACTGGGTGCTTATGAGACTTGAGTACCTTATGAAGGATCAACCTGTACTCTGGAGCTTTTCTGCCCAGAGCCAACCCTCCTGTTGGGTTGGCAGTCGTCTTGATCTGGGAGCTTTCCTCATCGGTGTAATGAACCATTTTCCATACCTTAACAGCTCCACTCTGGTGACCGGTCACACACCAGTTTGTGTCCCTCCAATCTGAGGATGTCGAGCTTGTCAATGACAGAACAAGGTCGGATGGAAGCTGGGAAGTGTTGATCACCGCAAGGCAATCACCATTAATGCTCCAAACAGCAAGCAAAACTCCAGCCGCAGTTAAAATAAACCCAGTTAAATCATTGACATAAACAGCAGTAATTGGGGACGGGAACTCTGGAAGCTGCCTTACAAAAGCTAAGGAGCTCAGATCCCATAGGATGACTGTGCAATCATCCGATCCACTGACAATTAACATATAAGGCTGGCTGACATAGAGGCATGAGACCTTTGCTGTGTGAGCACAGAGTGCCTTTTTCAATTCCAAGCGCCGCACCCTGCGAGGATCGCCCTTTCTAATTCTCCAAACAGAAACCAGCCCTTCCTCACCACCAGTAACCACAATCTGACCATCATGGCTGACACCAGCACACTGAATTTGGCTTCCCCCATGAAGATTTTCATGAGTTGACAGGAGTTTATCCTGATCATAACTCACGAATCTCAAGCTACGGTCTGGGAAACCCCAAGCCACATATTTTGTGTATGTTCTGGGTTTAAGCACATTATTTGCTAAAGCCACAAGAATTTTCTCATTGAAGCTAACAATTTGAGTTATAGAAGACGAGCTTCTCCGTACATCATGAGGAACAAGTTTGGCTGAATGTCTCAGCAGGTGAGGAGGCCTCTTATCAACCCGCCTCTTCGGATGGGGTTTCTGAAAGAGTTGCTTAGGGGTCTGCCCAAAGTGATTGATCTGTGCCAGAATAGAAGCTTTCATGGCAGGATCCGTGACAGCATCAATATCCACATTCCCTTCATATGTATAATGGTAGAAAACATTAACAGCAGCCTCAGCAGCCTACCAATGGGATGAAAGCACAGATTTTAGAAAAGTAAGATGAGTGAAAGAATTGCAGTCAGCTGAAACAATAACTCGAGATTTTGGGATCACATTTATGTGATATGACATCAGAGCTAACAGAAAATTGCCCCACAGTGCTAACGAAGTTCAAGTCACATAAGCTATCTCTATACTCTGTAATCTTACAAAATTGGAAGGCCGCATATATACTTCACAGCCAGGATGGCCAACTTCTGGAGATAAGAGTAAGGACACTTGTCAAACAGGCAAACATCTTAATTCTGGACCATTGATTTTCCAAAAGGGATTTGTAACACTTAGGCCCTGTTCTTTTCAGTGGGAAATGAGGGGTGTGGGATAGGTGATTGTGGAAAAGGGGGGAAAGGAGTGGATGAGTGTGGGTTTTTTTTTTAAGTGTGGGAAAAAGTGAGTGAGTGTGGGTGAAAGTTGAATGTAGTTGAATGAAGTTGAAGTATCAGTTATTAATATTTTTTTGTTTTATAATATAATAATTTTATTGTGATAGTAATTAATGATGACGAAATTTTTTTGTTTTTCTTTATTCTGTTTTGTTCTGTTTTATTTTTTTTATTTTTTATTTTTGTGTTTTTGTATTTTTTATTTTTTTATTTTTTAAATTTTAATTTTTTATTTGTAATTTTTTAATTTTTTTAGTTTCTTGTATTTATTTTTTATTTTTTGTATAAATTTTTTTATTTTTTATTTTTTTGGAATTTTCCATTGGTTGTTTTTCTGGAATAAAAAAATACAAAAAAAAATTTAAAATTTAAAATAAAAAATAAAAAATAAATACAAAAAAATTAAAAATTAAAAAATTAAAAAATTAATGAAAAAGAAAAAAAATAAAACTGTTCCATAACATCCGAAAAATTAAAACTGCTCATAATTGTTATCAAATTATTCGTACACACAATTATGTAAATTATAAAAAAATTTCAAATATGAGAAATAGTTATTTTATGTAGATGTGGGACGAAGTGGGTGAATGTGGGAAGAAGTGGTATTTTTTTTTAAATGTGGGAAAGAGTGGGAAGAGGGGGGAAGAAGTGGGTGGGTGTGGGGTGGGTGAATTTCCCAACGAAAAGAACAGGGCCTTAGATATGCACGAATTCAGCAAGACCTTAAATTAATTGATCTTACAAGTGAATCCATATACTACGCACGAACACGTGCATCTCAGTCTGTTACTCCAGTGCTAAAAGCAACATGACAAAACTAAGCACACCCCAACATCACAGGCAGTTAATAGGAAAAGGGACAGAACATATGATAAAGAATATTCAAGCATATCAGTCATTATGCAAACACGTCAATAGGTAATCTATATGTTATAGTCGGTAGGACAATAATCAACAAAGCAAACATGATCCATACCAACGGAGGGGGTCCGAACAAAAGGAATGTATATCACCCAAAAATACTAGTCTTATGCAATGAACTTCAAATCAATCATAAGCAATGCTATCACGAACCTTGCCTCTTTGCTTGTACCCAAATATGAGGTCAATCCAGTTATGCAAATTTTCTGACACATAGTCAGATTCAAGTGCTTCTCTGTGCTTTCTTATGAACTCTCTGAGACTGCCTTTTGCCCATGGAGGTAGCATAACATCTCCCACCTGTTAATGAATTCAAAAATGCCAAGTCATATCCTCCCCTGAATGTATATTTTGACACCTAATCTTGAGAAACTTCAAGGAAAAGGTAGGCAAACCTTTTCCCCTGATTGTTTTTCACCTAGGTCAAGATTGAACCTATTCTCAAGGAACTCGGGCAAGTAAAAGAATTCTGGAATCAGTTCCTTCACATCAGATGTGTTGCCCTTTCCAGAGGCGCTCAACCATGTATCTCGAATGCTGTTGAAAAGACGATCAGCGTGATCAAACTGACCACCTTGCAGCTTCTGATTTTCAGTGCTAAATGGAGGCAAACGAACCAGATAAAAGAGAACAATTCCTGCACTAGAATAATGAGACCCGTAATGAAACTTAGGGACCTCCGGATCATCCCAGCTTTCATACCTAAGACAAGGACAATCAGAGATTTTGATGAGGATAAATTTGACAGAGAACCTTTTGGCCCCCCCATGCTCAACGCTCATAGTTTGAAAACAAATAGAATAATCAAAGAGAGGATTCTATACTATAAACAACAAGAACCAACCTCTTCCTGAATTCCTCTTCACCTTCAGATGTCTGACAACCCATTGGCTTGTCAAGCTTGCGAAACGTGTTGGGATTTGACAAATCTAGCTCTTCGCTATCATAGTCTGCAAGAACCCAAGGAAAGACGGGATACTGTGTAAGATCACTGTATCCACGTCCTGCTAGGGTGTTCAAATGCATGAGATACTGAAAATTGCTAATTTCCCCACTTTGCCATCTCCTAGAAAATGATTTTGCCATAACTCCAAAAAGACGGCTCCCCTCGTTGCTCTCTTGCTTTGTTGCCCCCGAAATTGTAGTGTCCAACCTGTTGCGAGGACAGTAATCCATCTTTATCATGCTTCAATATAAAGACAGGGCTCTGAATATATACACCTTATCTTAAAACATGTAAACACATGACTCTTTAACACATTCAGAAAAACAACAAGAACAAGCACAAACATTCAAAGGAGAAGATAATGCCCAACTTTGTCGAAAATAGTCTGCACGGCTGCAATAATGAAAATGGTGGCAAAGAATATGAGTTCTTCAGGACAATAAACTTGAACAGGAAATTAAGACCTAAAAAATGAATGACTTCTCAACGACTGCCAAAGAGCATTAGTTCAGTTGGCATTTTTGCAGCATCACATCCGTAAGGTCCAGCCTCCCTGGGACTTGTATTGTGAAGCGGAGGGCACAGGCAAATAGCCCAGGCCAGCTATCCTAACCTTCTCACCGTCTCGGCCAGATCCATAGTTGCATTCAGGACTCTTTAGGATCAGTTAACCAAATAAATGAAAATCCTAACGACAAAAAACAGACGTGGACAATGACAGTATTGTTCCCCCCCCCCCCAAAACAGTAAGATTACACCATAACAAGGCCACATCATAACAAGAGAAGCCCAAGAGACGAAATGTATGTGGGGTATCCTTTAGATGGTAAGAACTCAAGGGGTAAGGCTTAAAGGTCATAAAGAAGACCAAACTCCAAAGGGTGTAGGGAAAAGAAGATGGCGGGCAAGGCAAAATGGACCACTTCATATGCTTGATAACATGGAAACTGTGAAATATTATGCAGTGACATGCGCTCAATTGGGGAAAAGTAGGTCAACCACTAACTTATGACAAGAAAAAGAAGGATAAAACCGGTTTCAGGTTAGAAGCACTGCGGTAAATAAGAATTTGAATCATTCAATTAACAGCAACAGCTTCATAGCATCACAGTTAAGTATATTTTGATCCAGCAACTAAGAGTCAAAAACACCACAAAACCCATCAGCACCACAAGTTCTACTTGCTATCATTGGGAAAAAAGGAGAAGGGCACATTTCAAGTCTAGTACATACATGCTATTTCTTGGCAGATTCATGGCAGCCAGATTTCTGAAAACCTCTTCTCTCTCCCTCTTGTGAAAAACGAGCAGATCATTACATCCGTCCATGCTAAAAATCTCAATAGCAACCGGGCGTAACTGGTAATCACGCTTAAGAATTTCATTAACACTATTAAGCTTCCACATACGCCAGAGATGTGGTACGTTACCACTAGCACACACTTTCTCCTTTCCCCATGCCCCGCCATTGTATGCCCAAGCCCTTCCCCCAGCCCATGTTTTGACAGTGATGTTCCAAGATGATGATGATTTGGACTGGAAATCTGTAAAAATAGCATCCTTCTTTACACCTAATGCCTGATCTATAACAGAGAGCTCATCCTCAGATTTCTTCTCACAGATGCACCCAGAATCATCTATGTAAAAGTTCTCAATAACATACAGGCAAAGTTCTCCAATCAAAAAGATACCATCATGTTTGTCGAGACCAACTACTCGTTCACAGTTATATCGAAAGCGTATCTTCTCAATAGGTTCAAGGTAAGGCCTAATGAGATATTCACCATTATCAAGTAATTCTCTCTCGGACCTATCCTCAGCTACTCTAACATCAACAGTTTGCATCGAGGAAGACCATGCTGGAGATTCCAACTCAGACCTTCCCTGCATGGTATCAGAAATAGGTCCAGATAGTGCACTAGACCTTGTACCAAATTCTCCAGCGGAATAGAGGCTTGTGCCATTTATGCTACTGGCATGATCATCCATGAACCCAGTTCTAGCAGATGAAACTTCTACGGCATCATCAAATTCTTGAATAGATAATTCATCACGTAGTTGACCCTCTAAATTCTGTTGCTGACCACCATCCACTAAAAGCTGCGAGAAAGAATCTGAACCAGAACCCGAAGAGTCAAGACCATTCTCATTTCTATCTTTAGAGAACTCTTTTCGTCCGAGGTCAAACTCCCAATCTAATGCAGTCTGAATGGAGTCAATTTTTAACTTGCAACGGTCAAGCTTTTTCCGCATTCTGTATGGCCCTTCAATGGGGCAGAGCGTCCATTCAGGCTCTCCTGTTTCAGGGGTCTTATGCACAGGAAATATTCCCCGTTCATGCACAAGTTGCTGGAGATGAGTTTGCCATTCGCTTTCAGCATGGAGAACCCATCCATATTTATCCTGGCGCACAACACGCAACTCTGTTGACATGGTATCTCGAACTAACCCGAATCCATCTCTGCGCTCATTTATCTGCTCCCGGTGCCTTGCATCTAATTTTGCCAACTCTTTGGATTTCTTAATCATTTCACTTCCTCGATGATTCTCCATTGACTTTATTCTTACTCCAGGAAACTTTGCTGATCGTGCAATGGACTGCGCCCACATGAGGCCAGCACTCTGCTCCAGCACCTTATCGACAGTCCGTTCAGAAATCTGAAACCACTCGAGGAAACTTGGTAAGCTCTCTGTCAAGAGTTTGTCGAAACCTCCATGCATTACATCCAAATGATCTGGCTTGGATATAAGTAAATCTTCAAAGGAAGCCCTCCGATGAACTAATAGATATTTAAGAATATCGATTGCCATACTCCTCACATATTGCCTTGGATCACGAAGAAGGGAGATAAGATTTACACACAGACAAGAATTAAGTTCAGCATCCATGTTACTTGGGCAGAGAACAATTCGTATATGAGCATCCAGTAGTTGCAAGACAGTGCAAACTTCAATCCCTGTTTCTTCGAGCTGAATGGCTGATGCTTGTCTCCTTCCATTGTCAATTCGTATTCCTAAAGGAGAAAGGAGATTGTTTTCTCCAATGGAGCTCAAGAACGATGGTAGAAAGCAATATAGTATCATCCTGTTCGTGTTCTTAAGTATTGCACTTACGTATGGATCAAGTTGCTTATTGCCCCTAGCTATAGATAACAAGCCTTTCGTAGCACAAGCTTCTTCAATTCGGCCATCTTTGTTTGCCAGCTGTAGCATTGATAATAAGAACTCCAAAGTTCCCAAAACACCGGAAGGCCTCGGAAAGGCACCCATGTAGACACGATCAACTATTAGGCAACACAATGCATCCAAGTTTGATGACCAGCGACTCTTATCCAGCTTTTTCGCATTTTCTTCATCATCACGAAAAAGACGCCTTTCCAGGAAGTTCATAACTCTGTTCAGGCAAAGACCCTGGAAAACTAACACAGCTTCAGTATCAGCATACAATGGAACGCTCTCCAAAATGTGCTCCACCATAGGTACAGCTCTTATATGCTCGGTCAGAACATCAGATAGAACTTCAGCCAGAAAATCTAAAACAGCAGTAGCAGCTGCAGAACATGGTCCGCCACCATATCCAGAATCATCAATTTCAAACAATAGATTGGAACTTATCAAAAAAGAGTAGTTTTCAGCAGATGACCCTTGAGAACTGGACCTCTTAGAGGGAACTGAATCACTTGCACTAGCTGACTTAACAGATTCAAACTTGGAGCCAGATCTCTCGGACAGCACAGGAGAATTAAGCATCGCAAAAGATGTAGAACTTTGAGAATATGTTAGGGCATCCTTGTCCAGTGGGCTTCTGAGATTTTGGAAGTTAGCATCAGTCATGTTGGAACTGAACATAGACGCTTTCTCAAATGCTTCATCATCTATCTCCTGAACAGTTGGGTTTTCTTTTTGCAGCACCATGTTTACTTCAGGCTCTTCTACGGAGACAATAAAATCCTTTTCAACAGTTAAGTTATTCGTTGGCCTAGATACATCTGAGCATGTGCTAGCCTGAACATGAGGAAAACTTCCAACACTTGTCGCTGTTTTCCTTGATTGATCCTGTTCCTGAGGCAAATTAGAGAATGTATTCAGACAAGTACTGGCATCTTCCAGGTCATTGAAATTTTTGTCTTCTGTTTTAGTACAAAGTTCTTTAGCCAGCTTGACTGCAGAGGAAGCCCTGCAAATGCAAGAAAAAATCCCTGAGTCAAGTGCTTCTCAACTCAATAGACAGGACAAGAAGCAGTTTATGTGAAGCATAATCAAAAAGTGAGACCGCTTTCTCCACATGCAATGTTACAAATGGAAGATGAATATACATGGTTAACCAACATATCCTACCTGACACAAGAAAAGTAAAGGTCAACACAGTTCTCAAGAAATTCAGCTCGTCTACAGATACTGGAGAACGGAAGGCACATTTTTGCCAAATCAACCATAAACCTTAAGACTGCAGTGGCAGCAGCAGGGGCGGAAGCTTCCCCACCCATCAGGCGTGCAGCATATGTTTTGTGCATTAAAGCTTCCCCTTGAAGATCCCCAATCGTGTCAGAATTTCCCTCCACAAGCTCTCTGACAAGGCCACCAGCCACAGAAAGATTTCCAGTTCGATAAGCGAGCATCGATTGCATACTCAGTCGATCAAATGTAGACTTTGCCATTGCAACAACAGATTCTACAAGTTCAACAAATTTCAACCCACTATGAACACCATCACTGGGTACCAAAGCATGAAAATCCAGCATGCGGACTTCAGGCAATCTTGGGTAGACAGGTTTTCCAAACATCAAGCAAAACAGAATGTAATATATATCTGGAGAATCATAGTAACTTGAAAGCACTCGTGTTAATTCTTGATAACCACCACTAGTACGAAATTTAAGAGTAAATGTTGGAGAGGATGTAAGACAGACACCAAGAAGAGTCATAATCCACCTCATACTTGAAGGATGAACAGCTTCATCACGAAAACATGTAATTAAAATCGAGGAAACAATTTTATGCCACTGCTCAAGCAATTCTTCGGACCTTATGGTGACTTGTAGATCTATGAGCATCTCCAGAAGCATATTCCGTACAATAACATGCTTACCCATGGATTCCCGTGCAACAACAGGGTGATTTGTCAATGGCGGTGGATCAAATGTCATGATTACAAACTTTGCAACACTTTCCAACTCTGAAGCAAGAAACCCGTCTTCTAGAATAACTCCAAGCAAAACAACTAATTTCTCCAAAACAGGTACCTCAACATCACCTCTCTGCAGTGTTACCAGAAGATGCTGGACAAGATTGATCCGACGAAGAACAGTAAGATTATGAAATCTGTACCAATGGATGGATACCAAATGCTCAAGAAAGTTCAACAGTGCAATCTGTATAGGAACTTGAGCAGTGACCCAAAGTGTCCAGTCCAATAACACATGCTCAACCATATCTGCATTAGAAAGGACAATGCAATTTGAAGTCTTAGCAGGCATGTCCCCTGCCTCAAGCTCTGACATATGACTATATGTATCTTTCTGAGCAGAGAAATCATCCATATCCCCATGAGATCCGACGGAGGATAGTTCATCACGGAACTTTAACAGATCAACCTCCTCAAAGCTGCCTTCATGAGTATTTGTAGGAGACAAGCTAGTGTAAGAAGGCTGAAGCTTCTTTGGTTCAGAAAATGAGGCCTCGCAAGCAGCAATCTTGAAGAAAGTCTCAAGACAATGCATGTCAAACAATGATATTCTACGATACAGAAACAATGACAGCAAATGATATCCCCTGCAAGCTTGCATCTCTCTTAAATTTTGTGGATTCTGATGCAAAACACATGCAAGCAAAGTCAGTGCCATATGCAGCATATCTCGGGTTTCAGCAGCCTCGACAAGAGCAAGGACTGAAGCCATGCCTCCAATTGAGTGGATAATATCACCAATTACACATGGCTTACAGACATATATGTCACCATGAAGACGTCCAAAACGTGGAATACCTGCCAATTTAGTGGGAAAACAATGCATCAAAAAAATAGCTCTTGCAAGCAGAATAGAGAAATGAAATTTCAAAGAAACTAGATCAGTTTGGATACCCCCTATTGGAGAAGCAGCAGCTGACATAGGATCAACAAGATTGAGTAGTGATAGAGTCCCAGATCCTCGAAGAGGTTCAGTAGATGAGCCATCAAATGCGAATACTAGTTTCTTGCCCGAAAGCTGCAGGGATAGGCTTCCTAGTCGCTCCAAGTCCCAGACAATCTCGCTGCCATCTGTCCTAGAACTCCCGGTTTTGCCAGAACCATCAGATCTGTGTGTGCCAGCACCTGAACTCACATCAGCCTCCAAGGAATCTAATATAGCCATACTATCCCTGCCACACGCTTGATTGGGGACAAACTGCAGAAGATCTGTATCCTGAAAAAGACCTCTATATCCTCTGCCAAGAATGTACATGAAACATATAAAACCAGAGGTAAGCACTTCCTCAAAAAGATAACAACTGCGTAGCTTCCACTGAAGTTCACCAACTCTTGCATGAGTGGGTGGGGTGCCTATAGTTATCTGTAAAGCTTTTCCAACAGGGGATGGTGAATATCCAAGTTTCCCTGTGTGTCTCAACTTCCCATTTATATAAACATAGGCAATACTAGCTTGGAACAAACCAGCCAAAGCATTTGGTTTATTATGGACAACTGCAAGATGATGCCACCGGCTCTCCTCCAAATCCAAACCAGAGAATGACAATGAGGAAGAATTACTAGTGGCAAGTGTTAGAATTCCATCTTCTTGAAGAAAAAGCTCTGTATAGAATGTATTTCCACTATCTGCCCCAACAGAAAACAACCTCAAAACTTGTTCCTGTTGACCAATATTGGTGCTTGGCTTCCTAGAACCAACCTTGGATATGTGAGTCTCTGATTTTAACAAACTCCGATACTGAAACCAGCAAACAAAAGAATAACCTGCCACTGGAGGCCAAGATCTTTCCCCAAGGGAAACTTGGATACATGCATGCCCCATTTTCCTCAAGTCCATCTCTATAAAGGGTGCCAGAGAGACGCTTTCAGAGGCCATATCCTCAGAAAGTATTAGCCTCTCCATCATACTAATAAGACTATCACCTGAATTCTTTTTCCTCAATTGAAGAACATATCTAACAAGCAACCGAAGTTCTGATGTTGACAACCTAAGATATGACGCCCACAAAAGGAAATAAAAATGAATATTAGAAGAAACAATTCGAACAATGTCCAAAAGAAGAGAGAGAGAGAGGAATCCTACCTATATGCACCCAAAACCTCAATAATTTTGAAGGCATGAAAGAGGAAGGGTGATGAGCCCTGAAGAAAGGGGAGAATCGTCTCCAAAAGAAGCTCCACACAACCTAAGAACGCAAAAAACAAGAATAAGAAATTACACATTATATAATTAAAAAGAACATAACCAAACAGTATGTTTCTTACCAACTGATGAGAGGATTTCCTGATTAAAAGTTCCAGCACGAGCAAGCTGTTCAATAAGCTCCAGAACCTCCAACTGAACCTTTGGAGTAAAAAGCAATAAGGCACGGATAATGACCCTGACAGCACCAGCATTATACACCCTCTGAAGTTCAGGATTGACAACACCAGAGGGAGTAGTAAGAAGGAAACTGGAAGACTCTACTTTATCACAAGATGTGGAGCTTTCAGATGCCAGGAATGGCGGAATCACAATCTCAAGAGCAAGCTCCAAGAACAGATGTACAATTTGCCTCTCAAAATCCACACAGAGCAATCCTGACTCACATAAGAGATCATAGAATGTATTTGATGATATAACGGTGTGCAACTTTGTTCTGTTAATGGGATTGTCACAAACTGCAGCCGTCACAACACGCAATAAGTACGTAATAACCTTTACGCGAATCACTAACACAGACTGATCCATTCGTTGCGCTTCACTCAGTAAGCCATGTAATGCGGTCAGTAAAAGAGAGAACCCGGTTGCTTCACCAAAAACTCTCTGAGCAGAGCTATTAGCCCCCAAAATGCGCCACAAGGCTCCAAATATGTCACATTTGGCATCATCATCTAGCTTGTATTGAGATCCTGAAACACTAGTAACCATCCCACTCTTAGTAACTTCAAGAAGCACCCCTAACTCTTCAGCATGAACCTAGCAAAAAAGCAATTCCACATACACTCAATCAGAATGAGTATTGCAGTAAAACTCAAGCCCAATAGTTATGTAATGGCAAAAATGAAAACATATTAAATGGCATATCAGATATGACTAGCGACAGCACGACAAACCTGGGTTACATCCTCCATAATCAAGCACGACAATGTACGTAGCACCCCAGAACGGTGAAGATCGGAAAACAATAGAGGAAGAACAACGGCCACACCATTGGCTGATCGGAAAGATGATTGATTTGCCTCGGCTTTCTTTAACAAAGAGACCATACAGTCCCAAGCAACACAGATCGTACTCTCAACTTCAAAAAGAAGAAACTTCCCCGAACTAGAATTCATCAGTTTGGGAGAAGAGATAATAGTGTCCTTACTGTCCAAATGCTTCTGGAAGTCACTTGAGCGAGACATCCTTTCCGAATAGTTCATTTCATCATTCTGTTGGTCAGGACCCAACTGAACCTTGTGGTGCTTCAGATCATCCAGCAAAACCTCAAGCACACCAACCTCTCGTAGGACCTTCTTGTATTGCTGATCAAAGGATAGAAGCTTTACAAAGAAAGACAGAATAGTCTGCTTCAAAGTGGCTATAATTGGTTGTTGCAGCAGACAGCAAAGTGACAGCAACTCCTGCTCCGGAACACAGTTAACAACAGTGACAGCATATTCAAGGATCTTCAAAATTATCTCTTGCAAAGGAGCTGGAAATCCAGCCATATTCAGTATGAACAGTGGCACAGTCCGCAGCTCCTGACAAAGTTTATAGTTCTCAATATGACCAGAGAATATCTTAAACATTCGATTTAAGACCTCTGCCTGCAACTCAGTGTTGTCTGTTTTGAGAAAGATGTCCTGCAACATCTGCACTGCTTCAAGGTCCTTTACTTTAGCGTTGCCTGTCTCCCATGTCTCATCCGTGGTCAGGTCAGATGAATGTGTGCGACTATGACTTCTTGCATGCCCAGCACCTTTGTCATGCAATGACTTAGAACTTCGGGATGCAGGTGCTTCCACTGGACCTGCCTGAGCTAGATTCACAAAAACATCAAGCAACCTTGATAAAGCAGGGGAAAGACTTGACATCCGTGCATCTATGTCCGCCATTTCCTGCTTTCCTGAATTGGAAAAGACAAGAGAGCCATCTTCAGCTGAACTTGTCTCTGACGAATACTCAGAATCCTTGGCTCCACCACTCTGAAGTTTTGGCATGGAAGCCAGTGTCAGTGCAAACTGAACTAGAAAGTGGTATCCATGAGCATTACGGATGTCCTCCCTAAGCCTCACACTTCCAGCCTCTACAAGTGAAAAACAAGCAATATCAAAATGAACTCATAGGCCATAGGTTACTAAATTCTTAAATCAAGAAATGAAATGGCAAAAAGGCAGCATTAAAACAGCAGGCAAAAAAGATAGCCAGAGCGCAAATGAGGATAAAAAGGATTTTGTATTTATTTGATGATGGAAGACAAGTCGTTTACCAGGCCTATGCGAAAGCTCAATACACTCAAGCAACAAGTCGACAATTCCTGTTGTATAAGCAGGATCACCACAATCGGGATTGAAATCCTTAATTGCCATCAGAAGGGCTTTGACCTGCACACACAGCAATATAAAGGATGGAAATGTTATCATCAAGAGTCACAATTAAACAAAAATGAAAATACAGACTGAAGTGCTTCAGTGCTTGAGACTATCAGGGTAGCAGAAGTAGGAACGAACCGGGGGGGGGGGGGGGGGGGGAAGGAACATTCATGCAACAAACAATCCCGGTATGCTGAAACCAGCAAATCTACAGATTAGCCCCCCCCCCCCCCCGAAAAAAAAAAAAAACACACGCACACACTCTCATCTAATTTCTTCTACGGTGAGTTATTATTTTCATTTGTTTGTACAAGAAAAAGATGGTTTGGGAAACAAATCCAACAAATGAACAATCTGAAGTGGAAAATCAGTACTACTAGTTTCTGTTGGAATTTAGAAAAGGAAAGACCCCTGCAGGATAAAACTGAGCAGCCCTTGATGGATATTTCTAATACTAAAAGGTTACCACATGATATCTAGTCTTTTTTGGCCAGACAGCTTCTCTGTTAGTACTCAGTGCTAAAACAATTAACCCACTATAGTTATCATCCATAGTCACCTGTGTCCTCCAATGTTTACTCTGCAACAACAACAACAACACCTCCCAGTGTGGGTCCCGATTTCACGGGGTCTGGGGAGATCCAGATGTAGGCAGTCTTACCTCTACCGACATCCCTGCCAGTAGAGAGGCTGAATCCTTACACTCAATGTAAAAATTCAGTAATAAAACAAAAAACAAGGATCAAAGCCCCAACCGTCAACTCAACGTTACAAGACTAGGCCAAAGAATTCACTGACAAATGCAAAATATGTGACAATATACCGCATACCAAATGATGCGTCCGAATATAGGTGGCCGTGCTTCCATTATCATTTGCTAAAAGGAGACCAAGAATCTACAGCAAGAGAAATGCGCTTTAGAAAACAAGAAATCCAAAACTCTCTTACAACCACAGCAGGACTCAACTACCAGTGGCCAAAGCAAAAACAGAAGAAGAAAAGCATGTCAACCAATACTCACCTGCATCGCATGTCTGTGAAGCTGAAGGGAGTGCAGGGGAACAAGGCCAGCTTTATACTGGGCAAAGACACTCAATGACCCATTCACAACCATCTGAAAAAGTAGCTGCAAGGAATTGTCTTCAATCAAACTTTGGGCAGCACAGGGGTGGCTTGACAGTGCCTTCGTTATGTGTACAATACTTCCTTCAACCTATATCATTGAGCACCAGCAAACAGAATGTCAAGGAAACAAGTTTATAGCCATTTCCTTCTACAAACAAAACAAAAAGGCAAGAAAACCCCAAAATTCCAAATCGGAATTATAAAATGCCAAGTTTTTAGCATATATATTACTCATTACACCATTGTTCATGACATGAAACAGGAAACCTAGATTCTATTCAGATTGTGCTTTTTCAAGTTTTCGGTCTTTTTTATTTTTTAAAATGCAAGACTTCCTTTTTTGGGCCGCAATTCCTTAAAATCAGTTTAGTTCTTTTATTGGCATTATTAGTACCCTTGCATGGTAAAAACTGGCAACTCTTCCCCTTTAACATCTTTATCTCCAACATCAATACACTAATCAATGATTGGATTAAACTGTAGGCAAGATTTAACAAATCATTCATCAAGTACACTCCTTTTTTTAACATGTTCTCATTAAGGTTTTACCACACGTGCGATAGACTTTCAAAAGTGTGAACTGAGATGCCGATTTCAACTTTCTTTTTCAGCCCCAGCAGGATGTATGAAAGGCAACTGGAAGAAAACAGTGCTCATTTGGCTTCAGCATTGATCTAACACGGCATCTGGAAGAATCACACATGGGGGAAAATATGCAGATAATATAGGGGGAGAACATGAGACAACTTAATAGCAGCTGAGAAACAAACAAGGAAACTAGGAACAGGCGAGATTTTTTTTGGGGGGGGGGGGCGAGTCCGGGAGACATAAAAGGGATCACAAAGGCAGTGGACTCTACAACATCGTTTGTTTAAACAATGGGGAAAGGTGGGAACCATATCAGCAAAGATGATGATGATGATGTTAAGAACGATAATAATAATTTCTATAAAAAACAAAAAACAGAAAATGATTTCAAACATACTGGACTTACGAGTCTGTATCTTTTCATTATATCCTTACCTGTTCATGCTATTGCTTTCCTTAAGATAGCATAGTAGCTCATGCATTGTTCACATGACATCTACATATAATTTTTGAAGGAACGGAGCAACAAAAAGGAAATCAAGGACATTTAAAGCAATCCTTGTCAAAGGCAAGGCCACAGTTTGTTTTCTTCCAGAAAGTGAATTGCTCTGGATGAATTAACTTCCTACTTACTAATGTATCCACAGAACTCAAAAACAAAATTAACAACAATAATAGGATTCTTGCTGGTTTCTTTGAAATTACAGGCATTGGCATCTCAGCAAAATCCCTAACTACTTACATCAATATCTGAAAGGACTTGTACATCAGAATTAAGATCTCGCATCGGGAACAGTTGCCACGTATAAAGTTCAATTTACTAACAGGCGACTGCATACAATTTGTTGTTATAGACATGAAAAACCCGAAGTTTGGTAAAAAAGAGACATCAAAATTAAAGTTCTCGCTAATTTTCCCCAAGGATGTCCAACTCAAATCAATCTTTAATAGTACGAGTAAAAGATGCAACCATGATACTACCTCAAGCTGATGACTACTTCGAACACCAGCTTCTGGTTCACACTCACTAGTCGAAAGCCTATCTTTATTTGAATTTGTAAGACCAATACATCCTCCATTAGAAGCCAGAAGAGCATTTAGAATATGGACAAGACAGCAGAGGATTCCAGAATCAACAAGAGACTGCTTATCAATTGGCTGCAATGTCAAAATGTAGAAAATGTAAGCTAATTGGGTTAAATTACAGTGAACTTCAGCAGCGAGTCAGCTCCAACGAATTAGAGTACAAACCAGTGAAGTTGATATGTGCAACAATCACCAGGGGTAAAAATATTTTTCCCATTAAAAGAGATTCTTTCAGATAAAACTCTCATGAATTATGTACAAAAAAGAATGAGAACAAGTGGAAAAATAATTTTTGAACCAACTGATTCTCCTAGCGAGATATCCAACATACCCCTGATACAAGAATCTCTAGAGTGCTTAGCAGATTTCCACCAGGGCGTATGCCATCCTGCAAAACAGAGATACACCAGAAATGAAATAACATCTTCATGAGAAAATCAGAAGTGCACTTCAACACGTTTCATCATATTTTATGCATCATATGAAAGACAAACCTTTGTGACCTCCGCGAAAAAGTGCAAAATTTCAACTACCTCCAATGACCTTCTCTTGTTACTAACCTTCAATTTCTCAATATCAGTAACAAAAGCTCTTCCTACAACGAAAGAGAAAATGTGTGTTTCAACTAACCTGTGAATCATCAGGAGTTTATAATTAGTTATTAGCACATCAAAACAAGAGTAGATTTCGCAGCATAAACAAAAACATCAATCAATCACTTCTACAAAGAGAGCATTCCCTAGTACATGAGGAGGCCAGCCCACATGATGCATCTAAACACTAGTTTTGGGGAGGGGGTGGAAAAACTAGTAAGCCACACCAAGAAATAAACTTTGCTGATAGGGCTAGAAGATGCATCACAGCCTGGATATCATCTTTTTTCTGGATGCATAAAAATGTTAATTGCAGAATCAAAACCCCATTAAACTGGACATCAGTTTTAGAAATAATCTCTTACGATTTAAAATCCAAATCCTGGAAACTTTCCCACAGCAATATTTTAAGAAAACTAGTAGCAGTATGCAGGAAGCAGATGGGAAGAATCTGCCTGTGGACAATGGAAATAAATGCACACTGAGAAAGGCCTAATGAATGCAAAATGTTCGAAGGGTTCAACAAGTCTTAAGCTGCAATATATGAAGAAACAATCAAAAGGATCTTAAGAAAAAATTACAACAACAACTCCCAGTGTGGGTCCCGCTTTTGCGGGGTCTGGGGAGATCGATCTTAAGAAAAAATTATAAAATAAAAAATTGCATTATTAAAACAAAGGCTTATCAAGAAGAAAGACTCAAAGGGAGCCTTCAAACATTAATTACCATTCTATTTACACCCATTTTGTCAAAGCCTACTTTGTCTATCATGAGGAACAGCTTGACCTTACGTAGAATTTTGTTACTGCCTGTGAACACTCTTTGATTGTTAAGCAAAAGTCAGCATGCTTAAAGATGTTGCCCAGCAGATAAAAGCAAATTCCCTAACTGCATTATTCCATTAGATATATTTCATCAACTAAAACAGGCTTCTATAAATCATAAACAAGTATCTCAGTTCATCAATCCACCAGCCACAGCAAACCTGATTAGTTACCAAAATCCTTCAGCAATGAATTAAACACAGAACTGTTTTCCACAAACATCTCATTTTGCAACAAACACAATAAATTGATAGATAGAAAACAGCAGATAAGAGGAAAAAACAAAACATGGACAAACAGAGCATAGGTATTTACACTGTAACTAACTGTGCTGTATTAGCATGTTGCTTTGCTAATTTACAAAATACATCAACAGCCATGTTCAATGCTGTTTCCTTTTCCTGCCAAAAGAGAAAAAGGAGGTCATAAGGCAGTTTCCACATGGCAGAGACATTGGGCAGCATGTCATATCAAGACAACCATAGGGACATACAGCCAACAAAAGACACACATATACCTTTTCTGAACTAGATGAGCGGAACTCATCCCAAAACCTCTTGAAATCCAGCTCAAGCTCATACCTGTCCCTGCAGTTCAATTATGACATAAATTTTCCTTTTTTAGTTAAAAACCTTGACAAGAGAGTTGCTATTGGTATTTTCGAGTTTTCCATTATGATGAAATAAAACAAAATTGCCTCAGCTCACCACACTCCATGAAGTTTAGCAGATGATCAATGCATTCTTAAGGCAAGGTACAGAGGAAACACCGAAACAGCCTCCTAATAATTGCAGGGTAAATAAACCACTAGCCTCTTAATAATTGGATCTCCAAGAAGCTACTAGCATAGGACTTCATTACAGCTTTCACAGACTTCTCATCATGAAAAATGACCAAACGTCTAAAACCCTGAACACAGTCACTACCAAGAATATGTGCCTATCACACAAAAGACTATATAAATCCAAATACAAGCTATCCACAAGGTCAGCCACATCAAAAGCAGAAAAGCAAAAGTTCCTCTTATACCAAAAATAAAGAGTCTTGAGAAACTCCGGCACATTAACATAATTGGTGTTTCTGCGCCTATCAGAAACATTACCATAAGTAGAATGTACAGACTTAATTCAACTGGGAGATATAAAGATTTCTAATTATTGTCACAACGATCCAACTTACCAAATAAGGACCCTATATGACAACCTGTGAATAAGCTAACTACAAGGATCTGAAAATGAACTCCCCATTCCCCCAGCTCAATCCTATCACAAAAATATGACAAATACATACAGCCAGTAGCAAAGGTACTTTCTTAGCAGCTTGTCAGGGAATTAGAATGTACAAGTATTGGGCAAGCTTTCGGCAAAAACTCAAATTCCTGTTCATTCACAAACACTTACAAGCTCTCCTTCAATTTCTATTCTCTGGAGGCATTCACCTTGAGAGATAACGAATCCGTAATAGACATAACAAGATAAATGCCCGACACAGAATTGAAAGATAAGAAGAAAAAAAAAACAGAAATAATCCTCTTAAGTAGAATGATTTAAACAGTCTCCAGTCCTGTCCCTTATTTCTCATGCTGAAGTACCACACTAGCGAACCCACCATCAGCTAAGGAAGCCCACAAGACTCCTGCTACTGACGTTAAAACAGGATCAGAGGTACATCATGTAGATGTCTCCCTTGGATCTTATTAGCAATGGCTGGGGTCTTACTTCAAATCAAAATATATAGACCATCTAACGGCTAAGGGAGAGATGTTTGACTTTAATGCTCAGCCGGAAAATTATCCAGGATGAACTCTTTTCCCTTATATCGTCTACTCCGGTTGTCCAGTACAAAGAAGTAATAAAACTTAAAACACAATAAAGCACCAAACCCTGTCCATATTAAATTTAAAAAAAGAGAGAGCACGAAGTACACAACAATAATAACGACACCAACAAGGCTCCAAGCAGGTATCCCAATACCAAAACACCACAGAACAGTCTTTAGGAAAACATTTTGATGGATTAAAACCTTTTGTAAGGACACTGCGTTAAAGAAAAATACCATTAGGTGATATGTAGCAAAACCGCTATGTACATAGAAAAGGGGTGGGTAGATACACACCAAATAAATGCAAGTAGCAAACATGAGAAGTAAAAGGTGACAACGGTTTTGCAAGACAGACAGCCTCAATGTTTGCTAGATGTCTACAGACTAAAGGCATGGTAACAGATCTAAGACAGATCTTTAATCCTAATCATAGGCCCTCATAAACACATATCTTCAGCCTTGTCCTTCATAAGCTGCAAATGTGCTAGACCTAGTGTAATCACTTCATCCTTTAGTATTCCTTTCCTTCTCTGACATTTTGGAACATCAATCGTCTCACACCTCTACACACCTCTTTATGTTCTCAAACTATCTGAGTCTTTCTTGCCTCATCTTTGTTTGATACGGAGTCTTCCTTCCCTCATCTTACCCTCTCCTAATACCACTCCAACCTTTTTTCTGATCATTTCTTTCGTTATCCTTCTTAATACATGATCACACATACACCATATCATCCTAATCTCTAGAACCATCATCCTATAGTGTATAGACTTGAGTCTTCTAAGGCGGTCAACCCTTCAAGCCGTACAACATCGTTAGTCTCATCACCATATGGTGAATTCTCCTCTTTAGTCTTAGGGCCTGTTCTTTTCATTGATAAATCCATTTTTACTAACTCTTACCAACTTTTACAGAAAAATTCTGATATTTTCCAACTCTAACCAACCTTTCTCAACTTTAACCGACGTCTACCAACTCCTGCCAACCTCGTTCAAAATTTTTCACAATTTTTAAATTGTCATGTGGAAATTAATTATTTTTTCCACCACAAAATTCCCTTCGATTATTTTTTTGGGTTGGTGTATTGAAGGAGGACATAGTTGAAATTGTGGTTTTGTACTGTTTATAAATGTGAATCTCAACATCGTTCACTTGTAAGATAAAGATAACAATATTTATATAGCCATGAAAATCATTATAGCAATTCATTTCAAAAGTAAGCAATACAAATATTTAAGCAGATGTCGCTGTCAACTTTACAAACGTTTAATATAAGACTTACATTAAAAAATGTCGTGAATAAATTAAAAGTTGTTAACGTATAAACATGTACAACACCATTTATCAAATTATCAAAAAAATATAATCCACAGATTCACCAAATTTTAATTATTTTTTAATTATGAGAAATATTATGCCAAAAACCAAACCAAAAAAAATGTGCACTCATTTACATTTCTTACCAACTTCTTTCAACTTTTACCGACTTCTACCAACTTATTTCCATCTTTCTCAACCTTAACCAACTTCTACCAATGATTCCAAAAACATACCAACTGATTCCAACTCTTACCCACTTCTACCAAACACCACCATTTATCAACCCATATTTACCAATAAAAAGAACAGGCCTTTGCTCGTATGTTTTAGAAAAATACGCCAAAAGCACTCCTCCATTTTTGTCATCCCATACTTATACAATAAACATATCCTTGTCAATATTGCCACTATCTTGTGTGATCGAACTTAAATATATAAACTTTTCAACCTTTAGTATCAATGTCGCCAATAGAGACTTCTTCCACTCTCCATCCTTCCCCATCACTAAACTTACATTCTAAGTATTTACCCTTCGATATGTCCCGTTTAAAACCCTTGGACCCTAAAGTCTCTCGCTAACACTCTAACCCATCTTTGACTCCTCTAGTCTTATGGATAAGAACAATTTCATTTGCAAATGACATACACCACGCACCTCGTCCAGACCCCATTAGTGAGCTCATCTAGAGCCAGTGTAAATCTGAAAGTGCCTACAGCATGAACTAAACTCAAACTAAACATATAAAATCAACTTTAGAATACCCAGAACTTTGCCCATACGGCCGTACCATATCAGCTTCAAAAAATAATTAGTACTTAGCAACAACCCAGACCAACATTCATCAAGTGCATCAAGTTCCATCTGATAAAACCATTAAATTTCTTCCTTGCCCCAGTAGTAGTTCACAAGAATTAAATTGGGGTTACCTTGAAGTGAAGTTAGGGAGTCGAGAATGAGGTCTAGCACTAGCAGAAAAGACAGCATCGCTACTTTCACTAAACGCCGATGACGACGACGACGAAGATGCCGAGGAAGGTGGAGGCTGCTGAGTGATCCCGACCTTATCTTTCCAGTCCTTAAGCAATGTTGTCCATCTCATCGTTCTCTTCCTCGTTCGCCGGCCCTGTCAACGACGCCGTTTCATCCGCCGCCGACGCTGCCGCCGACGACTCCGATTTTTCAGCCCCTCAGATCCGATCGATCAACCAGCCGATCAACCGATCGATCTGGTCAAGCTCAATTTGATTCTAACCCTAAAAATTCCCACAAAATCCGTGAATTTGATTGACTATCAACAATATAATCTCAAGCTGATGTTGTAGCAGTAATGTGGATTGAGGTAGATCGAAATCGAAATTCAGAACTTAAATCTTGACATTTATTTTTGATATAATCTGTTTGGATAATTTATGCCCTAAAAAAATGCAAGCCAATTACCAAAAGCGCGTTTTTCCCCCCCAGCTTCCTTGTTCTCTCTCTTCAAATTTTTTCCCTTGTCTCACTGTGTTCTACCCCTCTTTTCGCGCTCTCTTTTATGTGTCTTTCTCTCTCTACCACGTCAGCAAAACAATCAACGTCTACGATTGGTCCACGTGGTACAAGGGAGATCAATGACTGTGCACTCGTCATAGCTGGCAGCAGCAATTCCTCTAGTTGTTTTTTTCGAGGAAAATTTTTCACTTATACTTTGTATAAGGCAAGTTTGTTTAATGGGTAGAATAAGAATAAGGTAATTAACTTAGGTAAACATTCTAAAAAGTAAAATACGTAGGCTCTGTTTCGTAAAATTAGTTGTTTAGGTAGCGGATAGCAGTTCAGATAGCAAGTGCTTGTTTAGATAGCAGATAACATTTCTAATTTAGTTGTTAACGGATATCTGTTTAGATTAGCGGTTGAAACTAATGTGTTCGAAAAATTTAGCTATTATGCTAGCTGAGTAATGTAAATTGACATAAACAATATATACATAATTTCTAAAAAAAAATAAAAAGGATATTTTTTTGCTAAAAAAATATGAAATACTACTTTTAAATATCAAACGTTAATACTATTAGTTTTTCAAAAACGCTACTTAAAATGTTAAATGCTACTTGAAATGTTAGTGAAAATACTAGTTTACCGGATACTAAAAATTAACTAATTAGTGTATTGGTCAAAACACTAAACGCTGTTGCCGAACACGATCGTAATATGAAATGATCTTGAAGTGCAAATATGTATGTGTGAATAAGTTTGTTCAGTTTGTACAAATGTAGGATGAGATTATAGGGTTAATTAAATTAGATAGATATTCTAAAAAAATGTAATATGAACATGACTTTTGAAAGTCAACTTTTATACACGGTCATCCAAATTTAATCGCATGAGTTGACAAAACACGAATCTTAAGAAAATTAGCCAATAAAATATGAAATTCTCTACCATATCCCATAGGTAAAGAAATAGATTTATTAAAAAATAGACTAAAAATAAATGTACATTTTTAAAAAATTGACTTTAATGATATAGCCATTGTACTTTGGTAAACGAAAATTTTACTTCTAAGTGCTTGACTTTCATAAAGTTCATGGGACTTGTGAAGATGAGGGTTACAGAATTTGTGCTACACATTCATTATTGGTGCTATAGTGGTCAAATGCTTATAGCTTAAGTTCAATAAATTATTTTTAATTATAAAAGGGCAAATAAGAAAAAGAACATTAATTTTATGTATATATATGTATATAGAAACTATACAAATATTTTCAGACAACTAAAAAAGGAATAACAACAAATTAAATTGGGGAGGAGGGAGTATTTTTTTTGTGTATAAGGCGAAAATGTCAATGTAAGTAGGATTTGCATCCAGGTATTTGGCATAAGTTTTCACTAAACTTTTGCAAACTTTGATATTTTAATGGAAAGTGAATCCCAACTACGCATTTGATAACTTATGATACCTACCTGTCTCAAACGTTTAGATACACGATGATAGACAGTAACTAAATGAAGATAATTTGATTAGATCATACTAATATAAAAAACATAACAAACAGGCATGCATCACAATTCATGATATTCCTCTCACAATAGAAAGAAGATACTGCTGTCGAGAGAGAGAGAAATCTTCACCAAAAATTATATTTATATCGAAGAATGATATCATATTATTTTTCACAAAATTTACTAAAAAAAATATAGCGAAAACTTAAGTTAATAACTAACAAATAATGATTATTCAAAACCATTTCAACTGTCTTTAGATTATCGAACTGCAACTTATGAACTATAAAACTTTTGACACAATACTAACAAAATATAACTCAAGAATGGAAAAGATATTATCAACCAAGTCAATTTTAAGCAAGCATGATTTTTACTTTTCTTTTAATATAAGTAATATTGATAATGAAAAGGTGTTAGGTGAGAACAAGTCTTGAGTAGTCTATTGTCACCTTGGAGGAATTCAACAGATGAACAAATCAACAAAATTAAAATAAGGTGCACTAGACATGTATCCATGTGTTCAACACTCAATTTGCACTTTAATAACATGGATTTGATAATGATCCATGTGTCATATGTGAATTTTTATGTATTATTATTGAAATAGATTGCTTTTTCATTGGGATTCAATTATTCATAGTATTGGTCCTCTTCGACATGGTCCAATTTAGGCAGCTTTCACGTCATCATTGATGTTGGTTTAGCATGATTTAATTTGCCTCATTGTATATAAACTACTTGTATAGATAATGTTCAACTCTTTGTTGAGTGATTTCATGAAATTTGACATTGTCTTCAATGGACTACCCAAAATATATATAGTCTATTTTATGGTATGAGTTTTTTTTAAAATTTAAAATTTGTTATGGATTTTAATTACCATAATATAACATATTTACTTATTTGCACGTAAATATATGACCGTAGACCTATAAAAGAGTTTTTCATATTGAACACTCGTGATATAAGTATGTCTCAAATAGTAATCATAATTAGTTATTCAGAACAATATTGATCATTGAAAATTATGGGGGGAAAAAAGTTGATATAAAAATCATAAAGTTTAAATTTCAAGCGCGTCAATCCACTCATATCTCTTCGTGTATAGGGGTATCAATTACGAAAGAACCGGCTATTGTCTATTAAATGAATTATCGAGAAAATATGGGTTATGCTAACACAGTGGTAAGTGTCAGGGAGGGTGAGGAGGAAAAAAGTTATTTATATTATTGGGACACACATCAAGTTTATATATACTGTTCTTCTCTAGTTACAAAAATATTAAAGATTACGGTTTCAATCAGATTAGGTCTTCATATATAAGAATAATGAAAATATGAACATTGTACAGTTAAAAAGTGCGCCCATGCACATTTAGCCCTAATTTTATTATCATATATGATACCACAAGCATGGCTAGTTGGCTCAAATCATTCCAAAAACCACATAGACATATATGGTAGTTGGCTCAAGTCCTCCCCAAAACCACGTGGACATATATAACTAGTTGGCTAAATCCGACTTGGAGTGTGGACCATGTCCAATCATTGTTCTAAACTCGAAAGGAGTGTGAGACTTGCGGCTAAAACCTACAAATACAATGGGTGGCTTGCCTTTGACCTCTTCCCACTTCAGGTCACAATCACATATATCACACAGCGAAATGTATTGTATGACTGTGTGTGCCTCTTTTTTCCTCCTCTGATTTAGTTCAAATTGTAGTGATTGATTTCACTCTTAATATGTCTTACTTCGAATATGGACCATTCTATGGAATCATTCGTCTTATCCGGCTAACTATGCGGAAAAACAGCTAGGTCGAATTTTCTGCATTGCCTCGTTAATCATTTCCAAAGGCTTGTATTTGTTGTTTTATTCATATTGGGTTATATGACATGATACTTGAAGAGCGGTCTAAGGTTATTCTAAAGTACCGGCTAAGCAATACTTAAAATTGGTTATTTATCCATATGAAAAAGGGTGCTTATTAATAGTTAGTATCAATACATACTTCATATATTATCTAACATAAATGAAATTTCAATTATGATAATAAATGTCCAACATTTTAATTCAAATAGTGTTTATGTTGGGTTTAGTAGTTCCCTCTATGCTAATTGGAACAAACTAAGTGAGAGACCATTTCTAATTCACCAGCAAAACTTCCTCCAAGCTCCAAGAGCATACATGTGAGAGGTAAGAATTCAGGTCCAATGACAATAGGAGATAGACGGAATTATTGGGCTACATAAAGTTGATTCTCTTGATCTCCGTGCGGCACCCATCACAAAGGGGATTGTGACATGGGTTTATTTTATTATTTTCTATTTTTGAGCAACATTGCCCTCGCTTTAGAGCAATTGCAGTGGACGACTCACTTGAGGAGATAGAAGGGCGCGCGAGCCGAGGCGTGGCTGGGAGGCGTGCAACGGATGGCTGCGGCGCGGGGCGCCTCAGCCTCTTTTTTTTTGGTGTTTTCTGGCCCAAAACGATGTCGTTTTGGCGTTGATTTTTTTTCTCTTCTCCTGGGCTGGGCGGTACTGTTCAAACGGGTATTTTTGCAGGTATCTGTTGGGCAGGTTGTCGTTGGCCCAACAGAAAGTTTGTCTTGTAATTTTTTTTGTTTGGAAAAAATTTATGTTATATTTGTGGGTATAAATAGATGTAATTTGTTCCAATTTTTTTCTCCCAAATTCACACATTCTCTCATCCTCTTAATAAAATTTGTCACTTTATTTGCATGTTATTGAGTAAATTTCTCAAGAAAGAAGTGAGAAAAATAGTAAGAATATCTATTTTTTACTTACAAAAATACTTAATTTGTATATGAAATTTGAGATTTTATTTGACTAACATTGTTGTTTTTGTATTTGTAGGTAAGTTGTTTGTGTTATATTTTGTGAAGGAAGAAGTGAAGATAATTGTGAGTAGTAATTTAATTTATTTTCATGTGTTTGTTGCTATATTCGAATTATGTATGATTACGCAAATATTTTAGAGCATGTTAATGTGTATGTTATTATATGCAAATATATGTAGATGTTATTACATGTGAGTGGTTTCCTTGTTTTTAATTATATGTTAACGTATATGAAATTTAAAATGAACATGTCACATTATGGAATGAATGATTTAATTTATTTTCCGTATATGTTAGTGACATGAACATGTTAACATATTTGGTAACGAAAATGAAGGTTTTATTTTATAAAATGAATGGTGTGCTTTATTATTCGTAAATGTTATTAAAATGAGTATCGTAATGTGAATGACAATTAAAATGAAGGAGTTAGTCCCAAATATAAATGAACGTGTTAGTTGCTGAAGTGAGTTTTTTTTTTTTTAAGTATATGGTATTACAAAAATTAAATTTTAATGTTAATACAACAACAACAACAACAAACTCCCAAAGTGGGTCCCGCTTTCGTGGGGTCTGGGGAGATCCAGCTGTAGGCAACCTTACCTCTACCGGTATTTCTACCCATAGAGAGGTTGATTCCATAAGACCCACAAAACAGCTTTGAGAAAAAAGGTTTGAAGAGAAAACGATTGCAAAAACCATAGATCGACGTAAGATAAAGGGGGAGGGGGAAAAGGATCCGGATAAGCGGAAAGATAGGGAGCGGAGACATACCTGAACGAACCAGGGGCGCTTGGCGCCTTGGCATCCCGGGAAGGCACGACCTGAGGACAAGCAACACATACCCACCCCACCCCACCCCACACCGCCTAAGCAACTGCCACCTACGGAGTCGGTCCCCTACAATCAGGGACCTTAATCCTGCCCCGCCACAAACTCTTATCCTGAGCCATGTCCTCCGTGAGACCAACAACTCTGAGATCCTCTCTAACCACCTCTTCTAGGCTCTTTTTCGGTCTGCCCCTCCCTCTCTTACCACCGGGGGGGTTGATACTCTCGCACATTCTCACCGGGGCGGCCACACTTCTTCTCTTCACGTGGCCGAACCATCTGAGTCTCGATTCCCTCATCTTCTCCTCTATGGGGGCCACTCCAGCTAAGCCCCTAATTACCCCATTTGTGATCCTATCCAATCTCGTAAAACCACACATCCACCGGACCATCCTCATCTCGGCTACCATCAACCTTTGTACCTGCGCCTTTTTTAGAGGCCAACACTCCGATCCATAGAGAACAGCCGGTCTAACTACCATCCGATAGACTTTGCCTTTCAAACCCATTGGCACTCTTTTGTCACACAGCACCCTTGACGCTGCCTTCCACTTTTGCCAGCCCACTCTAATCCGCTGGTTAATATCCTCGTCAATGTCTCCATTTTGGTGGATGATCGAGCCCAGATACTTGAATTTGGCGACCTTCGGTATTTCCCTCCCATCCAGTACGATTTCTCCCCCCTCTTCTATCCTTCCGCTAAAACAACAGTGAAGGTATTCCGTTTTCGATCTACTCAACCGAAAGCCCCTAGCCTCAAGTGTATGCCTCCAACTCTCCAACCTGTCATTCACTCCCTGCCTGGTCACATCAATAAGGACAATGTCATCTGCAAATAGCATGCACCAAGGCACCTCGTCCTGGATTCCTCTAGTGAGTTCGTCCAAAACTAATGTGAAAAGAAACGGGCTCAAAGCTGAGCCCTGATGCAGGCCCAAACTAACAGCAAAGTCATTGGAGACCCCTCCCGGGGTCCTAACCCTCGTCCGCCCTCCATTGTACATATCCTTGATAACACGAATGTACGCGGGCGACACTCTTTTCTTTTCCAAACAACTCCACAATACCTCCCTTGGCACTCTATCATATGCCTTCTCCAGGTCAATGAATACCATATGGAGATCCACATTTCTATCCCTGAACAAGCCCATGAGCCCTCTGAGGAGGTATATCGCCTCAATGGTTGCCCTGCCTGGCATGAAACCAAATTGGTTTTCTGAAATCTCTACTTCTTCTCGCAGCCTTCTCTCAATCACCCTTTCCCACAGCTTCATAGTGTGGCTGAGTAGCTTGATGCCCCTAAAGTTATTACAATCTTGGATATCTCCTTTGTTTTTGTACAGTGGGATGACTGTGCTGGCCCTCCATTCTCTGGGCATCTTAGCGGTCCTGAAAATAACATTGAAAAGTTCCGTGAGCCACTCTAGTCCCACTTCTCCCATAAACTTCCAAACTTCCACTGGTATCTGGTCTGGGCCCACGGCCTTTCCCTTCGCCATCTTCTTCAAGGTCTCCCTAATCTCCTCCTTTGTTATCATGTCGCCCGCACACTGATCACTACACTCGCCGCCGCTACTACAGTCGTCTTCCCCTCCTTCCCCATTGAGGAGTTTAGCAAAGAACCTCTGCCATCTCTCCTTAATTTCAGCATCTTCAGTCAACACCTTACCCTCTTCATCCTTGATACATCTTACGACTCCCAAATCCCTAGTCTTTCTCTCCCTTGCCCTAGCCAGTTTAAAAACCTCCTTCTCCCCTTCTTTCGTCCCCAATTTATGGTACAGTCTATCAAACGCCTGACTCTTTGCTACTACCACCGCCTTTCTGGCCACCTTCTTGGCCTCCTTGTATCCAATCTTCTTATGAGCCCTCTCGTCCTCCGAACAGCTGCTCATGAACTCTGCGTAGGCCTCTTTTTTTGCCTTGACTTTCTTCTTTACCTCTTCGTTCCACCACCAGGCGCCCTCCATCTTGTTGCCGCCTCCCTTGGAAAGACCTAAGGTTTCCTTGGCCGACCTTCGGATGCAATCCGCCACAGCATCCCACATCGAGTCGGCGTCTTCCGCCCTCATCCAAACTCTCTCCTCAGCTAATCTCTCTGCTATTAACCCTGCCTTCTCCTTTGTGAGGGTCCACCACTTAATTCTGGGTTCTTCGGTTGTCCTCTTCGACCTCTTAGGGTACTTGAACTCTGCATCTAAAACCAGCAACCTGTGTTGAGTTCCCAGCAATTCGCTTGATTAATGTACATGCAAATTAAAATGTACATGGCACTTGATTAAGTTAATGATGTGATGTGTTTTTTGTATATGTGAGAAATATGAACATGCTAATATATATGTGGTTAAAAATTAAAGAAGAACATGTTAATGTACATGAAAATGAAAATGAACATGTCACTTGATTAAGTGAATGATTTAATTTGGTTTCCGTATATGTTAGTGACATGAACATGTTAAATGTATACGAGATTTAAAATAAAAATGTTACTTGATGCAGTTATTAATATGATTAATTTAAAATTTGTAGGTGATAATATCATCTGAAATACGGATCCTAACACTTCCCCGTCCTTCATGAGCTTGCTTGAGGGTAACGATTCCCCCCAAGTGGAGCGTAATAGTGCTACCCCAACCCCCGCACACAATCGTCATGTGTCTTACCCCCCTTATGTGCCACAAAACTACCAACACTATCCGCATCATCCATATTACCCACCCCACCTTACCTCGAGGAATCCGAGTGGTTCAAGTCAGAATCCTCGACCATGTCCTCCACCATATTACACATCAACACATAACGAACCTTTCAATGTGCACGGGAGTGAATACCCGTACTACCCTCCTCACTATCCACCGCCACCTCCTCATCCAAATTACCTTTCTGCGGGGAGCAACTCCACACCCTCATCGACACCGACAGGATCAGTGGTTGGGTTAGGGCAGTCTGAGACAAACACTGAGGCAAGTACTGATGAGGGAGACGTGGAGGAAGTAATGGGAGGTACGATTGGTGGTGCGAAGAAGTGAACATCTGAGGAAGATCAACAACTCATTCGGGCATGGATAAATGTAGGGACAGGCCCGATTGTTGGGGCTGACCAAATGAAAACTAGTTTCTGGAGTAGGGTGGCCTCGGCTTTCAATGAGTACCGTCCAGAAGGGGCATTGGCACGAACTGCGAAGACATGTAACAGCCGATGGCTTCGGTGTGCCCCAATAGTCAACAGATGGACAGGTGTTATGCTCGAAGTAAAACGAAGTAATCACAGTGGGTGGAATGAGACGAATATTGTACAAGAGGCCCATAGATTGTACGTTGAGTGTACATCGAAAAAGTTTGAGTTGGAGCATTGGTATCAGATGCTAAAGGACCAGCCAAAGTGGCGGGCGATATGTGACCCACCTAAGTCAGGGTCAGGATCGTCAAAAAGGTCCAAACCCGACACCGAGGAGGCTGGAGATGAAAGTGTCGATGGCGGTGAAAGACCCGAGGGCCGCAAAGCCGCAAAGAGACGGATGAGACAAAAGGCGCACAATAGGGGTTTTGATGCAGTAGCATCTGAGCTGAAGGACATCAAGACTGCCAACATGGATATGAATGAAATGTTCAAAGAGTTTTTTGTCACAACAAAACAAGAGATGTCTCAAAAAATACCGATAAGGGAAGCAAAACTGAGGAGGGAGGAGGATCGAATCATGAACATCGACACCTCCACAATGCCTTCTCAACAAGCGTCTTACTACGAGCAAAGGAAAACGGAAATAATGAACAAGAGATATGGAAGCTCATCGTCACATCAGTAATATGTCTCCCATCCCCCCTAATGTTGTAGACTACGAGAACTATGTGAAGCGTCGTATGTTGTAGACTACGAGAACTATGTGAAGCGTCGTATGTTGTAGCATGTTAGTATATGGTTTTTGTTTTGCACGTGTTGTAGTAGACAGGAGTTTGGTTACTCTTATGTATGTCAACGTATGTTATGAAATTATGAAAATTTGGTGTGTCTATTATTGTTTAATAAAAACGCTGATTGTTATGTACATTAACGCGTAATCATGATTATATTGCGCTGACCATTTGAAATGGAAAATTGCAATGAGGACACGCTGCCTACTGACGAGGAATCATTGTCCTCCCCCTCGTCGACCTCTTCCTCATCAGATGATAATGTCATAATCCCTGTCGTGGCGGCGTACGTCCAATATCAACAACGGGTGCAACAACAAATGATGTTCGTTACGCAACTGAGGCACGCAGGAACGGAGATGACGCCATCGGCATCTACGCCTCGGATACAAAGAAGATGTATTAGGAGAGATAGAGAAGTTGCCCACAACCGCTTAAACCAAGACTACTTCGCCGAAGATTCAGTGTACAATGAACATCATTTTCGACGGAGATTCAGAATGCGAAGGCACTTATTTGTTCGTATTGTTGAAGCACTCGGCAATCATTCAGAGTACTTTCAGGTGAGGTACGATACGGCAGGAAAGCATGGGTTGTCGCCATTAACCAAATGCACAGTAGCCATCTGAATGCTTGCCTATGGCGTAGCAGCTGATTGTGTTGACGAGTTCTTGAAGATTGGCGCCAGCACCGCATTGGAATGCCTCAAAAAGTTCACCTCATGCATCGTTGAGGTATTCGGGGAGCAGTACTTGAGAAAACTAAATCAAGCTGATGTAGATCGCTTACTGCAAGTTGCTGAAGCCCGTGACTTTTCCGGTATGTTGGGAAGCATAGACTGTATGCACTGGGAGTAGAAGAATTGTCCAACGGTTTGGAGGGCTTTCAAAAACAAGTTTACAAGGTGCCAACAATCATCCTTGAAGTCGTTGCGTCATACGACCTTTGGATATGGCATGCGTTCTTCGGGTTGCCTGGAAGTCTCAATGACATCAATGTCCTTGATCGCTCACCAGTTTTCCAAGATATGTACGAGGATCGTGCTCCTAAATGTGAGTATGTTGTCATTGAGCATCAGTACAACATCGGATACTATCTTTCGGATGGAATTTATCCGCAATGGGCGACATTTGTTAAAATAATCCCACTTCCCCAAGGGCCGAAGAATTTTTTTTCCGCAGAACGTCAAAAATCGGTAAGGAAGGATGTTGAGCGAGCTTTCAGTGTGTTACAAGCTCGATTTGCCATTGTACGTGGGCCCGCTCGTCTGATGGATCAAAGCGAAATTGGTATTGTCATGAGAGCATGTGTCATACTCCACAACATGATTGTGGAGGACGAGCGGGATAACTACGAGCTTGCATTTGACTACAACGTTGTCGACGGATCTATCCTAGAGCCGATCGTTAACCAGGATCATCACCCGTGCTATGAGACATACTTTCAACGATCGTGCCAAGTTCGGAACTCCAATACGCATTTAGCTCATCAAGCAGACTTGATCGAGGAAATATGGAAGCAAAATTCGGGTCCGCGTCACAGAAGATAGTTTATTGATGTTCACATTCTCAATATTTTTTAAACTGTTCAACTATTGTAATTTTTTCCCCGTCTCACGTCAACCAATGTAACTCATTTTTATTTTAGTATCGGACTCTTGTAATTTCATGCATGTGGGCTTTATATTTTCCAAATTGTTGTGTTCATTTAGGACCCGCTAATTTTTTGAGTATAACAATTATTACGTGCACATTATTTTTTTCCCAATACAACTTAAACCCAAATAACCAACCCAAAAAATCAAAACTGATACGAAGGTCATTAAATGTTGTGTTCATTCATCAGCATATTGTGATTTATTTTAGATTATTCACGCGCAGTCATTTTAATTTCGTTCAATGTCAACCAACGCATCTTTTTAAATTTATTTATTGCACTCTTGTAGTTTATATATTTAACCGTATATCAATTTCTTTAATCTAAGTTTTGCACTGTTCTTCTCAAAGAAATTATGATCCTTTCTATTTTTTCGTTATCGAATTAACATATCCAACTTATTTTTTCCAAAAATAATTACACCAAATCGCCAACCAAATAAAATAAATACAACTCAAACAATTAAATTTGATTATGGGTGGGGTCCATGGGTATTATTTTATTTGGTGAGGGAAAGTGGTGAGCCAACTATTGCACAAAGTGAGGATTGTGAGGCAAAAAGTTGGAGAGAGGGCTGACGTGGCAGTGATAGGACCCAACTGGTGAGCCAATTTTTGGCTCACCATTGTATTTGCTCTTAGAGCATCCGCATTTCAAGGTTTGCAAATGGAACGCGAGCCGCTATTTTCCAATTGTCTAATGCTCATTGGCTTGTCAGACAAGTGCCACACGTGGTGGAACTGTGCAGAGTTCCACCATGCAGGCCTCAATTATTTATTTTTTATTTATTTTTTGCTTTTTTTTGGGGATTAATATAATTTTTATAGGATTAAAAAAAGAGGTTGTATGTTATAAGACGGGTCTATGATAAATGTTTTTATTGGATGACTCAAATTGAAATTCCATGGATTGGAGAAATGATGAAATGCAAGTTTCAAAAAATTGAAACTTGCAATGATGTGGCAAGTTTGAGTTCAAAAAAATAGAACTCTAATTGGAAAACGCTCTTAGGTGTCAAATATATAATTTTGTACATAACAACTTTGTTTTAATAACACAGCTTTTCATTTCTTTTAATTTATAAATTTTTCTTACATTTTTATATTAAGAAAATGTAACGTCATGTGTCTGGAACTATAGTTTTTTTATTTGATCGAGGAACTATAGTATGAAGATCACGGTTTAAAGGTTGCACGCAAGAACAGATTATGCAGTGCTTTATTTATTTATTTTTGGGTTTATCTTAGAAAAAATAATAATTCCCAAACCTATTTGACAAATTAAAATAGAACTACATTAATGCCTTGAATTGAACCATCCAACAGAAATATGGAGCAAAAAATAAAAAATCAGACAAGATTTATACAGTCATGATTCCATTAGTTTTTAGTTCAAAAAAAAAAAGAAAAAAAGAAAAGAAATCCATCAGTCACACTGTCTGATCTCAAAGAATTTTCCTTTTTTTTTAAAATGTAGAAGAAAAATAGAAGGCGAAGACAGAGACCAACCACTTTCCCCTCCCAAATTTTATTTTGATTATAGTTTGTTGATCTCCCCGCCCCCCTTCTTTGCAGAGAATGAATTGGATGCAACGAAATTGAGCAAATGTGCAAAACCCTAGAATTCAACCTCTTGGAATTATCATTATGCTTCATTCTATCAATAAGCACTTGCTATGGCGCTGAATCGTCGACATGTCTGATGGTATACAAGGAGGGGGGAGCTCCGGCGGTGTTCCAATCCCCAAAATGCCCCCGTTGGAAGCTCTCCGATCATCAATCTCCCCCTCGAAGCTCGAGTTGTCAAGTTGCCATTCACCAGGGTCGTCGAATTTCCCAGGAAGATCGCATTGTCTGTGCCCTAGATGTTCGAATTCCATTCATTGGTTCGTTAATTTCTCAATTACTTTTTTTTTCTTTCTTTCTGGGGTTTAAGTGATGTTGGATTGCTGCTATAGTTGCATGTTTAATTAAGTAATTTTTAAACATAGGCGTTAGGATGGTGGGAATTCTTTTTTAGCTTGGAGTGAAGGAGGAGTTATGCATTGACTGAAATTTGAGCTCGTGTTCATCTGAAATGAGCTGGTCACTAAAAGGTTATGGGGTGATATTGGAGTTTTTATACGATCATGCTAATCCATATGAGTTTGGAGGGTGGAAGTTTGATGGGTTTCAGCTTTAGGGTTACAAGTCAATCGCTATGTGAACGAAGCACGTACAATCGTTGGTAGAAGTGCAGTATATGATGCGTATAAATGCTATGTTAACATCTTGGATTAATCCACAAATTCTATGAGCACGTTTAATTGTTAGTTTACGGGTTTCTAACTTTATTTTTGACTCTGGACCAGGTGCAAGCGGGCTAACAGAGGTTTTGGTCGGCATCGTGGCAATTTTCGATGGTCATAATGGTTCCGAAGCTAGTGATATGGCCTCAAAGCTATTGTTGGAGTATTTCATTCTGCATACTTATTTTCTTCTTGATGCAACATTTCCTTCCTTCCTGAAGACATATATAGGAAGATTGTTAAACAAGGAGGTTAACACGTTTTCTTCTCGATTATTCAAGGATAGAGAGTCCATTATGCGTTTTATTGACCATGAAAGGTATCATTTTTATACGTCCGGTAATAATTTTTCTGCTGTTTTTACTTTCGCATTATTGCATGACCTTTGAAATTGTGAATCCACATTTTTCCTGTTCATGATTGACTGTCTAGTGTATCTCTTGATCAGTTGAGGCTTGTTGAATTGTACACTTAGAGTGTTTAGTTGTTTGGAGTGGAGCTAGAGTATGTACTAGCCTGCCCCTCCCCCCTCCCCCCAAAAAAGGAAAATAAAGAAAAGGGGGGTGGAGCAAGGAAGATGTTAGACAGTCCTTTGAGGCACAACTGACAGTTAGCAGAGAACTGTCCCAACCAACCAGAAAAATGGTAGGCAGTCTCTTGGGTTGTTGTTCAGTTGTCAGGTTGGATGTGCATATGAAAAAGCGGTGAACCTTTGCATAACTAGGGTGAGCGAACTGGTTCAGTGTTCAAAACTCTATCTTATTTTGCATTAAAGGTGTGACAAGGAATCTCAAGTTACAACATTCATCGTCAGAAATTTTAGTTAGATCCCAGATACCATTGTTGACCTCCCCCCGCCTTTTTTGGGTTGTGACCTCCCTTTATGTGCTACCATGTTTCCTCTCCTTTAACCCCCTGCTGCTGCATATCCCGCCGTTCCTGACTCACCCTCCTATCTCCTTGATGTTGTGGCATTGTGATGACTGATGAGGTTTCACCCCCTTTGCACCTAATTCAGTTTATGCAATTGAGCATGGTGGGCTGGGGGTAAGCCATGGTAACTGTGAAGAATTCAGGGTCTCTCGTTTGTATAATTTACTTGGGGTCTTGTTTTTGGAGCCATGTCTACATCAAGCTCTGAAGGCGACTTATGTACATTCCTTCCTGATTTAGTTTCTCTTGTGAGCTTGACGTGCCTGATCAGGATAGTAACCCATGACGTGATCTCTGTCAGTTGTTGTGCTTTTCTGATATTCTGTGGAAGGCAGAATCTTATTTTAGTTCAAGATGCAAACAAGGGAAGAAGCATTGGTTGGTTCTATGATTGGAGCTTGGGGAGGGGACCATCTTCTCAAAGATAGAATCAGGTGATGTGACTAACTTTGACTGGGCTACATGAGTGGTTGGTACAAATAGACATTGATCATTGCAGAAGAACGAGAGGGTTAAGACTTAAGAGAAGAAAAAGAAGGGTAGACAGTGTGTTTTGGCTCCTCAAGTTCTCTCTCTTCTCCCTGGGGAAGGGGGGAATGGTTTAGAAAGTTCTGTAACTAACACTTGAATGTGATCATGAGGATTACATTCCTCATTCCACTAATCCACTTAGATTGTTTTCTTGTTTGTCCTGATTGTAATATGTGGGGACCCCTTTAAGCCCCTTCTTCCAAGGAAATAAGGGTAAAGGTAGCAAGAAATGGAATGATGCATCTAGTCTGTACACCTTAATATTTTTCGTAAGTTGTGTGATCCATAGCACCATAGTCGAAAGAGTACGTTTTTGGGAAATTTTTGGCTGCTTAGTGAAGCAGACTGCCTCTTCAGACTGTGCTACCCCCCCCCCCCGAACGGAGTAGTGGGCAATCAATGGTTTTATTCTAGAGTCCAACAGAAGCAATCCCTCTGCAATTGAGTATGGTCAGGCCTCCGACATCTAAGTACCTCCCTCGACCATACTTGTGTTGGAATCCTAGTTCATAGAGTTGAACTTGGATTTGGGTAGTGACATGAACTTCAGTCCCACGTGGACAACTATGATCTCCTCGTTTGTGCCATTTTCTGTGATTATTTACTTTTAATGAACTAGAGCAAAGTAGTCTTGCCAAACTGTACACATGATCCTTATGAATTACCTAAATGATGGTTTGTAAACATGGCTTAACAGGCTTAAGCATGAATCTCCAGAAATATTTGGAAGGTCATTTCACTTGAAGATTTTGAAGGAATCCTTATTGAGAACAATTGCGGACATTGATTCTACATTCTCCAAGGCAAGTCTGCTATGATGTTTGTCTGTACTTTAACAAATGGACTCTTGAGCAAATTATTTTCTTCGTTACTCATTAACCATTACTGAATTGAGCTGTGCAGGATGCCTTTAAATACAATCTCAACTCGGGTTCCACCGCTACAATTGTCCTGATTGTAGATGGTCAGATATTGGTCACCAATTTGGGAGATTCAAAAGCTCTTTTGTGCTCAGAGCAGTACCTGTCCCAAGAAGATGCTAAAGGTAAGCATGAACTTGTCTAAAATCCTTTTTTTGGGGGGGGGGGGGTGTTTCATTTGTGCATAGCCAACAAGACAATTCAGTGTAAACCTTTCTTCGATTTCATGGGAGGTCAGTTGTATACAGCCTGACCTGTAGTCAGTATGAAACTAAAAGAGAGGTTGTTTTTGAAGGATATATATGAACAAAGATTATCACAAAAATTAAAATTTGCGGAGGGACAAATACTTGTAGAATTTTTTGAATCAGTTGTAGCAGCAATTAAAGAGGGGCTGTGAATTGTGATTAATTGGGGTTATAGTGCTAGCCTGCTAGGGTTGGTTGGGGTTGGTTGATCAGCTGGAAGCCCAACTTCCCAGTACAGGTTCAGTTTGAATCTTAGTAGTGGCATGGGGGGATTATTCTCTACCCTTTCCTTGTTCTCCCCCTCTATGGTGCTATCATGGTTGATGGGTGGGCCTAGATTGAGTCGCCTTATTTGCAAAGTTTGGGGTTGGGGGGATTAGGTGGCAATTTGGGTTGAGTTTGATCGAACAAAACGATTGACAATGCCAACAGTTATATTGGTGGTTGTAATGTCCATATTGCTCTTGCCTAGGATGGTTGTTCCAAGATATCTGAGATGTCCTTCACCCAGAATAGCTCGTGTGCCATTCCTGAATTCAGAGAGTGGTGATTCTGGCATAACCAAAATTGCATTTTGTGTGCTTTATCATTGTTCTACTTAGTCCAAAACCTCTGGACTCTAAGCCAATCTCTCTAAAGTTGTAATGTGACGCTCATACTTGTATCATCGATGAGGACAATATCTTTTGAAAACAACATATACTATGGATATTTTTCTGTTTCAGTGAACTCATCTATAATTATATTGAAAGGAATATGCTCAATGCTGATCTTTAGTGTAGAATTATATTAATGGGAAGATGTTATGTTCCTTGGTTTATATAATGCTGATCGTAACTTCTTCAAAATATCTGTAATAAAGAGTATGAGAAACGGATTTCACTTTATCTCCAGTAACCTGGAAAACATCTTAATTCTCTAGGAAGTAGGAACTTTGTCGTATACCTTTCGCTAACCAATGAGAACCATACTCAAGTCCTCACTTATGTTCCTGTAGTTTGTCAACAACATATGACGATTCTGTGGTAGATCTGCCTGGCATGAAGACAGATAAATTCTCCAATGCGATTATGCTTTCGTCATCCACTTTTGACCACTATCTCCCATTAGTTCGCTGTATAAAGTGAAATGCATATCTTCCTCTAGTGTCTGTGGATGTTTTGATAGATTGATTCGTATATGTAGTTTGATTTGTGTCTATCATTTTTTGCTGCGATAATCTAGTAAAGGTTCATTTTACTTGGACATTGCAGCTACTGCATTAAGAATATATCATCAAAAAAGACGTGATGGCACCATACTGCGATTCAAGGACTGTGAAAGCTGCAAAGTAGCGGCTTCCAAGGGGCTCGCACATTTGGTTCTGAAAGAACTGACCAGAGATCATCGACCAGACAGAGATGATGAGAAGTCCCGAGTGGAGAAGGCTGGTGGTCATGTTCTTGAATGGAGTGGAGTCCCGCGTGTTAACGGACAACTTGCTGTTTCTAGGGCAATTGGTGATGTGTCTCTCAAAAGGTGAGTTTACTGTTCATAGCTCATGGATTGCAGGAAACTTTACAATGTGGCACAACCCTTTCGCCAGCATACAGTCTTCTTCTTCTTCTTCTCTCGCTCTCTTTTTTTTCCCTTTGGGGGAAGGGGGATGTGTGTTCCCTTAAGGGCACCCAACATCGCTTTTTAATTTCTGATTCGGACTTGATGTGTCCACTATAAGCACTGTTTTTTAAGAAATTTTTACGACAATATTCTTTTGGGATGAGTATTTGGTTTTCTTTGCAACCCTTGAGATATTTTTCAAGCGTCACGTATTTCCTTGATGGTTTCCAGTTATGGTGTTATATCAGCTCCGGAGGTGACAGATTGGCAACCCTTGGACATCAATGATAGCTACCTAGTAGCTGCATCTGATGGTGTTTTTGAGGGTCTGGGGCTGCAGGATATTTGTGATCTACTGTGGGAGCTGGAGAATGAAGAGCCTTCTACATCACAGCTCTCTTCCGCTTGCTCATCATTTTCCTTAGCTGACTGCATAATAAACACTGCTTTTGAGAGAGGGAGCATGGATAACATGGCTGCTGCCATTGTTCCATTGAGATCAATGGATTTCTATGAAACCTCAACTGACAAGCATGCTAAGAATGAAGACATTGATTACACAGCTTCGAGCTCAGAGAAGTTTGTCAACAGGCAGAAAGGTAACTTCCATTTTCGGCATAGATTCTTCCATTTTTGGCATAGATTTTTGTTATTATTGTTGTCAATAGCAGCGAAAAGTATGATGGTGATAAGCTAATTAAGCAGGAGACATGATTTTACATGGCTGTCATTCATTATCCTTTATTTTATGTTCTTTGAATACTCCTCTATGGGGTTCTCCTTTGATTTATGTCTCTTCAACCACAAAGAGTAGGGTTGGGATGCTAGTGGCCACATTAGTTGTGTCGAGGAATTGTGAGGTGATGGACCTGATAATTGTTTTCTTCTTTTTTGCCCTCGAAGCACTAACAGCTGTAGTGGCTTGGCTTCTGGGGCATATGTCTAGGAGAGACCCATCCTTACCTTCTTTTTTCTTTTCCTTAATGTACCTCTCTGTCTCTCTGTCTCTCTCTCTCTCTCTCTCTCTTCCCCCACCCCTTTTGAGCTTTCACCAGCCTCTCTAGTAGCCTCTGACTCTCTGAGTCTAAGGCAGTTGTCTATTATCATCTGCTTTCTAAAATCTGTGTTTAATGTATGTAGTAGGCTTCAATATGGGTCCAATACAGGCTGGTCAAAATGAGAATATGTCAAGCTGAACGGGAGAAAATCTGCTGGGGAAATGACTGTTTAGTTTATTTCAAGTAAAGATTTCAAGGTTGCTGGATTGGAAATAGGCTCCTGCAGTGTAACTTTGGCTATAATTTTCTCTCCTTTCGTTTTCATGATTCATCTGAGGTCCTTAAAGAGCAAAAATACGTGTTTCCCAAGTAGCTGAAGGATTAAAAGTTTTTGAATTGTCCGTATGTTGCAAGCGAGTTTAAATACATACAGTTGCCAACTTCTGAGTTGTGATAGTTGGGACTTAACTCTTAAGAGACATGTGTAGATGTTTCTGGACTTGTTTGTGGGTCCACTCTGGAGATTACTTTTAGAAATGTGATAGTTTATCCATTCATAGAGCATACAATGTATTTGGGTGTTTTCATCCTAACCTTAGGATGATGACGCTTTGTGCCAGAGTGAGACAAATGCCGTCCTTTCTCTTTCGTTTGAACTCCCACATATATACATGGGGAGAGGGGGGCAAAAAGGTGATCATTTTTGTAGGGATGGTATACCCATGAGCTTGGTCTAAATTCATCATTCAGAATCAAAAGCAGACTTCCCTGTCCAAGTCTAACTCAGATGTTGCCAGCTTCTTTTTGAGCGGGGAGCAGTTTCAAACCAGAATACCCATCAATTATTAGTTCTCTTAGAAAAGGCAGTGACAGTGCAGCTACTTTTCATGACTTCTAGTCACTAGCCTGCCATCAATATCGCTCTTGTTACGGATAAGTGAGCAGCTTTGGGAATGGCCAGAACCCATAGTTTGATAGTCAGTGTTTACTTTTTACGAGGCCTGGAATAGAGTCACCACCACACAGCTGGCCAGTGATGACTAATGATTCCAGCTTCATGCAGGGTAGTCAAAGCCTGCAATCCCAGGTGGTGAGAAGATTTTTTTTTTTTGGTTTTTTTTTTGGGTGTTCACAGTGATAGATTTCATGGCTGTTTTATTTTTGGGTGCTTTCTGAGTTGCTTATGGATGTATTGCCTTATAATCTGTTCATTTCATACAGGAATATTCTCTGAAGTGGCATGACCCTTTTTCTTTGTTTGTTTCTATGCTTAGCCAGTGCTGTATCTGCCGGCCTTGTTCGACTGGATCATGCTCATCCAACCATTGCAAAGTTTGACAGATTATTGGTAAGTATGTTTAATATATTTCTTTAAGATATATGTAGGAGTTCCTATAAAAAGTCAAAAATTTTATTTACAATAGCAGCAGGAACATTTAATCCTTATCAAAGGAATTTAATATGAGTGGTAACCTGTGATTCCTTTGGGTTAAGATTGGCACATTGGTGTCCAATTGTGTGAAACTGATAAGTGTTCTATATGATCATAGCAATACCCAATGAAGTCATCTCTGAGTGGGGTTTAAGAGTTCCAACCAATTGCCTTAAGTAATGGGCTTTGGGTTTCGTTTTGTTCGGAATACTTTTAGAAATTTTCGTAATAGAGTGGTGTCTAGGCTTGGGTTCGGAGTTGATAATCTCTGTTCAGTAACTGAGATAATCAGATTCAAGTACATGTCTTGGTGGCAGGATCAGAGCTTTGTTGTAATTCTTGATATGACTGACCTGTAGCAATTTGTGTCAACAGATTATTTTGAGCGACATACGGGGTCATGTATAATTTACGTATTCATGTCAGTGGTTGGTTGTCTAGAATCCATTTTATGTGGTGGGCCGGCAATTAAAAAGTTTGCATGTATTATATTATTTCCTTCTGTTTCTAATTATTGATTAATTGAACTTTTTCCAAAGAGAATTGTTTTTCGAATGATTGTATTTTAAAATGATGTTCATTTCTTTGAGAGGACGTCCCATGAAGGTATTGGGTTTTGATGAACTGTTCGATGATGTGGGTCACATGTTTGAGGTTGGATGTCTTGTCTCATAATTGACAAGAATAAACAGAGTGCACAGGAAATTCAAGTTTTAGTTGTTTTTCTTTTGGTTATTAATCACTATTCATACTCAGATCGAAGGAAAGCATGGCTATCACGGCTGTTACTATTTATATGAGAACATGAAGGAAAGCGAGGACTATACATATGGGCTTGTAGCAGATGAAAAACCAGAAGGTGTTTATGATGCATATGCTCTTCCTGGGGAATTTACTCACAGCTGTGGTGAGTTATGCTGTTCCTGGTTTTTTTCCTTTAACCCCCCCTACCTTTTTTCTTCTGTATGTGGTGGCATGGGGGGCAGGGGAGAGTGATTATTCGTTTTTCTTTCGGTTGGGCTTTATGCATTTTTCTATTATTCCATTTTTTCATTCTATATCATGCTATTTGGTTGTATTCAATGAACTATAACTGTTTAGCCTTTGAATTCAGGAGAATCGTCAATACTCAGTGAGGAGAACGATTTTTGCTTTCAGTTTGGGATGATTTCTGATGGAAACAAAAATGAGAGCAGATATCCTGAAGATTTTGCGAGTTTCCTTCGTCTACTTGAATCAATTCCCTTACAACATGCAGAATCTAATTTTGGATCATTTGACCATGTTAAGCCTGACCTAAGGTATGATCCTGCCTTTTTATTCCAAATCCTAGCTAAGTAAAAAGCTAAAAATGTGTTACATGTTTGGAGTCCTAATTCAGATACAATTAAACAATAATAATTCCCTACAGAAAGTAATTGCCTGTTAGATATGCCTTTTCTCATTTTGCATCATAACCTCATTGTTTGCTTCCCCCCTCCTCCCAACTTCATGTGGTATTTAGGGAGACAAAACGTGGAGGTAAGGTTCTGGTGTGAGCATTAGGCAAGGCTTTACACATTTGGCAACTTTATCAATGTTGGATTGGCCTAGTTGTCTACAACTGTCTCCGCAGTGTACACCATGCTGAAGTAGAGTGATGGCAGGTGTAGGTGTAGACAGCCTTCTCCTGTCTTATCTCATTGTGTCAAACTTAGTTATCTGCCTGCCTCCTCCCCCTGGGGTCTAATTGAAAGGCTAAGAACCTGTTCTTTTTGGGTAAAGTTCGAGTAATAGAGGTCTAATTGCAAATGCATGCACTGTTCATGAGTAGATTTTAAGTGTCCCTTGCATAAGAAAAAAATAAAATGAAAATTCCTTGTCATACCTGTTGCAATTTTGGGAATGAATGCCTCTGTCCTTCATTTTTGAGGGAGAAAGGCTGTTCTGGAGTATGCACCTGTATCCACCATACTGGATGGGACTCCGCAGAGCTCACTGTGGTGGAATCCTTTGTGTGATGCTAGTTGTTTTTAGTACATTCAGAAGGTTCTATGACATGTATGGCAATTGTTATCTGTGAGTACAGTACAAGTTTAAAAATGGTAAATAATTCACTGAATGCCTATTTTGCTTGTGAGTGGCTGTGACATCTGCTTTTGCCCTTTGCTTTTGTCTACACTTAACTAGCAATGCTTAGTGTATTGGGAAAGCTGAAGTAGTGTGCTTAGCCAGCATTGAAGTGCGATACAAGATAGACAAAATCTGTCAGGAGATTGAGTCCTTGAATGTTAATGTAAGCTTACCTTGCAATTTCCAGCAATTACAAGTTATCTTGTGTATATTGCTATTTTTTTTTCTTTCCTGGAATGAAATACAGGTTTCTATAATATATTTCTGTATTCTTGATTTCCTGTATAATGCAACATTATTAACTTATTAATAAAAATTTCTGTAGCTACCGAGCTGATATTTCCAATAGGATGCAGGTGAAATCAGTTTCTAGAATTGGAGCTTCAATGGACAATTCCATGTCAGAACTGGGCGCTGCTGTACCAACCAATATTCCTTATAACATGCGTGCTAATAATTTTGTAGACTGTATAAGCTTTAAGGGATAATTCCATTAACGATCCCTCCCCCCTTCAGGGATTAGGACTCCAGGGTATGGATAAGAGCTTGGAATTGGAAGCTTTAAGAGATGACTTGGTGTCTGTCCTTTTCAACTTGCATTATAACTATCTAGTTTCTTCACTTTTTTCGAGTTTCTTCAGTTTTTGAAGTAAACTAAACTAAACAATTAGGCCAAAAGAGACATACAACAAATCGTCGGCTTTTTAAATTGTTGTACTTAGGACTGGGGATAACCAAGAAAAAAAAAAAACTTTGGGCCATGAAATTGCTTTTTTGAAAAGTTTTTTTGGATGTTTTTAATATATTCTCTGTGCTCCTCCGTGTGTGTGTTTTTTATTTTTTGGGTTTAATATAAACCAAATCTTGGCTTGTTTGATCAATGTAGATGAGATGCAATGCATCAATCTAGGAATGAAAGAGCAGAAAACATTTTACCATGTATGATGAGTTCATCTGAAATCGACAGGGTATAGTCAATGGCACATTTTGCCCCGGGGGGGGGTGGGGAGAATACATACAGATGTAAATGGCCTTCTCAACAATAGAGGAGCAAAATTGTAAATTAAAAAATATCCATTAAATAGATAGATTTGATAGGTGAAGGGCGTCAAGTGTCTGAAAAGCCACAACTAATGAATTATACATGATTGCACAGTAAATAATATGTTAGAATTATTGTTTGTCTTCTTGATAGATTTGTACAACAGGTTTAAAATGCTTTTAGTATTTTCTACTGTTGTTTCGCTTTCTTCTAGTTTCTCCCCCCCCCCCCCCGCTTTTTCCAGATAACTAGATTAAATTAAAATTTAGCTTATTCCTGTCCAGAAGAAAGGGCTTCCTTGTCAGAAATGAGTGCTTAATGCACAGACCTTTTAGTAGTTACGTATACTTGGTTGCCATAGCACTCAGCTGTCACATTTGATTCTTTATTTATCTTTCTTCCTTGACATAGAATGTTCTGGAATTAAATTTCAATGGATAGGTACATACTAAAGAAAAGATTTGGTCGCGGAGCATATGGTGAAGTTTGGTTGGCTTTCCAGTGGGATTGTCATGGACAAGGTCCTTCAGATTGGACTCTTCCGAACAAGACTTCCTCAGCATACCGTCATAAGTCGGACAGATGTGACATGAATTTGGGGGAGGATTCATCAAATCAAGGCTGTCATACTGGCAAATCTGAAGGGAGCTTGTTCATTTTAAAACGCATAATGGTAGCTCTGAGTTATTTTATTTTATTTTATTTTTTCGGAAGTTTAATTCTTTACCTTCATGTGACTGTGTATTTGTGCTTGCCACATCGGAATGGCATATCTCAAAGGAACATTGACAAAGATTTTCCTAGAGATAATTGAACTTTTGGCGATGCAATCTCTTACTACATATTCATAATACTTGACCACGAAATGGATCAAGCATTAACTGACTGGGTAGGACAGCAGCTTTGATTGTACTCCAATGTATGCATTTAGATTCTATTCGAGGAAGCTTTAACTAAGTCTTATGATGGATTTCAATGAATTGTCTAATGCAAGCACAAAGGCATTCACTAAATGGATTCCAATCTAAGCATGTGTGGGTAAATGTCAAGTCTTTCGTTTGATGTTTGCTTTTTTATATTTAGTATGAGTCTGGTACTTCTAAGATCTTGATGTGTGTACTTTGGAGGATCCAAGATTGATCAGTAATTGACTACTGAGACACTTTTGAATAATTATATGTAGGAGATTGAAGATAATTTGTGTATCTGTTAAACTCTTCCATTTTTTCTTTCAAGTGCTATTAGATTCCGATGACTTGGTGCTTCTCTCTTTTGCTCTCGACTGTATCATCAAGGAGTTTACTGCTGTTTCTTCCCCGCCCCCACGGGTGAATTTACTGTTGTAAAGTTGAAGGTGGTTCTATTCGTGCATCATTAGGGCATAAAAGCATCATTTTTATATGCTGTATGATGTTGGCATTTGAACAGGTCGAAAAAGGCTCTGCAGTATACTTAAGTGGGCTGAGGGAGAAGTACTTTGGTGAAGTCTTCTTAAATGCTTCTACATCTCTTGGAGTTCTCCTACCATTTGAAGTTTCAAGCTCATCTTTTAGTAACTCGGAACCCCATTCATTCATTCCTTCTCAAATGGATAAAACAATCATTGAGGAGAATATTGAATCTGAGACCCTTGATGATACATTTCACGGAAATACAACATCAGCAAAAATTGCATATGAAGAAGGCCTGAGCCATATTGCAAGATACGTAGAATCATTTGAGTCTAGATCCAATGAAATATGGCTGGTGTTCAGGCATGAAGGGATCTCTTTGACAAAGCTTATGTACACAACTGGAGATGCTGATGAAATTTCTTCTGAGAGAGCTGGACATGCTCAGGTATTACGCCCATCAAAATGGTGGCACTGGCTGAAGACAACAAAAGCAGGACGGGCGGAAATGAGAAGTCTAATTAGGCAACTGGTGGGAGTTTTAATGTTTCATATTACGAAGCTATTATAACTCACATTTTTAGGGCTGTGAGGTTATTTTATTGGATGCAGTATGTGGCTCAGCTTATGTTTGATTGTTTCATTTTTTAAGATTAAACTGTCTTGCAGTCTAACTGCACTGGATGTTTGTGTTTCATATCTTGAAAGTGCTCGTCTTAATTGTAAGTTAAATCTGCAATAGCTCTTAGAAATTAGAGTACACGATTTTGTTGCTCTGTAAACGGGCAATTCTTGAGATTGCCCTTATCTTTATATTAGAATTCATTTGCGAAATTGTTACGTTCTTTTGCTGATCACTGTCATTGACGTTGCTTTATCTTTCTGCTTTTACTGACTTGAATATTGCACTACTTTGTTTGACTCATCGCAGTTGCTGGCTCTAAAGTCCTGTCATGACCGCAATCTTACTCACAGAGATATTAAACCTGGTAAGATATCAATACTTTCTTTTTGTGGTGAGATTAATCATCTTGAAAAGCTGTCAAGTATTAAATGTATCTTACTATTGCTTTGCTTTCCTTCTTCGTAAGAATAATGCTTTTATGAGGCTCAAACCAACCTTCTCTTAGTTGTTTATGTGCTCCGGCATCATTTGTTGTAGAATCATGCTGTTGCGGGGGACTGGAAATCACTTATCTCACCATAAAGGGTCTTTTTTGCCTGGATGACCTGGCCCAATAGAAAAGTCCAATTCAGTTGGCTTTTAAGCACAATCAAATAGATAGCCCTAGGTGTTCCATTTCTAGTAATCCTGTTATGTAAATAATTAATCGTTCATGCTCATAACTTACCTCTACGTAGGACAGAGGTTATTCAGGATTGAGCGCCCCCCCCCCCCCCCTGCGGGAGGATGGCTTTCAAAGAATTCATAACTATTGACCAGCCAATCCAACAACACTAAAGCTGAATAAAGAGTCCTAACTCCCTAGGAATAAAAGTTGATGCTCCTCAGGGAGGGCTGTTCATGTGAATCCTAGATCACAAGATCGGTTCAGGGGCCATCTCCTTGGATAGTTTCAACTGGGCCAAATCATGGCTGGTAACCTTGCATAGGTTTTCCCAAGTCTACTTCTCCTTGCATTAATAATACTGAATTACTGATCGTGTCCTACCTTGTCGCTGGGGCATTAGGAAGGCGTCTCTCTTGACATTGATGGGAACTCCAAGTCTCGAAGGATTTTTTCCAGGATATGGTTGAATTTTGTGTTGTCTGCTCTATATTTAATCTAGTTTCTTGGATGTGTATTTCAAGTTTTGGCTTTTGATTTGGAATACTTGTTTCCACAGAGAACATGGTGATATGCATTGAAGACCATGAAAGAGGTGGATGCTTAAAGACAAGCCCAAGGGGAGATATGAAACATGTCACCAGAATGTATGCAAACATAAATATTCTTATTAATCTTTGCTTCTAGTTGGTTGTTGGCCAATATGAGGATGAAATTATTTAGAAATTATAGGTTGTTCTCCTTTTGTTCTGATATGCGGTCACTGTGAAATATGAGGTTGAAAGTCTTGCCTTTTCTGGTATGGTGGATGGTTGTAGGTTTTATGTTAATTAGCACAAAGCCGCCTGGCAAAGAGTCAGTTTACCAAAGAGATTTATTTTGCTTCTTAGAAATTCAGTAATTAGCTTCTAGTTGTTTTTCGTTTGACATTGCCAGTAAACCATATTTTTGGGCAAAGAAGAACAAGGGTCTAAAACTTCGGGCTGGTGATCGGGTCAGTTTGCATCAACTAAATAACAGGGTTGCTTTTTGAATTTCCCTTGAATAGATGACTTATTTCTAGGGTTGTCAAATAGGTCAGGTCGGGTCGGGTTCGTGTTCGGGTTGAAGTTAAACGGGTTGAAAACCCCCCGACCTGAACCTGACCTGTTTAATAAACGGGTTGAAAAATCCAACCTGAAACCGTTTAACATTTAAACGGGTCAACCTGATTTTGACCTGTTTAACCCGTTTAAGTTAAACGGGTCAGAATCAGGTACCACTTACTTGTTTAATCCACTTAAGTTTCAAACTTTAAATGAACATGTGTGTGAGCCTGAGACTGCAGCTGGACACTTTGTAAACAATACATGATTACATGAATTCTTGGTATACCAACTACTGAACGAACCAGCTTCTGAGGAGATTAGTAAGTCCTAGAGATCAGTAGCGAGGAGATGGGGCGAGGGGAGTGGAGAGGACATGGGGAGATCGGATCAGTAGAGAGGATAAGAGGGGGGCGACTGAAGGTTGAAGCAGCTCAAACAAGCTCTAGCTCTGTGATGAGGAGTGGTATTGTGAATGAAGAACTGAAGAAGGTAAGAAGCCTTTTATATCTAGGGTTTTCATATGATAGGGTGGGCTTTATGGGCTTAGGAACAAAAAAAGTGAAAAATATAAAATTCGAACTCCCCACCCCCTAGCCAAAAATCTGAAAATTAAAATTTTAATGGCCCCTAAAAATGTTCAAAAAAACTACACATAATTATATACCGATAGACGGGTCAAACGAGTTACTATAAATGGGTAAACGGGTTGACCTGTTTAACCTGTGTATTTAAACGGGTTAAATAAGTATTTTTTCGTGTCGAAAATTTCAACCTGAACCTAACCCGTTTAATTAAACAGGTTAATCGTGTCAACCCATTTAATTAAACGGGTTGAAAATCTTTACCCAAACCCGCCTAATTTTGTGTTCGGTTCGGATCGGTAATCGTGTCGGGTCAGCTTTTGACAACCCTACTTATTTCTGTGTAAAAGAAGTACAAAGTGCTGACTTCAGTCTGTGTTTGGATTTGCATGTGTGTATCTATAATCTTAACTCTTCAGTTCAATTCAAGTTATGCCATGTCTGAAATTGCCCAACCTACTAAACCCAGTTGTGTCGATTTCAAATCCTTGCTCCATTACAATAGTGGAATGTGTCATTTGCACATTTATTCAATTATGCCGAGATCACCTGATTATATCAAGTGGAGCTGAGTGGTCTACAGGAGTACATGTTAATTCCTATCCGCCCCCCCGTTCTACTTACTACAATAGGAAGTTGAAGTACCTTTCCTTCATGATTGAGTGGAAGACTCTCTTGTGTCGGTATTTGCTTTGTTTGCTTTATCTTATCGAATTATTGAAGACCAGGAAATTTTTGAGCAAAACAAAAATTAAACAGAGTGTGTGCCTTGTATAAATTCAAAGAACTTACTGAAAATTTTAGGCCAGAGTACTCTTTTTCCGAAAATGAACATTGTGGCCTTGTAAGTTGGAATGTAAGAGGACCTGTTCTTTTACTCTGATGCTAGTGACAGTGGTTCGGTTTTTGTCTTTGCTTCCACGGTGCAAGTATACTTCATCACCAATATTATCTATGGCTCTGTGCTCATGTTTGCATGGTGGGTTTGATCATCCATTGTTCTGTCCCTAGTCCTCTCTGTGTGAATGAGTATGACTTCCATCATTTATCCCTCTTGAATAGGTTCTTTTCTGTTTTATGGGAACCATCTTCAAACCAGGTTTAGCTCAATGTATACATGGTTGTACCATCTCAGCAACCACCATCACGAAAAGGGGGTGGGGGCAGTTGGGATTCAAATTATGATTTGGTTTCGCCCATGTTCTCTATCTAGCCCGTTAAGGTTTGCTTGATGTCTACCACGAGCTTCCATGGACAAAAAGCTGTATCCTCATTTCTTGAGTTTACAGATTGCAACTAGCAAGTAACTTCTTGGTGCCTGTTAACATCATGACACTTGGTGGTATTTGTCCGGATTAAGCATCTTTCCCAAATATGCAGGATGGCCACCTAGGGAAACTTTGTTTTTCTTTATTTCTGATCCAGTTTATCTTGGGACAAAAGGTATCAAGTGTCTGAGTGCTCATAGTCATTGTCTCACCCAGGATCCCGTTCTCAAAATATGATGTACAATTTTCAATGCTCTTCCCTGTTAGGTGGGAGTTTTGGCAAAGTGAAGATAGGAATAAATAAACAAATAGGTGAAAAAAATTATGATGCAGTTTATATTGCAGACGATATCTTTTAAATAGGTAATCATCAACTCAGTTTCCAACTTTTCATCTATTTTGACATCTGGCATCTCCCTGACTTCAATGGGCATTGTAGTGATGGGACTTTGTTCCTACGAACCTTTGGTGCAGCAATACTCTTGTCTTTTCTTGTTGAGAAGCATCACTTAATGTTGAGTTTTAACCCAATCATGCTTGGCGAAAGATTTAGTAGGGAGACCTGTTTTTACATAAAGCAAAATTGTGTGACAAACTGATGTTACTTTCGGTTTGTGCTCATCTGCCAGGCGCATTATTGATTTTGGCAGTGCAATTGATGACTTCACCACAAGGCATTTGTACGGGTTTAGAGGACCTTCTAGGTAATTTGATTCAACTCAAGAACTTTGGAATCTGAACATATTTCAGATTTACATTGCATGTCTGGTTTGTCAATGGCTAAGATCTAGATTATGTATTATTTGAGCATTCAAGTTTGGAAGTCATGTGTGACTGGTTTGTTTGTCCTTTTCTTTTGCCTGTTGTTGGATTGGGTATCTGCATTTTCATAAGATAGACGGCAGTGAAATGTGTTTTGCCTTGCCTTAGATGAACAGGTTGAAAGCTCCTTTTGAAGAAGGCTAGTATTTAGAATTTGAACCTAGGTTTCTCAGTAGTGGCCCTGTTGAAGGCTTAGTCACTCATCAAGTTTAGTATACAAGTCATGCTAATGTTTGGGTATTTTTTTAAGAGTAGTTTATATGAAACTCAGAGGCCACATATATCTCCTCTTTTGATATTGGAATTGTTCATTCAATGAGCATCACCATATGCCTTTGGAAGTAATGCTTGAGGGCAGTACTTATCTGGCCTGTTGACCTTGGAATTGCTGGCTTCAATATTAAAAATATTATGTGTCTTGGATGACATGGGCCTCAGATATCTGCGTTTCTTGATATTTCTAGATTTGGGACTTTGTCTAACCGTAAATCACAGCTACTGAATATGGTGCTATTGCTTTGACTAAGATTATGGGCCATTAACAACCAAGGAAATCGTGCTTTGTTTTTTTTTCCTCACAAAGTTGCCTTTAACATTAACTCTGGTTTTTTAGTTGCCCTGAATTTTCATTTATTAGTATGGAGGGATTTCAGGGCTAACTGCTGCTGTGATTTGGCATGGAATTTACTCCATAACTGACCATCTAAGTTTTTCCATTAGCATAAAGACTTGAATGTCCAAGATGACTTAAGGAATGACATGCGTTGCTCCTTACAAAAGGTTACCCATGAAAACCTTTTTCCGTAAACATTTTTTGTGGGTCTCTTGGAGGCAGGGTATATGCTTGGAGGGGTATGGCTACCTACCTCTATATCTCCTTGGGCCCCACCAAGGCGGCCACCCACACTGGGTATTTTTGCTGCTGTAGTTAAGGAAATGAAGTGTTTGTTCTCCTGGATCTGCTGTAGACTGTTCTACTTTGTTTTCTACTGGAAATGGCTAATGACTTAACTTTCATTCAAAACAGAGCTGAACAAACATATGAGTACACTGCTCCTGAAGCTTTATTAAATGCAACCTGGTATCAGGGACCTACAAGCCGAACTCTCAAGTATGTTTGAAGTTCCCTGCCATTAATATTGAATCCATAGTATTTTCTACGAGTGCTGATCAAATCTGATCTCCTAACCCTCTAAAACCCATTTCACCAACTGAAAGAGCATAGTTTTTGTTATGTTAATTTTGTGTAAATTTATTTTTTTGAAAAACCTTGATAGGTATGATATGTGGAGTGTTGCCGTTGTTTTCTTGGAAATGGTGCTGGGATCACCAGATATTTTCCAGATAAGCTCTTTATCGCATGCTCTTCTGGATAAGCTTGTTGAGGGCTGGAATGAAGAGTTAAAGGAGCTTGCATATAGGTGAGCTATGTGGCCCTGTGTTCTAGAAAAGACTTATAACAACTATTCCCCCCCTCCTCCTGGGGACCAAAAAGAAGAAAGAAAAAAAAAAGGCATGTGCACACACACACTTAAAAACAAACTTTAGTTATTCTGTGTTGGCCTTTCACTTTAATGTGCATGTATTTTAAGCTCCATGAGTGTTTTCATGTAGCCTATTTTGAAATGTATGGCTGGTGCTGGTCCATGACTGTGTAAGATACTTTCCATGCATTGTGATCGATGAAGACAATTTCTCAGTGGCTCTATTCAAATATCAATTTGGTTGTAAGAGAGAAATTGGCATCTTCATGGAAATATTTGATGATTGGAAGTCCAATTCAAAAATTTCATTTCAAACTGTGTTACAGCCTAGTGGTGCATATGTTACCAATTTTGTTGCTTTTCTATGATGCCTTGGGCTGTTTCATTAGGAGGCAATTTAAAACTGTAATTCAAGTGTAACATAGTTATTTGGAGCATCATGGTTATGAGCAGCAGACCAGTCCCAACGGGCCTGGTTCAACCCAGGTCAATGAGCTGACCTGGATGAGCTGGTTAATTGGCTGACTGGCTGGCCCGGGATGAATGTGAGCACTTCTGTGCTGCCCTTCTCCCCCCCCGCGCCGCCGCTTGCTCTTTACTGCCTATAATTCACCCATACTAAGCCAGTGGCGACCTTGCAAGTAGCTTCCTTTCTGCTCCCTGTCCCTCCTCTCCTTGCCCTGGCCTCCCTTCTCGTGCCCCTTCCAAAAAATTTGGTAAGATCTACACTGCAGACCCAAAAAGTAGGTGGTAGGGTCCTGGAGTGATGGGAGAGAAATAGACAGTTTTGATGGGCCAAGTAGAGGAATGGGTACTAGTGAGGTTGCCAATTGCTTACAGCTTTGGATGGGGTGAATGGTGCTGGCAAATGAGTTGGATATGGGGAGGGAAGGAGACAGAGTTTTCCTTCTGGTCACCGCAGAACTCTGTAGCAGCTGGCGGACCCAGTATTGTGTCACTGCAGATTGGTCTGCGGCAGCAGATGGGTAGGTTAGGGCTGGCTTGGCTAGCAGACGTTTTTTTTTTTTTTTTTTTTTTTTTTTGGGGGGGGGGGGGGGGGGAGGGGTTGTTGAGAACAAGGGGGAAGGGTTCATCTTCGCACGCCAGGGCTTCGAATTAAAATCACCAGTCTTTGATATGAAATGCAAAGAGATAGTGGAATGGCAGAAGGGGGGAGGATAATTCAGGGATTTCATACAAAGGGCGTCACATTAGCATTCCCAATTGTGTCTTGGGAAATTTACTCTTAAACTATTAATACACTCTCAAGTGAGAATACTAACAACTTAATTTTCAAAGTTTGGTGTTTGAAAAAGCTACTAGTCAACGATTTGGTCTACTAGAATGTTTTAGTAGTTCTAGTTTGTTAAACAGATGTATAAATCATGTGTTTGTGTGGGAATACAACTTGCAGATACTTCTTTTCTAATTAAGCTGAATCTTCTGTTGCACCAGGCTTCGGTCTTTCATGGAAATGTGTATATTAGTCCCTGGCCTTTCCACTCCTAATAGGGGTACAAATGACCAAGTAAGTACAGGAATTTGTTTTAGCATGCTCTGAAGGTATTTAATTCTTTTGCCTTCTATATCATGTTTATTTTTGCTCGATTTGTAAAACAATTTGTCTGACTCGATTATAGTTGAGGCACTTCACTATGTTGGGCATCACTACTACCTTTGATGGCTTAATCTCTCAAATAGAATGTGCTGGGGCAGATCTATTCCCCCCCCCCCCCAATGTGTGTATGGCTGTATGGGTGTTGAAACTGAGGGGGGAGGGGTCGATTGCAATAAGTTGCACCCGTTCCATAACATTGGTGGTGCAAACTATTTGGGGCGGTGCTGCATTTGTGAAAGCATCTCCTGGGTCCTGCAGGGTTGCATCAAATGTTTTCAACGTACAAGAATGTCTTCTTGAATTCTTCCTAGTTTTCAGTTCTTACAGAGTGATTATGTGTAGGTCAAAGTTCCGCCTGCTTCTTGGAAATGCTCTGAAGAGTTCTTCTCAAACCTGATAAAAAGTAGAGATCCTCTTCATATTGGGTAAGTACATTACCTATCATCATTTGTAGGAAAGTTTATGATGCTATACACTGGTTTTCTGGCTCACACATATTTAATGGTGCTAGCAGGTTTCCGAACATCTGGGCTATGCGCTTAGTGAGGCAGCTATTAGTTTGGGATCCGGTGAGATTTCAATAAGCTAAAGTTTTTCTGATAGCTTCCAGATGTCATTAGATTGCATTCAGATTATCAGCTTCTATCAATTAGCTGCTATGTGTCTATTCTGAACTTTAATAAGTCCTCATATTTCATCTGTATCCAGGGATTATACCTTCCATGATTATACAAACCCCTTTAACTTTTGTACTGTGATATAACATTACTGTTGAGTGTACTATATGGACCGGAGTTACCTGGATCTGATGGTCCAGTTAAATGGGATGTTTTGGTTTTTGCTGCATTGAGTCATAACTGGATGACAGAATGTTCAGGTCGAGTCCAGTTTGGGTTTGGATCTCGAGTTAAAGTAATTCAAGTCTGCACTGGTTTGTATATAAAAGGCTGTCCTGAGAATATGGTTAGTACGGGTAAGAGAAATGCAGTTTGGATCAATTCAGATTCAGGTGAAAATTGGTTTGCGTTATTAAGGTGTAGGTCCGGTCTGGTTTGGTGCCATTCACTCATTCAGATTAGGTAATCAATCAGTTAAGGGGTAGTTTATCCAGGCCTGGTCCTATGAGGAATGATCACTGGCTCATGTTTGTATAGTAGTAATGGTTTAATGAGTTAACTAAGAAGGTTTATGCATTTAGTTCACCTTATGGACTTGTCATAAGTTGATTGGTTTGACCTTGCCTGATCAATATTAGCAAATGTCGTTAGACCAATTTTTCTTGGAGCATTTTTTCATCACTTTTTGGTAGGTTCTCTTCTGTTTGATGTTTTTTTTCTGAGTTCTGTTTGGATTTTGTATGCATGTCTGTTGTAGGATGATCGACTAAGTGTGGATGAAGCTCTACGACATCCTTACTTCCATCCTCCTCCGCATTAACCATCGACATGTCGAAGTGCTCCCCTTCTAAACAATTTTTGCTCCTGTCAAGTGGTGAATTGAAGTTGGGGACAGTTCCATTTTCCCCAACTCCAGAGATTGGGATATGCTTCTTTACATGACCGCTGAACTATTTGTGGTCTTCTAAACTAAGCCCTCGACTTCAAGTCGATATGACGTGGCAAAAAGATGCTATCTGCTTGCGTTTTCGGGAGATGGGACTTCTTGATGGCTTAAAAGTTGTTCGGATGAGATGCCTTCTTCAAGGAGAAAAGTGATCAGGCTCAAAGCATCGGCAAGTTTGGAGCTAATCGCCTCATTTTTACAGGAAGCCCCCACATGTGCGAGGTGTGAATTACTATGTGGGCGCCGCCTAACTTCACCTCCGAGTCAGGATTAAAGCTTCTATCACCAATTGCTGTTATTCCCAAAGCATGCTTTGGTACTTTGGTAGGGGATGCTGAAGCTCTTGAACTCCTGATGTTCAGGAGATATAGGTGATCATTTTGCATTTTTTGAGATGAATCCAAGCACACAAGGAAAGAACAATTGAACCCTTGATAGGCACAATTCGTCGAGAAAACTAGATGTTCTTATTGTCTCTTTTAGTTTCCTCCTAAGATTTTAGGCAGGATAAAAAGAAATTTTCATTGTCTCTTTTGTTTTGCTCCTGAGATTCCAGTCATCTTGCAGATATTTTTTTAAATTGAATGTGAAAGTACATGTAATGTAACTACCATATGGTTTGTAAAGATGGTTGTATTTTTCAGTGACTAATTGCATGGCAGTTGAAAGTTGAAATCCTTGATTCAATGCCAACGTATGAGTAATTGTCCTTGTCTCAACCTCACCAGTTTGATAGCTCATGAATGCTGGTGCCCCTTTGGATGTATTTGAATATCGTTAGTTGGACACTTGGGCAATACTCAACAGCATGTGTATTGCACATGTGGTGAACGTACACCAACCAATGCCTAATGTTTACTTTAAGCAAAGTAAAGAAACTATTAACACTATTCCAACATTATATTATCTACAGTCATAGTACATAGCCATTGAACAGAAGTCAAAAACGTCGAAACTTAAATGTTTTGGAAATTCTAAATGGGGCTTGGGTGTTGCTACAGCCATATATACTCATTGTCAAAAATCGAATTGGGTTTCGATTTTCCGTAGTCATGCTCATTTTTAATAATTTGAGGAAAATCTGTCCAAAATTGACCTAGTACTGTTCATTCAGATGTCTATAAATGAGTTTTCTTGTAAATGGCGCCAATTAAAATACGAGTGCTCTTATAGCTTAGTAGTTGAGTTATATTGAGATTGTCCGCATTGATGCATATCTAAGATACTTAGCAGCAGCTAGGCTCTGTTGTCAAGTGCTAGGCTTTGTGCCATAAGTGGATCATAGCTTTTCGCTTTGAGTATGACAATAACAAAAGCTATTGTAAGATTAGCACAGTGTCTAGCGGGGATAGCTCAGTTGGGAGAGCGTCAGACTGAAGATCTGAAGGTCGCGTGTTCGATCCACGCTCACCGCATCTTTTATTCTTTTCCCCCTTTTTTGTGCATAGGAATGAAGACCAGAGAAAGGCCAAAAAATTAACCGCCGTTGCCGGGGATCGAACCCGGGTCGCCCGCGTGACAGGCGGGAATACTCACCACTATACTACAACGACTTGGCTTGTTTGCAGTTGCATTCGTACAAAGAAAAGCCAATTCGAAGTCATTCCGTAAATCATGCAGTTCCAACACTCATGACCAATTGAACGCAACTGTGATGCATCTACTAATGTTCATATTCCAAACAATTTACTCAAATGTACCCACATATACCAAGCAACTCACTGTATTAGTAAACTTTCTATTCCAGATACTTGATTCGATCACATTGCATAATGCACATATTATGTTGAGCTCCCATTTTCAAATGAAATACACTAATTAAGTAAAACAAAGAAAGCTGCAAGCTCTCAGAACCAGTTTGTTGAATGCATCAAGCACGGCAGACTAATTGCAAAACCACGCTAAGGATTACAATTAGCTTTGAGTTTTTCCGACTTCATTTCAAGCATTCACTAGAGAGTTCTAAGAGGAACCACAACAGCAGACAAGTTATCAGTGCTGCCTTTCTCAAAAGCCGTATTCACTATGCATTCAGCCAATGATGGCATCAAGCACTTGGATGAACCGTTGTCTTCTTCGTTGTTGCTCTGGGAATGAACGTCTTGTAGAAGACTGCAGACCTCTTGGGGGCTCAAGCTTTCGAATACACCATCAGATGCAATCACCAAAAAGGAATCACTGGCATTCAAATGGAGCCAACCTGTCATTTCTGGTTCTGCAATCACACCATACCTGACAAGATGGAGCAAACATTGACGTGTGAGTAGTGCCTCCCCAAATTTGAACACCCCCCCCCCCAAAAAAAGGAAGAGGGGAAAAAAGGGACCCAAACAAGCCTGCATGGTTATTGGTTTGGTTTTTTTGGTTCTTTAAACCTCTTGATGAGACATAATAAAGATGGTTTGTGTATGCAGCATGCAATTCGTGGAGGTTTTTTAGGACCATGTAAGGGGGTTCTGCAGGAATTTAAAGTTTAGGTTACCTTTTTAAGTTTATATCACCGATGGCGCGAGAGACAGCAAGGATACCATTGACTCTAGGCATTCCCGATAAAGAAACGAATCCACCAGAAGCTATAATGCGGGCTTTCTCATCATCTCTATCAGGATGATGATCTGTAGTTAGCTCTGCAACTTGAATACTTGCTTTGGCAATGCCTATTATAGATTAGAACATATATATTCAAAATCCCTATTTTCTGAAGCAGCAATAAGCAGTACGAACTCCATCAATGATCAGCAATGGCTTAGCTTCATTACCATCGCCATTGTCACCGGAAGGAATCTTCTCTGAGCATAACAGTGCCTTAGAATCACCAACATTTCCAACCAACAGTTGACTATCTACAATAATAGCAACGGTGGCAGTTGTTCCACCTAGTAGCTGTTTCTTTGATGCCATCTGCATTGTTCAGAATTTTAAGATTTTTGGCCCAAATATTAATGGAAAAATATATGCAAGTTTTATGACAGAAACTATAATACTAACCTGAGAAAACGTTGAATCAATATCATGAATAGTCAACCGAATTGCTTCCTCGAATACTTTCAGCATCTGCGATTCATTTAAACACCTGAAGTGGAAATAAAATATGATCAAACTAATCTGAAAGTCCCAGGTCCTAGAGCAAGTATTAAGTATAATCAAACCCTCAGTTGTTGACCATCACATTCATCATTGTTGTACACTCAAATACACAGTGAATTCTAGAATAAGAATGGACATATCAAAATTCATTTTATTTTGCACAAATATTTAGGGAAATGCATGCTCTGAGAGACTGTAGGGGCTTGAACTTGCAATTATTAAACTGTGATATCAAATAACATATTTCATAGAAGTCAAACTCGTGTCCATAGCTTTTGAGTCTCTCTTCATAAACTTGTTGAGATGCACCTTCCAAAATGTATCCCTAAGGGGTTGACCTCCGTTTCCAATGGAAAAGTCATCTCTGGTTTGTCTTTGAAGAGCTCCATTTCTTCTTGACCTAAGAAAATAACATGGAATTGAAAATAGAAAGGAAAGAGTTGAACAGCCAATTCACTGGCTTCTTTGCCACCATGACCATCAAAAACAGCTGCTAGAGCAATCTTGAGATCTTCTTGACAAAAATTGCCTGCGCCAAAGTTAAACCTCATAATTCCTTCAGCACCTTTCCTGGGCTTCTCCAAATTAAGCCAGTTACAAGGCTGAACTATGAAATTGGTAATAATCATCATAAACTTAATGCATTCTACATTTAGGATGGTGCAAAAATAGGACATCGAAAGAAACTAGAATTGTCAACTGGAACCCCCCTGATGTGTAAGGTTGCCCAAGTAGGGATTGCATTTCATACCAGGGGGAGGCAACATAGGAAAGAAGGAGCGTGAAGGCAACTCTGCATTCTCTCTGTGCGATTAGACTGCACACCTCCTTAATGAAGGATGGAACAAATCCCACTAGCACAATCCTCAGTGGTCGGGGTAGGGGTTGCACCTAGTCACATACACTACCGGTAAATGACCGAATATGATTGTCAATCTTAGGGGTGAGAGGTGGTCACTTTCAATATGGCTACAACACTTCAGATTGGAATGAAGAGTTCAAGTAAATATTTATGGAGCTAGTACAGAATGATAGAGACATTGATTAGATATGCAACCTTCTAACATATATTGAGAGCCATATGCACTTCATCCTTTTCCAGACATAAGGAAGAGTTACCATTGATCACTTATTCAGCTTGGATTATAGTGTACAAAAGAAAAAATGTCTCAATTTATCCTCTACATCTTTTGCTATATAGTGGCATGTAGTTCACGCTCTTCAAAGCCAGGATGGATACAACATCGATGTAATTCATTTCGTTGGCAAGGCTACATACAACTGATTTTGCACAACAACCTCCTGCCATAGGCAAGGTCCTGGGCGTTGGTTCGGTTCAGGACACCAAACACAATATAAAGGGAAGGAGAACCACAAAGTGATGCCCGCGGATAAAGAAATAAAATTTACCAAGAAGATCACTCTTCATATCGAGATCACATAGAATACGATCCTCTTGATAGTCCCTTCGTCCTTGAAATGTTGCAAACTGGCATTTCTTACTACGACTATGGTTCCTGGGTGGTAGATACTCAAATGCACATTCTGGAGACCCAAGGACAGCCGACACACCTCCTTCTTTGTATAAAGTCATACAGAAGTCAGGCCTTCCATTGCATGGTGCAATTATTCCAACAAGAAGTCCAAACAGAATGAACAAGGCCTTGGGTCCTTGCATCACACTGCCAGGAAGTTGAAGATAATTAAGCAGCATAAAACTGAATTTCAAATAGCATCCCTCCCCTCTTTTCCAGTTGCAATTATGAAAAGAAATCCTATAACACACAGGCCATGGAAACTCCTGAGTAAACTTAAAAAATAACACATTTCCTATAGTTTTTTGTAATAGCTAACAACTGCAATAACTGAAATGTTATAAGATCAAAAGATGAAGCAGGGAAATGACACTTGCAGTCATTTATGCGAAAATTTATCCTAGTCATAAGATTAATGGCTTTCTCTATCCACCAAAAAACAAAAAAGCCCAGAGAGAGAGATTAATGGGTTTCAACTTTGAAGCTCAACCCACAATCCCTCATACAAAAAATGGATGCCCAGATGAGTAAAAGTCATATTAAGCTAATCAAAGGCGAAATGAGATACAAGTAAATCGCAAGAAACCAAATTCACAGAATGTGTACATCCCAAATGAGGAGAAAACGGGAATTCTTTTCGAAACTTACCCCATCAGAGGCATTCTCCATAGACCCTCATAATTTCCAGGAGCTCACTGAGAGAGCCGGGGACGGGGAGACAAAAAAGCTAAAGTGAGTAACTTCAAACGTGCCCAAGAAGGCTAGAACTTTGCCGAACGAAACTGGTTACTTGTATTTTTATTTTTATTTTTTCTCTCTCTCTCCCTCCGTTCTTTTTTGTGGGGGCGGGGGTTGTAAGATTTACCAACCAGTGACTTTTGAGAAATATAGAAGTTTATTTCTGAATTTTTTTTTTGTCTGTATTTAATACAGATTATTTTTGAATTTATGGTGGCTTACCATTAAAGAATAAGGTTTTTTTTTTTTACAATTATTATTATAACCCCACCCCAAAAAAAATTTACTTATGATTACGTGCAAAGGGATGGAGATCTTGCTCAATAAAATTATCGTAAAAATTGACAAAATAGGACCGAAATTTTTTTAGAAATTTTTTTTATGAGTTCGGTTATTATTACAGAGTATTTATTTAGAATTTTCTCCATCTTAGTTAGTAAATGTAGTCGATTCAATTGATACAATATTTTAAAATTATAACTAAAACATAAGTTTAAATTGCAAACAGATCAACCCTTATACATCTCGTGCTTGAAAAGACGGACAAGTAATTAGATCAAAAGACAATGTTGACTAATTTCTCGCCATTCCTTCATGATATTAAGACTTTATACCTAGAAGCTCCTTGACTAACTGAGAGGATAGATTAGATTTGTAATTTAAATTGCAAATATGTCAGGAGCCTTGAGAAGGATAAGTACATAAGACTATTTTAAACAACCGAAAAGGAAACAGAAGCAAAGAAAGGGGCCTTTGTTCATTTCATTGTTGACTATGATTGAATTACAGTGCACTGAACATACATGTTATGTTACAAAACTTCGAGGCAAGAAAAATTATGACACCTCAATGAATAAATATGCTCATAATTTACAAGAAATGAACATAAAAATGGAACTATGATTAGTTTGATTCTTCGTTGATACGATCAGGGCTATCAAGGAGATCAAGGTTCATGGCTATTCACTCTGCTATGAAGCTCCAGCATTTCTTGGTGGTTTGGATCAACAGAAAGAGCAGCCCGACAGTCCCTGAGAGCACCCATGACATCCCCAATGTGCTCGTGGAATGCTGCTCGAAGGTGCAGAAGATGTACATCTGCTTTAAATGCAATTGCCCTAGAGAGTTCAGCTATAGCTTCTCTCTCCTTCTGGTTGTCCATCAATACTGCATTCGTAGACAAGGGAGATCGATGTAAGAATAAATTTACAAGTACCTACCTAGAAGCATAATATTGATAATACTGATACAACACAACAGAAAACTGTCTCAATGTGAAGTCTAGAATGATGTTGGTTTACCCCCCAAGAAGTGGAGAGACAGTTTCAAGACATGCACGAAAACATTCCAAAATGGAGTTACAAAAGAGGTTGTGAACTTTGAAAAATACTTTTACATGGATGATGATGATGGTAGTCACAAAGTTTTCCCATCATGAGTTGTCAATAGGGCTAGGTTGTGTCATCCCGTCCTGTATACCAATCAGGTCATCCCTGGGTCGCCTTGAAAGTCTGAAAGTTCCATTAAACTATCACTTTCAAAAGCAAACCACGTGAAGAAGCTGCAAAGCCCCCAACTCGTCAACCATTAAGTGTGAATCAACTCGATCAAGTAGTTTGATGCTGATTTCTTTATGATGCACATTATTCAGCCAAGATGTCTTACCTGCAGCTCGATATCTATATGGATACACTCGAAGCGGATCTAACCGAGTGACCATATCTAAGTCCGCCTTCGTCAGGTCACGATCACAATACTCAGACCTCTTTTCATACGCAGAAGCATTATTCTGTGCCTTTTCAATTAACTTTGTCATTTCTTCATATGCAGCTGCCTTGTCATGCCTAAGAAAATGAACTCGAGCAAGGCCTTGATGAGCTCGGGTGTGGCGGATCTTAAGGGCATTGACATAACAGTCAGCTGCTAGATCCCATTTTCCACAGTCAACATAGACACTCCCAAGATTGTTCAGAGCCTGCCAAAATTTTGCACCTTTCTTATCATATGCTAAAAGCTCTTTTAAGATGGCTAATATTTACGTAGCTCAATTTTTAAGAGACCTATAACATTTAGCCTCAGGCATACTATTGACTCAGTACGCAACATCTCATTTGAAAAAATAGGTCCAAACCTTAACAATAAGAAGCCTAGTATAGGTATGAATGTGCGATCAACAACGAGTATGGGGATTGGGGAAATCTAGATTTATACAGCCTTTACAAGTTACAACTCACAAGCAGAGAGGACTGCACAAATTAAATGGGAAAGTAAAAGCATGCTTGACTGCAAAGCCAAAGCCTAGGGGATCGAGTGGTCAAATGAAACACACCTAGCCCCTATCCCTACATTGGAGAGAGATTGTTTCAGTCGAATCGAAAACGAAAAACTGTTATGACAAACCCAAAACAATAAGAAGCCTAGTATCCATGTACAAAGCCTTGACTTCTGCTATGACAGTCAAATGACAAGAAATACCATACCTGACCTTTGCGGAGCCTATCAGATGGACATTTCAGGGCATCTTCAAGAAGTGAAATAACAGAAGAAGAACATGAGGGATCCTGGCTAGAGTCAGCCAATGCATAAGCTTTCAAGAAGAAAGCCTCAAATGATCTCTTTAGTTTTATGGACTCTTCTGCCTTCTGAAGCCCTTCCTTACAATGACCTGTATCATACAATATCCATCCCTCATAGACAAGACGCTCATCTTCGCTTGAAGCGTGTTGACGAGCCAACTGTAAACTTCGCATCGCAGCTTCTGGACAATTTAACCTGGTTAAGTACGGAATCAGCTTGGTAAAATAAGCTAATAACCTATTTTCCGACCAAGTACAAATTCCCAGTCATCATCCCATGAATAGTCACATTATGTGTACGAGATCAACATATTAAGCTACAATCCAATTGAAATGGAACATAGGGTCCCAAACCCCCCCCCCCAAAAAAAGCAAATCATAAATCTGATACAGGACAAGCAAAAAAGAAAATGTAGATGAATTGTGAAGGAAGAAAGTTTCCTCTTCCCCACTCCTCCCCTTAAAAAAAATACTTTTGTTTTATTTTACAACGGTTTTTAAGGGTTGGTTTTTAACTGCTGGGGGGAGGTGGTTGTGGTTTAGCAAGTTCATTAACAAAGAACATAATTGCTCCCGAAAGACAGTTCCAAACGCCTTAGTAGTTAGGAGTAGGACACTAAAAAAACAATTGCATAAAGAACTACTAGTGGAATGGCCCACCCTTCAAAAATCACAGACAAGACTATTGGACATACCTAAGCAGAAGCAATGACTGCCTGAAGTACAGGACACCTTTCGCTGCATCAGATTCAAGCATCTGGTAGATTACAGATAATGATCCGATATCGTCAACACCAGACCATCGATCATACAATTTCAACCAGCAGTCTGCAGTTGTCCATCTCTCGACATGCTCTTGCACCAGCAAGTGGAGTTTGGCTGCTGCAACACGGCCTTCAAACATTCGATAACCATGGGAAAGAGTAAGAATTGCTTGAATGTCGCAAAGGGCTGACTCATAGTCCTCAAGGGCTAAATAGAAGCAAAACCGAAGCTCCAAGCATTCTAACGCTAACTTAAAACCAAGAACACGATTTATTTCAGCTATGGCGGCTTTAGCCTCTTCTTTCCTCATTAAGAGAGCAGCTCGATACATGTATGGATAAGTAAGTGTTGGGTCTAACTCCGTTGCCTTCTCAAGGTCATTCAGCCTCTTTTCCTCTTCACAATAAAGAGATCTCTCCTGATACATCCATCCAGGAGGAGAAGAGGCTAAAATCAAAGAATTAAGCTTCTCAAATGCGCGACCTTTTTGGCCCTTAATGTAATTTATTCTAGCCAGACCAACAACAGAGTACATATGGCCTTGTTTTGCAGCTTCTTGATAGAGCTTTTCAGCTTCATCATATTCTTTCCTTAGAAGCCTCGCACAACCCAGCTGATGAAAAGCTATCATTCTCTGACGGACATCTCTGGAAGATTGCACCAGGCGTTCCAAGAATAGCACAGTCTTATCAGACTTAGCATCAAGGCTCATGGAAACTTCACTCAATAAACAAAAGAGTGAGAACGAGGCTTCTCCAACCAAGAGAGACAGTTGATGCCCATTAACACTACCCAAGATCTCAACAACCCTATCATCATTCACACAGTCGGGAAGGTCATGTAAAAAAATTTGCAAACATGAGGCGGCAAGTATAGGACAGTCCTCTTCAATTGCATACTCTAAAAGTTCAACTGCATCATGTCTGGTGGAAACCAGTGAAGCTAGTTTCCGGTCACATGCAACTTTCAAGCTTTCACAGCAAAACTTGTTTGCAAATGTCAAAACTTCTAGGAGAAGATCTGGAGACAATTTGCTTAGACTCCCAGTCATGCTAAACTCACCAATAACTCTCATACCTGCTGGTGATATATTGTTTTCAGAAAAGTCTATTTCCTCACAGTGGGATTCAGCAAAGCAGCCATTCAGCATGGCACAAAATGGGGCCGAAAGACAAGCCATTCTCTGTCGATCACAACACACTCTCTCATTTCCAACACGAAAAACAACTGTTGGGCTACTTCTGCTTCCATGGACGAATGATGTATCTAGGGAATGTGAACTGCAATCAGTTTGAAGTTCAGAAGCAACATCAATAGGCCCAAACTCTTGAGCACATTTACCACAAGAGACAAGTAAGTCAAAGAAGAACTCTTCCCCTTTCTTCTCATATTTCAACCATGATCCAAATATGATCTTCTCGTGAACACTGCTGGCTTTCAGCCAGGCAGAGCGGAGACTTCTGCGCATCAATTTGACCTCCCCAAGGCCCTTAAAAACATGGAATTGCAGCAAATACAAACTTGACCTTTCATGGGGAGGACAAGATTCCAGTTCCTCATGAATTTGAGCTAAAACTTGCACATAATCAAGAGGCTTAAAGTGTGGGAGAACAGGTGGCTCAGGAACCTTGATAAGAGACCCTCTACAGATAACAAATCAAAGCAAACGACTCAAAATACTAATACTAAGAGGGACACCAAAAGGAAAAAGAAAAAAAAGGTAACAACCATAATCATCAACAACAAGAACAAGAAGAATCCCACCAATGGTGATGTCTGAAAAGATGTGTATATGCAACCTTATTTTCAATAAGAACCATCTAATTTGCTGAAGATACAATAGGGAAGTAAATGAAAGTAGAACTTACATTGAGGAAGAGCCTTGTGTTGCCAATTTAGGGATTTTGCCTCTTTCAACTTGTAGCCATGACTGTGGATTCAGAACATTGAGGTGGGTTTGTTTGCAGGGTTCAGAATGAAAAAAAGTCCTCATGGGACATATGACACGGAGCAATTCCCAGATCTCCACAGTTAGCTGAATGTGAACCACCCAATTCCTTAGCTGGGGCTAAAAGAAACCCAGAAAAGCTTGCGCTTTTAGATCAAATGACACCCACAAACCCAATCAGAAACAGCAATTACATGCCCAGAAACAAATGAAACTACACACACACAAAACTTCCAAGTAGCCCACCAAGAAAGGGACTTTCTTACACACACAACTTTAATATGGTCTTTTGCTATCTTCCTTCAAAGGGTACCCTTTATCCAAAGTGCCCCTAAAACTTCATGAAGTGTAATTGAAGCTTTTGCAGCATAAAAAGGGATGTGCAGGCTCAGAAAACACCAAGAAGAACTCTACCAGAAACAGAAACAGAACTAATCAATAACCAAACCCACATCAAAACCTAACCAATTTTGTTTCAGCAGTAAGACTATTACCAACTCCAACAACACAGAAGAGAAAAACGAGAGCTAGAACCAAGATTTAAGAACAAACCCACCAATTTTCTTGCTTGAACTTAGAGACCCACTTGATAAAAAAGATGAAGAGATGAGCTTCTCAGATCGAAATGAGAGAAAGAAACGAGAATCCAAAAGGGAAGAAGTAGAAATGGAAATTTCTCACTTTTTGTCTTTTCCCTTTTTGTTTGGTTGAACAGAACAAAGGGTTTTTACCTGTATTTTCCCCAAATTTTTTTACTAATATATACTTTTTCTTTCCCCAATGCACTCGCTTTCCCTTGCAAAATCATTCCGTTGAAAACCCAGAAAAAAGTTTTCAGCTTGGAACTCCAAAACAAAGAAATTCATCAATTTAAATATCAACAGTTGTGAATAATTAAAATTTGGATTTCCTTAACAAACGGGCATTATTAATATTGATTGGTGATAATTCAACGAGCCATAACATCGAAGAGGGTGTGTGAGAAAGCTGAAAACGACGACGTTCAAGCAGGTGGAACACCAAGGATTGGTCCCTACCGCAAACCAAAGAGCCATTGATAATGGGCCATGATTGTTTGTTTAATAAGAGAGAGATAATAATTAATAGCAGCCATAATAATATAATTTTTTAACAGAGAAAAAAAGGTAGGAAAATGATGAACAGGGTATAGAGATAAACATGTGTTTTGGTGACAGAAATGAACAAATTAATTACAATTGATAGTGATGGAGAGATTGGCAGTTAGTTCACTGTCACTTCCAATGGATTCGTTAGATCTCAACGTTCCAAATGTAATAATAAAAAGTGAAAACGTGAAGATTTAAGTTTACTTTGTTTTTTAAATCAAGAATAAAGCTTTTAGGTAGAACATTTTGTTGTGTTTTGGGGTTGGCACAACCGAATTTTTTTGGGTTAATTATAAGTAAAAGGTTAAATTATGCATTATCTGACTGCAAGAAATGGGTGAAACAGGACCTAAAAAATAATATGCACACAATTTCAACTTCAATTTTATTCAATTAGGTTGAGATCTGGTTATATTTGGGGTAATTTTGTATTTTGTTGTATTTCCTAAGACGTATACTATTTGGCTTCATCCATAAAGATATTCATTTCTAATTCTCTTAAAAACTACTCAAGCACGGAAATTTTTTTTTAAAATCTTATGCACATTTTGTAGAGATGTTTTCTAACAAAAAATTCAATGTAAAACCAGTATTTCATTTTTATTAGGATATATATATATATATATATATATATATATATATATATATATATATATATATAATTGGTGAAATTGACAAATTCTTATTGAGTTTGGATCTTAGGCAAGGGCAATCTCATCTATATCTACTATTATTTTCTTTTCCCCCTAATATTGTTGTTCAATAAAAGAAATATATAATTTTAGTTCAAAGGAAAATATTAATAAAATGAAAAGGATCATGAACATCCTTATGCCTTGTTGTAAGGCTAAATTCTTGATAATTTTTAACGAACAAACAAAGTATATACAACAACTAATTCAACAAACATGAGATACAAAATTAACATTATAAATATTATTATAAAACTTATAACAATTTTACTTCTTACCTGTAATCAAATGACACATCTAATATATAATTAGAGCTTAACACTTGTATAAATTAGCTCATTGATCAATACACATATATATATTGGAAAGCCCCCAAGAGAAATAGAGGACTATAGGAGTATAGATTGCAAGAGCATTGCTATTTTATTTGGCAGCCACGTGTTTTGGGCCATTCCATGAATCATTATGGGCCCGAGAAGTGGGCTTACCAAACTGAACGCACGCAACGCGATACGTCTTCGCTGGCATCCGTTTGCCTAGCCGTTGAGCTTTTTCCATAGTGCCGTTTGCATGAAATGAAAGCCATGTCTTTCAACCGTTGGAAAGCTGTTTTTTAAATTCAAAGTATCCCATCTGTTATCTACTGAAAATTGTATAATTAGTCAAGATGGTGTGGTAGTCGCTCAGTTAGCACCTAGTGATTCTATAAACCTCACTCTTCAGGATTTATTTTCAATGAGAGCAATTTTTCTTTTGTTAAATATTAGTCTTTTGAACTAAGATTAAAATTTCAGAAATTCATATAAACCGTATTATCAAATCTTTAAAGTAAAGAAAAGAAAAACTCATTATACCAAATACCCGTAAGTAATAATCCAACAGTACTTGCTATAAGTAATAAAGGTGGGTGCGAGCATTACGGTCTGTTACACGTCTCTTTTAAGCATGTATTAAGACTTTATTCAAAAATTAAAATTAAAATAATATGTAATTTAAAGTCATTATAATTCTATAAAAAAAATCATCATAATGAATTGTATCTTCTCAACTACTTCAAATAGAAAAAAAAATCCGAACACATTTTTATATTTTTCTAATAAGATCTCTAGAAATATTGTAACTTAAATTTTTAAACTACCGATACTATGAACGGGCTTAAAGGATAGTGTTAATTATACTTCACTTAAGTTTCTGTCTCAATAAATATCTTATTCATCGCATCATGGAATTTGATTTGGAACTTTCGCTAATCATAATCAACTTGGTTCAAAACAAAATTTGCAATTGCTAATATCGAAAATTACAATTTCAAAGAGTAACATTCAGCAAAACACAGCATAAGTTTTGATATGGAAACATAGATTTCTAGCACTCCAACAACTTCAAAAAATGATCGAAATTAACAACTATAAATATTAATGCAACTAGTTCTAAACTTGTATATATCATCTTAATTTTGTATACATTTTCATAGACTTTTTTTAAAAACAATTTATTTTCAACAAAAATTCTAAGAGCATATCTGACAATAGGCTCGCGAGGGAAAAAGTAAGAGAGAGAAATGGGGTGAAGTGCTTAAGTTTCTGCACTGGGAGACTCGTGGAGCATCACTCGTGGGGAGCCTCAACACCGAGAGCTAGCTCGTGAGCATTGTTTTATTTTTTAAAATATTTTTTATTAATTTTTTTTATTCAAAAAATAAAATTATGTATTATTTTATTTAACGAAGTAAAGTTATGGGTCCTTTATTTAAAAGAGTGAAGATTATAAGACAATAAATTAAAAAAAACTGATATAATAATGATAGGCCTTCATCAACGAGGCAGGCTGGAAATCCCTAAGAAACAACCCTCCATGATAGATGACTCAAACGGCACCTCTCTCCAGAATCTTCGTTGCTTGTGCTCACCGCTTTCACCAGATTTCTGACGAATTTTCCCTCCTCTGTTATTGTATCCATCTCTCGCTCTCTCTATCTATTCCTTTAAATACGGCCTCAATCATTCTGTTCACACCTTAATCTTCAACCTAAATCACACACAACACCAGCATATACAAGGTTAAGATACGAGCACAAGAAAAGTAGAAAACCCATCAATCCAAAATCTTGATTTGATTTGGTATTTTTCTGGAGATGATGTGGAATCGGGCGTACCGGAAAAATGACGTGGAAAGCGGCGGAAGCGGTGGCGCTCAGCCGCTTTACCCGGCGATGATGGAGAGCCCAGAACTCCGGTGGGGTTTCATCCGCAAAGTCTACTCAATCATCGCTATTCAATTGCTCGCCACTATTGCTGTGGGTGCCGTTGTTGTTTCAGTCAGACCCATTTCTCATTTCTTTGTTTCCAGCACTGGTGGACTTGCGGTTTATATCATCCTCATCATCACCCCTTTCATTGGTATTGTTTCTTTTTCATAAATTTTTCCGGGTTTGTGTCAAATTGGCAGTTTTTGTGGTTAATTTAACTGGGTCTTGGATTTTTTTCGTGGGTTTCATTCAGGTTTAGTGCTTTGCCTGTTCTTTGGCTGCTCATGGCGGTGTCTCGCATTTTTTGAAAATTTGTTATAAATTAGATGAGCATGCTAGTACAGAATTACGATGGGTTTCATAACTTAGTTTTTCTTCTGTTTAGTTTTAATGGAAATTGGGATGTTGTACTATTGTTTGCGGGAGAGTTATCTTTCTTTGAACTTGTTATTCCAACTACTTTCTGGTTTACAGTATTGTTTCAAATTCGAGATGGGTGGGGTTGTGGGGATTGTTATTGTTCCTGTTGGATAGGATTGTCAGAATCGGTATTGTTTCTTTTTTATTTTTATTGGGTTTTTATGAAATAGGTAGTTCATGTGTTGAGTTGGACTGGGTTGGCTGACTTTTTGTGGGTTTCTTTTAGGTTTAGTGCTTTGGCTATTGTTTTGGTGGTGATGATACTGTCTGAAATTTATTTCAAATTTGTTCTAAATGATGATCATGCCTGCTGAATTAGAATGTGTTTTAGAATTGGCTCTCTTCTGTTAATTTTTGATGGAAACTTTGATTTTGTATCTGGTGGGCAACTTATTTGTTTCACTGGGAAACAGAATTGGATTTCGGATGTATTTAAAGGATTATTGGGTGTTTTTTTTCCAATGTTGCCATTTACATCGGTTTTCCTTTGTCAATTGTAGTGTTGTGCCCATTGTACTACTACCACCAGAAGCATCCAGTGAACTACATTCTTCTTGGGATATTCACGATCTCTCTTGCTTTTGCCATTGGCTTGACCTGTGCATTCACTAGTGGTAAGTAGTTTTCTTGCTTTTACTTGATTTCTCCTTGTTCTGTTGATGGTAAGAAAATGGTTATTCGTTACACTTGATTTTTCTTTTGCTGAATGAAGTACCCGAGGCATCAATGGCTTTCTTGCTGGTGGCCTTTTCTTGAATCTTGATTATTCTTTGCTGCTGTGTCTGGCAAACCTTGTGACATTAATCGGAAAGATGTTTTCACTTAGGAATTGCTCTCTGGTGTGTTTGGCATCACACACATTTGCTTAATTTTGGAATATGAGTGCTAGAATAGAGTGATGTTAAATCTTTAATGTATTCTTCGAATCAGCACTTTGGTGATGAGCATATATTCTTGTGTAGTTGCATTAATATCTACTTTATACAATCTATGAAAAGAAAATTGTAGATATAATTATCAGCTGTTGGTGTTCTGCCTATCATTGGCTTTGGTAACTATTATGGGGGACAGGGCAAAAGTGAAAGGGAGTTTACAACTTGTAAGCTCTAAATAGAGGGCTCTAGAACAGCAAACCCAATAGAATTTGTAACTTGCTTGTTCAAAGATGTCCTCTGTTCAGTTGCTTTAGTAGGAAGTCTTAATCTTCGCTGGGGTCATTTCAGAGTAGATAGTTGGTAGGGACAATGAGCTGAGAGTTGGGCTTACTTCGACTCAGCGAGCTTGTTTTTTTGTCTTGTTTGGAAGATATACTTTTGATTGTGGTTTGGCACTTACACTGACATTTAAGCATTTGAAGTTTCAGTTTGATGCCTAATGATTGCTTAAAGTTTTGCATTGCCATGGATTATGGACTAAAAATGTCTACTCCTTGCGCTTTTATTTCTTCAGCGCTCATGAGCTCTCTTTGTTGCCCTTTGTATTTTAAAATTTATTGATCGTCAATTCCTTCACATTGAAGGATGTATATGGCTTTTTGTGCGGCCTATTCCTATAGACTACCAGTCATGAAGCTGCCTAAATTTGTTTCTTTTAGCTGTCTGGGAAGTGGACTAATAGACGCTGAGCAAAAACAGTGGTGGCTGCAGATGGGCAATGCCTTACACTGCAAAGACATACGATACACTAAAGATAAATCATTTCTTGTGGCCTATTTGCTTCTGCATGGAGAGCGTAGACATGCGTTTTAGGATAGAAGAGTTTCTATTGTGTGCTATGCAAGTGACTGGTTGATCTAAGACATGGCATGACCGCATGAGGTTATTGATGCTGTTTTGATGTGGACAGGCAAAGTGATTTTGGAGTCTGTGATCCTGACTGCTGCTGTGGTTGTGAGTCTTACTGCCTACACATTCTGGGCGGCTAAGAGAGGCCATGATTTCAATTTCCTGGGTCCTTTCTTATTTGGGGCTCTGATGGTTCTCATCTTATTTGCTATCATTCAGGTATATACTTGTTTCCGGCATCCGACATTTCTCTAACCCCCTCTCCCCTCCTGCTCCCAAGAAGAGTGTCAAGTTAACGGAACTCAGTTATTTGTTTCAAGTGGCTTGTTTCTCTAATGAAGTTTGATCATGGTGATTCCTGATATGCAGATATTCTTTCCATTGGGCAAGATTGGCGTGATGATCTATGGTTGCATAGCATCCATCATCTTCTGTGGCTACATCGTCTATGACACAGATAACCTCATCAAGCGATACACCTATGACGAGTACATTTGGGCAGCTGTGGCTTTGTATCTCGACATTATCAATCTCTTCCTTTCTCTGCTGACGATTTTCCAAGCTGCCGATCGCTAGATGCAGGGGGCCTGCTGCTATAACTCGCTATAACTCGCTCACGGATGTCTCTGATTACAAAGTGTTAAGGGAATGCAACTACGTCTTGAATATGTACAGTACAGCTTCCTTTAGTTTTGTTTCTGCCCTTGTTTTTCTGTTGAAAGTATGGAGAATCGCCTGGTGAGCGGCAAGTTGTGATGCAGATTTCATATGTTGACTGTCACGAAGTACCCGTAAATAACCATGAAACGTTAAAAACTATGCGATTGTTCGTTGCGTCTCAAATTTATGTTCGACTAGGCAAGGCTTGAAGGATTTTAAATGCTATTTACAATGTGTTACGATCTAGCTTGAAGTATCCCCAGATTTTGGATGAGTTGTTAAACGGCCTCTGCCGACAGTTGAAGATTGCCATTTCGAATGTTGTGTAAACGAATCTATAAAAATATTGGAGGCAAGATGTCTCAAGCATACGAATGGGTAAAGAATTTCGGGGAATATTGGAGGAAAGAAGTCTCAAGTCTGGAGCATACAAATCAATAAAAATTTTGGGGTAAAGAAGTCCCGAGGATTAAAACTAGTTCGAATACCGTGTAATATTGGCAAAGTCGCCAGCTGATTCATGTCAGCTGTTGGGCGATTATGACAAGGCAAAGAAGAGATACAATGGCATGAGCAAAGCTGACGTGGGTGGCCCAATGGCATTTACAACTACTGGATGCTCGAAAAGATCATTTTTATCAATGCTCTCTCACAATTACATCAACAACCAGTGCATTCTCTGTCTTCAAATCCGAAGGGTTGGATGTTATAGTCATGCCGCCATTCCCGCCTATCCGCAAAACCTCACCTGTACTGACAGTAATTGCCTTAGGATGTATCTGCTTCGATTTTTCCTGAGTACCTCTGCTAAACCCAGGATGCATCATTTCTTAGACATGGACCGGCTTTCTCCTTTCCATGGACCATGGAGAGGAGTTTTGACACACCTTGAGTCCATACATCATGTTCCAGCTGGTTCTTGCACTCGAACTCTATGACTCTTCCTGAGGCAGTCCTCAGCCCAAAATAACGGCGTTTCTCTCCTCCAATGTCAATGCACCGCCTTTCCGGCCACACTGGTGTGTCTCTGCACACGTCAATCAGCACCTCTGTCACCAGAATACATAAAACCTTAGCATCAGTCGGTTTTACATCTTGTACGGATTGCATCAAACAAAAATGACAACCAAATTAGCAGGAGGGGACTGTCTAAGCCTAATGGAGACGAGAATTGTTTACTCTTTTTCTTCTTCGTTATTGTGCCTGCTATATGTCTGCTCTTCATTTTTAGTATCACCTGCATTAGCAAATGCATATGCGGTCAGGAAGATATGAGTTGGGATTAAGGAGAGGTAACTACATGCTCGGGGGCAGAATCTGAAGAATCAAACCTGGCTGGCTCTGTTGATATATACCGCCACAAGTTTCCAGTGAAGGTCACCTGGATCAACCATATGAGTACATTCAATCAAAGATTTAGATCTGTAGGTTGCCGTTATCCAGAGAATGCAACAATTTGCTCTCGTATGTACCTTTTCGAGTGCGTTTCAGAAGTTCAGAGCCTCTAGCAAGAAGTTCTTCATTACATAAACCATGAAAGTCGTCACCTTGCAAACTAGCTGCACTACTCGAGCTACCACTTAGACTGCGATCACTTTCACCTTTGGTCCCTGGTCCAAATCCCGACCCTCGCTCCACAGGCAAAACAGCTGCTATATTGCACATTTCCTTCATTGTCCTTGCCTTTAGTGTTGCTGCTCCTCTTAAAGCTGTGTATCGATATCAAGACAGTTTGTCAAGAGAACTCTCCTAGTTTTCTTTGGTTACATGCAGAAAGATAGTAGAGTTATTCCAAGATTTGTGTCTGGTATAACATATATCAGATGCACCCTCTGTTTGAACGAAGTTTGGACATGATGTGTCGATAATTTTTGGGTGAAAAGAATTTATGATTGTATTGATCCAAACATCTTGCGTGGATCAGATCTTACTGCACTGGTTGGGGTCCAATTTGCTTCATGGAATTAACAAAACGTAAACCAAGGTAGGTAGCCAAATACAACTGCCTAACCATCTCATCTGATTGCAAATCATATGATCAGACGATACCTCTATCAGCCCTCAAATGAACAAAAGAAAGTCCCAAGTCCATAGCATGATCAACACTGACCTGTTGCAGCAGCAGCAGTGAGAGTCATGATATCACCATGAGTCTGAACATTAACGGCAGAGCTGATCATAGAGGTTAGGTGTTCCCTTTCAGCTCCCATCGCCTCAGCTGCCTCTACACACCGTGCAGCGACCAAAGTCGCGGCAGTGGCCATTGCCGTGTTTGTCTGCTCCTCTTTACCCCCGGCCCTAGATGGTGCTGCAGCGGTGGCTGACACTGCAGCCGCCACAGCGGCAGCCACTGCAGCAACAGAGACAGCTGCATGGAGTTGTGCATTATACACCCTGGCCTCCTCTTTCTTTTTCTCCCTCCTCTCCTTCAACCACCTCCCTACTGTCTTACTGCCTACAGAAACAGTACCAGCTGAACCAATTGGGGTGGCTGCACCACTTCTGGGGCCCACATGGATAGGAGGTAATGCTGGCAGCAGAGTACTGCTGGAACTCAGAAGCTACATGCATGAAAATGCAATCCGATTAAGGAAGTAAGAACTTTTATTGCTTTTGGGGAGGTTGAAACCATAGATATTAGTAATATGACTTCTAAAACTTGCATTTCCTTGGTTTAATTATATCATTCTCAGTGCCTCACATAATACCTCAATCAAATAAGGGGCTGGTGTGACAAAATCTGAAACAATCCCATGAATTTGGTAGTAACAAATTAGGCAGTAAAGATGGAATTACCAACCAAAGTAACATCCTTTTTCTCTGGGGCCAGTGGAGAAACCACAAGCCCTTTTTTCTTTTCTTTTCTTTTCTTTTTTGCGACATAAGTTAGTCATATCACATGAGAGTTTCTGAGTCTGTCTAGAGGGAGAGGGAACAGGGAACAATTTATCAAAGAGAGGGAGCAAAAAGTTGCTGATGGAGGCATTTGTTCCATATAATAAATTTTCTTTTTTGGAGGACAGGACCCCCTATCATATAGCTTACATTAAACTATTAGGAATTCGGGATCCTAGTTCAAGATTAATAAAATTAATGAGAAGATAAAATATGAAAATGATGCATTTTCAATTCCTTGTTTTCTTATAGCTGTTGTTTTTCTAAGCACATATATACACACACACACACACACATATGCATGTATGTATGTATTGTGTTCGGAGGAAGAGCAGTGCTAGTAGATATGCAGCTGGGAACATAGAAACTACAGCAATGAGTTATATTCTACTCTCCTGGTCCTGATAGGGAATACCTCTACTTTCAGCTGGCCTACAAAGAATGCTTCTCATTACTTTTCCGTGATACCTTCATTTCAGTCAACAACTCTCACAATCTGCTTGCCCGATTAGAACTTAAAAGTCTAAAGGATATTTTTAAATGCTATTCTATAAAGTCTTCTCTCAAATCTAATATTATTCTGATACGGACGAAACAATCCCATTGACCACTAATCTTGACAATGTTGTTTGATGTCATTTCCAATTCCAGGTCTCACCTCCAACCACTCCATTAGCATACTCAACTCAAATCAAAGTTAAACTCATCATCTAGATATGAAGGTAACTAGTTTAGTAGGGGCAATAACTGCATATTTTTGTTTGATGTGGTTTTGAAGGTCAACATGAGACACCTAGTGGTGGTAGCAGGACAAAGTAAAGCTTCTAGGGAAATGTGAAAGCTGAAGTGAAAAACGCAGGGCATTGAAAGACACAGACAAAAGTGGGTCTGAGTCCGCTTGCTAGGAACTAACTTGAACAAGGAGGGAAAGTCCCTACAGAGGATTCAAACAACCAAATCATAAAAGAAGGCTGAAACCCGAGTTATTTTGGCACCTTCTCTTTTCTCAATAAAATTCAAGATGAAAAAGAAAAGAAAAGTCAAAAAAACACATTTGTTTTTGTACAAAAATGAGCCAAAAAAGAAAAAAGCATTTAAAGAGTTTTCCCTACTTTCCCAGTTTTCCTTCATTGTCCCCGTTTCCTTCCTCCTATTGAGAGTCCTTTTACTCCTAATCAGTGTGAACAGGGAGGAAACTCAGGGTGTTTTTTGCCTAAATAAACAAATAAGGGATTAAACTAACCATTTTTATTTATTTTCCCCCTTCTTTTCCACATTCTCAACCTGTTTACATTATGCCATATCTTCAACTTCTATCTTCAACTTCAAGCATGATACATGAACCTGATCGGACGCACTTTCTTCTTTTTTGCTTTTAGTGCAGCTCAAGAGTATTTTAACAACTTTATAGTGTAGTTAACAAAGCTATAGAGACAAAGAGACATGCAATGACTTGACGCAGTTGGTCTCCATAAAAGTTCTCAATCTATAGCTTTTTGACGCAAACCATATTGTCCTTTGCAGATTCATGAAATTAGAAAGAGATCAACTTAAAGAGCTGTGCACTTGTGCATATTTCCTCAGATTGGATTTAATTTACGGTCATGCATATTTCTTCAAATTTCCATTGACACAGGTGAACAAAACCAACAAATTTTGGGAATGTGCTGATAAGGGCACTTCCAAAGTAATATCCTACAGTCCTCTGTGTGAGTGTGACAGAACTGTGTGCTCTTACAAACTTCTGAGAGAGAGAGAGTAAACACCAAACTTCACTTCCCTATGTATTTGTCAACAAAACAGTGAAAATTTACACCAACTTGTACAAACTTTCGGATTTTAAAATAAGGATCAATGTTACAAAACCAGAAAAAAAAAAGAAAAACTTCTTGGAAGAAACAAAAACTGACAAAAGGTGGCAAGGTCACTGTTAATGTTCTGTACAACTGCAATCATAGACCCACAGAAGAAAAAGAAAGTACAAGGATGCGTCATACAGAGAGAGTGAGAGGGAGGGGGGATGAAGAGAAAGCAGGAAGCAAAGTTGACAACTCCAATGGCCATAGCAGGCACTCTCTGTTTTTCTCTAGCTTCAACGGCTACTGTTGAACCAGAAAATCTAGGCTCCAAATGAAGGTAGAAGTTGAAAGGGGAAGATCCGCTTTGAACTGGGTTAAGACTTATAGATTTCTATAATTCTATGCTACTCAACTCGGCCATACCCGTGTCAAAGTATTAGGTATCCGATACAAGTATTGTGTCGGACTCAAAATTTTCGAGAAATTTTGTACATCTTTTCTCTAAAACTAGGCACTGGCTGTCCATAACCATACTTGAGCATTGAGTACAGCACTTGAGCCAAAATAAATCAAAGTATATATCATACTCCTATGAGTACGTACTCCTGCTAGACATGTCAACGCCACGGATTAAAAATTGTCCAAATGACAAATCCACACATACATACGTAGGAAGTAGGCACACTCGTAAGTGTATGATATCTGTTACCCAAATAAACAGTCTATTAATGTAGCAAGATTCTATCTTTAAATGAAGTATAACAACTACAGAAAGTCATTCATTTCAACAACAATCTAGTAGCTAAAGTCATTCATTTACTTTAGTTTGAACTCAGGGACATAAAAAGAGGGAGAAAATTGGGCATAGAAATAGGGGAGAGAAGAGTTGTTAAGACCTTATCAGATTCCAGAAAGGGAGAAATAGAATCACTAGCAGGGCTGTCAAACATCTCAGTAGTAAGAGAAGAACCAGAGAAGATTTGGCCTCCAAGTCCTGTTGGTGGCTCACTGCATGAGGGTCTTCCTGACGTCATTGGAGATACCTCCTGTGATGTACAATATAAAACAGTCTAAATTAGCCTCATCAAGTTAACTACTCGAATGTAAAACATACAAGAGCAATGACCCCAGGGAAGTGCAGAAGACCAAAATGATAACTTTGAATTAAGAAGGAAAAATCCCAACAAGATGCAAAATCTTTGATCCCAGAAATCTTTAAAACCATGTCACCTGGACTCAACTTAAGCTATCTGGGCATAGCATTTGCCCATTTTCTGAAAATTCCGCAAGTTCCCAACCCCCACCCCACCCCCCCCGGGGGGGGGGTCCCCAAAAAGAAGGCGAAAGGAAAGAAGCTGTTAAACGCCCATACTCAGGTTGGATGATCCAGTGACCAACACGGGTATTCAAAATGAACAAAGAACCCAAGTAAAATAGTTTCTAATTGTAGCCAAAAACCCAACAAGATGCAAACTTTGTATAACATCAAAGTCCAAATTCTCAAAAAAAAAAAAAAAAGAACCCTCTTTGGGCTTTCCCTCCTATTGTACCTACACTGTTAATTTCTGTCAAGTAACAGAATTTCTAATTTTTGACAAGAAGCCAAAAAGACGTGAACTTTGGATGAACATAAGTGTCCCAAATCCCCCATAATAAACCCTCTTTGAACTTTCCCCTCCAAATGCACTTACAGATTGAGACATGATGCTCTCAAGGACATGCTGGGATGTGGCAGAGCAAGCAAATGAGAAGGATTTCCCACAAGTGAGCTTCTTGTGATCCTCTGGTTCACTAGAAATGGAGACGCAGGTGTCTTCTTCTTCAAGAATGGGAGGGGTGGCACAAGGAGCAATAGTTTTGGGAAGCAATGAAGGGAGAGAGTGAGAGAGAGCTTTAGAGAGATGAAGGGCAGAAAGACTCCATGACCTTGAAAGAAACTCCATGGGCAGTCTTGGGCTTTCTGGGAGATTATTATTGCTGTGATGGTGTTTGCCTTCTGCACCCATTAGCCTTGGGTTGTTGCTGTCCATTTTTTTTGGTCTTTTGGTCTCTCACTTGTTCTATGTGAACTTGGTGTAGGGTGGGTTGGTTGCCCTTTTATACTGCGCGTCTTGCCTTTTACTACTTGTACACTCTTTTATTGTGAAGGGTTCCGACCAAATACCACTCAATTTTGCCATATCTCCAAGTGAGTGATAAAAATTTTGAATTTAGAATTATCTATGAATAGTGCTGGTTGTGAGTGCGTGTCAAATGTTGGCTCATCTAAGTACAGTAGATAATTTTTTTCAAAACTCGGATTATAATATATCACAACAAAAATACGACAAAATATCTTGTATAGTTTTTGAAATCTAGACTCAACGCAATCATCCTAAAATAACTGCAGATACACTAACTCACTAAAATCAAGCTGAGAACAGGTGACAAACTTCATCCTTTGACCATGAAAAAAGCTTCACTGGTTGATGAGTTAGGTCACTCTTTTTTGTGCTAAGAAGCATTACTTTTATCTAGCATTTACTTATACATCCAAACAATGATAACATATTTGAACTAATCGATAATAAATCCACCTACACAGGTTGAGTTAAATGGTTTGATACTTTTTCACCTTAAGTAAGGTCTCGGGTTCGGGTATCGTGAATGGAGAAAAAAACACCAATAATACATCCAAACTTGATATAGATATAAATTGGTCCACAAAATCAAACTCAACCGATAATTGTATGGAGTGAGTTTTTCCGTCCCCATTATTGTATCGAGTGTTTGGGGAGGGGGGGGGGGGATTGTCTTTGGAGAAGTTTTTTTTTTTCCCGGTCCCTACACCACGCCACGCCCACGGCCCCATTCAAGTACTTGGGCAGAGGGACTAGTCCTAATCGACTGGGTTGGCCCACACAGTGAACAGTTATGTTGATTTTGTATTCATTTGGAGTACAGTTAAAGCAGCATGAAGTGATGCTCATGCAAGCAGACCTTTGTACTTTGTAAGAGAGCGTGTCCCAGTCGTGGTCCAGTTTGCAGTTTGTATTATCATGAGTTACTGATAAAATTCCTTGTCCCTTATTATGTTACAATTTACAATTACACAAATACTGCAACATATTAACACACTAAAAACATTCCCTTCACCAAGTCAGTGACTTTTGTCGATCACATGAGCTCTTCCCAGTTCCTCCTCCCTCGCCCCCCCCCCCCCCCCCAAAAAAGAAAAATAAACAACCAAGCTTAGATGCATTTACATTGTTTTCGGCACCAATTTTTCCCTTGAATAAGATCCTTGGTTCGAATCTTTGAAAAATGGAGGAAATTTACACAGCAAAAGCTCTACCTCTTGTGAGCTCATAATTACTTTGATTCTAGTTAATATAAGATGAAAGACGAAGAAAACAAAGATCTAATGAGAATTGGATGGGCCGGTGTGAAAGAGGATCTTAAATTTTTTTTTTTAAATGGTATGCAATACTCTACCCTACAACCTAAAAATGTTCTAAGATTCTTTTTTTTTTTAGTATGTCATCAATGAGAGTTAGAAGGTAGTTTTATAGAAGTTTTTCTGTTTTAATTTTTTCTTCAATTTTTGTCATTATTCAATCTCAACTCAAGCACAAAACCTACCGGGGACTTGTTCCATCATCAAGAAAGATAAGTTTCAAATTTGAATTCACAAAAGTCTATTGTGACTTGTGAGACACAATGTCGCTTCAAGTCACATTTCTGCCGGCTTCACTTTTTCTAACGATCATACCGTCTTACAATAATTTATTGTGATATAACCTCTTATAGGAGGCCAATAGTTAGCAAATTAGTAGATCCCAAAGAAATCTACCGACTGAACTAACACAACCGAGACTAACTTAATAAAGACATTCCACAACATTGATTCACATAAATGGAAACATAGAAGTAGGCTTTCAAAACTTAAACAAGTGAACTACAATCCCTGCATGAGCAGGAATGAATGAATGAATGAATGATGAATAAACAACTCGAAAGAGACAAGGCATAAACATTCAACCTAAGCTGACATGTAGGAATCAACAAACTTCCAAGATTATGATCCCCTTAATTGATTGCTGTCTACATACTTTCAGACAGATTGCTGCATTGGCAACATCTGCACTGGGGGAGGGGAGGGGGGGGGGGACAAGTTTTCGTATCCAAGCTCTGATCTCTACCTACTGTGGGGTTCTTGCGCTCAAAGGCTTAAGCGTGGAAATGCACAGGTCACTTCTGGACAATCACAATCCTCCAAATATCTCTCTCGCTCTCTCTCTCTCTCTAAACTGGTGCTTACGGAGCTAAAGTGGTGAAGGACAGACAGAACCAACCCTTTATTCCCTTTGGCTGTACTGGTGGGGAATAGAGTATGACACCTATCGTTTTCAGTAGCAGTTCAGGCACTTGATTCAGGTGATGTCAAATTGCCAAGCCAAGCCAACCAACAATTCCTCCTTTTCCCCCTCCCCTGCTGTCTTCTTCAATCAACTTCAAAAACTTGCCTTGGGATTCCTACCTGTATTCCAAAAAAATTTTAAAAATCGCAATTAGCTTCCCTAAAATGCCTCCAAAAGCCTCCTTCCCTAGACTAGATAGACCGCTATGTAGCTTGAATTTGAGGACAAGCATTGAGTTCAGTGGTAAATCTAAGGCTTAGACCCTGCTCCAGTTGGAGAGCTTCCATCATTTATTAGGCTAGCTAGCAATAGCCAAACTGCAACATACAATATATCCTGACTCCTAAGGATAAGGCTGAGCCAGTAATTTTGAGTTGGAACAATAGTTCATGTAACGTGCTTCAAGTGTTTTGATGCTAAGGAATTAAACAAAGCAGTGAATAATGGTCCATAATCCATGTACTGAACAGATACCCATGACGACTATGATCCACACATGCGAATGATTACGATCACAAAGTCTCATAAAAGTGAGAGAACACAAGACAACTTCAGTGTCGCAAATGATGAGTTTAACAAGAGTACCACAAGCTTTAGCATACAAATTCTAGAAACCGGTGGATTTTGAATGGAGAGAAGGAATGATGGTAAGCCTACCGTATCAGGTATTGTACAAGAGAGGTGAATATCAGGATCTATTTTTTTAGTTGATTCAAAGCATTTCTAGTTAGAATTTTTGTGTTGGAACAGGGAAGTGGGATATTGACATGAATTTGCGCTTTAGTGGAACAAATCAAACAATCATTGAAAAAGATTAGCAAGATTTCATGGCAAAGACGATTACACTATTATAAGGCTCAGCAGTGAGTGCAGAAAAAGAAAGAGAACATCCAAAGGGCATCAAAATATCAAATAAGAGGGAATTCTTGTCAATCCCTTTTCTCTTGTAGTGCAATACTTCAGACAGTTAAACCATATTCTTGTTGATCATATTACTCTTTCTGTTGTTTCATTTCCCAACTCCCATTGTGATATACAGATATGTACTCACATCAAAGGCTGCCTAGAGTCGAACTACCAAGAATCTTGCAAGCAGATAACAGGTCAGCCATTTGCTACTTTGCTACTGTTTTCTCAACTGCCAAGGACTTCTTGACAAAAATGAAGTAAAGATTTCAAAAACCCCACAAATTAAAAGCTGCTAAATTCCTGCCCATGTCGACTTTGTCCAGTATCACAAGCCCGATTACGACACATCCACATTTTCACTCGTACATTATATAAACTAAACACAATTAAATGGTGCAAGCATTGAGATCATTGAAATCAGGAACCAGATAAAGCCGAATTAAAAGTGCACATGATAAGGATTCCCATACTTCATGATCATGATAGATTATAGAGGAAATAACCATGTTGCAGTCCTTGGGAAAAGCATATCATCTACCCGCCCAAACAGCAGAGAGAATTGCTGAGGTTCCTCCAAAATGTTCCAAATTAAGCATGACCACGGACGCACAGCATACACAAACAACGGGGTATTCCAAAGTGACTTCACACAGAGATTGTCCACCAGCACAAATATGATACCATGTTTCATGACAATTTATGGATGCCAAAGTGGAATGTGTTAGGGTGCAACAGTGTATGGCTATACCTGATTTACGTTACAGAGAATCAGAACGAATTTGATCAAGGAAATGAATGAAAGAACGGGAAAGCAAGAGTCACATAAATAAAACCATCAGATCTATGTATCATAACCCTATAGAGAAAATTCATACCTTTAAAGAAAGCGTCATCTGATTCACTGGTTACTAAATCCTGGGAATCACATTACAAACTTTCTTGATCAGCAAGCTAGCCAGTAACTATATCTTGATCCTGAATCCTTATGTGAGACAATATTCCTGCTGATGTTTCCTCAAAAGTGCATGTAGACTAATAGGAACATTTGTATAGGAAAGCTTCCATCCCAATGAAATCCAAGAATGAGTCTCACAACAAAAATGGTACAAGACATTAGACAACTACATGCAGCCCCATTGGCACTCATCTGTTTGCTTGCAAACCATTGCCACCATAATATCGCCTAGTTGTCTCACGAGAAAATTCGGCAAAAGTCATCCCACCCTTTAGTCGTGATGAAAGTGGGGGGATTATTTTATGAATCCCATCCTGAGCTGTCTGACTCTTTTTCTCATACTGCTCCATGGGGTAATCTGTAATATCGAAAACCTTGTTCCATGCCGGATGCAAAAATACGACAAAGGTTTCCCTGCTAAGATCTCCCATACTTATAGGCCGCAAGACTGAGTGCAGAGTTGACTGTAGCTTCCTTTTTGACAATATATCAGCTGACTCTCCCACCTGAAGGATGAAACTCTCAGGAGGTGCCTTTACAATGCAAATACTGTTCTTGTGCGGATGAAGGATCTGCAAATAGGTGTGTCCACCGGGCGAGGGGGATTCTGACCCACAAAATTTCACACGATTGCCTTCAAGGTTTTCAGAATGATCATATTGTGGTCTTATGAACATTGGGCTAGCAAGCACAGTGAAAGTACCATAATCATAGTGCCACTGTTGCCAAAGGTCAGAACATTCCTGGTACGACCTCCCATACTCATCATTCTTTTGCACCTTTTCACCCTTGTCGGAGTTGTTTCCATCCATAGCATGAAGTCTCTCAGGCTTTGAGTTAGGTTGTGCTTTCTTAGACCCCTTTCTTCTCCCTGATTCTTTTATTATACAAGTATCAAGAGTAGAATGATAGTGTATAAGACGACCCTTTGCTGTGCCTGACTCTAATAAGCTCTCCTCTAACTCCTTCCCACCAATAGCCCTATCACAAATTCGAGCAACACGAAGACCCAGATCCATCATGCAAAAACCAAGTTCCCTAAAGCTACCACCCAGATCCTTGAAGTGGCTATCCATTAACTTCTTGTTTGCATAAGCAGTGGACTTTTCCTCCCGTTCACAGGGTTTTGCCAAACAATCAGGTCTCTCACAGCTCAGATTACTTGAATTCAGGTTATCTCCATACTTCAACTGCATGGCAAAAGACGAGACACTTCGATCCAAGTTCTTCAATGGAACATCACTCCCCAAGCCATGATCCTGCATTTCCCAACCTTTCTCGCAAATAAATATGGAAAGAGGACAGTGAAAAACAACAAATTTTGGTTCGTAAATAGCATAATTCGACAAGAACAGTCAAAAAAGCTACAGGTCACAACATTGCATTTAACGACAATCAACTGTAAAAACTTTCCACTACTACTTGGCAATCCAGGTAGATTTTGATGGACGCCTTTCTGAGTTAAGAGTTAAGACGAGCAACTCATTGAAACAGCTTAAAAGTCACAACCAAGATGGATTTCCACCATGTAAACCCATCTTCAAATAAGCTAAATACAGACATTCTTTTACTGATTCTAATCCAATACTAACCTCAAAACTGAATCTTCAAAAAAGCTCAATAGAGGCTAACCGGCATTACAATTACAACTGAATCAAGTTAAGATAGATAACAGCTTAATACAGTCATAAATCTCGGTAATCATAGCAAAAAACCAGCAGTAGTAACTGCAATTTCATCCAAAATGTCATTAATCATAGCAAAACCAACAGTAACACCTATAATTTCACCCAAAAAAGGAAAATAAAAAGAAAAAAAAGGAGCCATTGTGCCAGAGCAATGACCTTGAGAATGCGTTTGCGATCATCGTTGCTTAGGATAGCAAGGTCGCGTGCGAGCGGAAGGAGAGTGCGGCGGAGATGGGCGGCGTTGGGGACATCCGTGACAGCCAGAAGGCCCGGCCCGGTGGGCCCTAGAGCTTCCATGATTGCTCTGCTAATTGCTTCCAGCCGTTCGATCTCGCCATTGTTTGATGGAGAAGAAGAAGAAGATGATGATGATGATGATTCGAGGATATTATCGATGGAAGAAAGCGAGATTAGATCAGAATAGAGCAGCCCGTAGGGCTCCAGTATTTCCATCTCCTCCTCCATAGCCATCCCTCAACACCCTTTCTCGATCTCCCCAAATCCCACTTATGTTAGCAGTATGTTGCCTTTTTTTATTTTTTTAAATAATGGTGAGCTGGTCAGTTTATTAAGCCCAAATCTTAGGGACATTTAATAGGTCTTAACAGGCCAAGGAGGTAAAGAATATCAAATTCTGTTCAGAAATCAAAGTTTACCTGTAAATTCATGCATAAGGTACAATTTTTGTGCCTTCTCTTAGTCGAACCTAGGTGAAGAAGGTAGTCAAGGCATTCCTAACTACATAAGCTATAAGCTCTTCAGCATTAGTAGTATATTACATATCTGATATGTACAACACTTATGTTAGACCTGAGACATGCTTAAGTGAGTAAATCAAAATGCTCAACTCGATACAATAGATTGCTCAAGTATATAGAATAAAATGCTCAACTATATAAATTGGAGAAACAAGAAACGTGCACATAGAAAGGGGAACTTAAAAATAGATACGATTAATCTCAATGTTTAATACCTAACCCTAGATATGTAAGACAAAATGAATAACGCAAATAATAAACTTGCCAACTATACATAAAAAAAGATCAGTTTCAGCCCAAAAAAAAGACGCCCGAAGTATGAGATAATTTGCACCAATATGCAATTATTTTTATTATTATTTTTATTGTTATGAATTTGCTAAATGTGGCCTTTAAGATGTCGGTTAAACATATTAACTTTAGGTCCCAGATAGAATCTAAGTTTATCATACTAAACATTAACTGACCCAAGAAAATCACATATAAATATCTTTTTACATTAATGTTTTATTATTATTATTATTATTATTATTATTATTATTATTATTATTATT
>JACYFF010031957.1:127348643-127366852 GCA_017589665.1 Selenicereus undatus | reverse complement strand
TTATTATTATTATTATTATTATTATTATTATTATTATTATTATTATTATTATTATTTTGTTAAATCTATTGTTGATTCTTTCTTCTGACCTTGAAGGTGGTGAAGTGGAATTGGGTCTCTTTCATAGTGGCAACAGAGGGGTCCAATCAGAGTTTGATCTTCGTTAACCCTAGTCCGTATCCTTTTTCTCTTCCGTTTTTACTTTTTTTTTTTTTGAAGTTTATGAGTGATAATCTTGTAATACCCTCTTCCCTAATCAATGGTGATTTAATTTCTAAAGTATAGTTTGATTCTTGAAATTATTTAACCAATCTTGTTATAGTAAATCTTATATGAGACCGTATTATGAAATAGATACTTTAATGTTGACTCTTATGTGATACCGTCTCGTATATCTCATATCTTGAAATAGATGTTTTTATGTTGACGATTAATGATTTATTGGGGTGACCAGATGCTTTTATGTTGACTAGTAATGATAAATTGGGGTGACTAATAGTTCATTCAATAACGACCGTTATTATAGGCATATCTAAAAGAACTATTAGTTACTCTAGAGTTTAAATTCACTCCAAAATATAATATTTCTTGCCGCAAAATATCAAAAAAGTTATCCCTAAAAGAGTTCATCTAACAATAAGTCTTATATCAGTTATATGATACGGTCTGACATTCTTGTGATCTTGTTATTATTATTATTGTAGAAGCATGCATCCTGTCAATTATGGGCCTTAGATTTTATTACTATAATAATGTTCACTTGACTTTTTGGAAAATAGATACACTACTATTTTATCATTGAATTCTAGAGGCCACTTTGTTAATAAAGATTTTCAAATTTTTTTTTTTTCCTATTGTTCATATATAGCTTTCGTATAATGTATATGTCGTCCGTAAATCTGTGTTTGTTTATTTCTCACACTTTTATATTGTAACGTAATGCTGGCCTTTTTTGGCCCAAAAATGAATTCATGTCGTTTATTTCTCACACTTTTATATTGTAACGTAATGCTGGCTTTTTTTGGCCCAAAAATTAATTCATGTCGAGTTAGATATTAGACTTACCTAATGATCGTACTTTAAAGTTGTGCAAAATAGAATAATGTGACTATTATTTGATCCCAAATTAAGTCTTATCGAACAATCAACTCCATGATCATTTAGTAATTTTAACATTGCTAAGTCGAAGATTGCGATTAAGGTTCCCGATTTATTTGTTATAGTTTCGTATTCTAATCTCGGGTTCTATGGGCCAAAAAATTAATTCATAAAGAATCAAGAATTAATTCAGTAAGGATTAAGTCGGAAGTATACAGTTTAGTGCAATACATCTTACAGTGATAAGAATTTAAATTTTTTTAACCCCCCCCCCCCCCAAAAAAAAAAAAAAAACTCATAATAACTATTTTGCTTCAACCCTTCGGCCTGTGTCCCAGTAGTTCAAGGATGAGGAAAGGAAAACATGCAAAAGATTAGCTAAAACGAGTCCATAACATACATAGGTTCACAAACCATCACCTAAATGTTTCTTCACTCAGCATGATCTTTCTTAGCACAACGTTCGAAATCAATCAAGTTGTCAGCTGTCATTACGGTTCTACTGTTACTAATTGTCCCTGCATTCTGCATAAGTACAGCCCTAAAGTTGCAAACTCGGAAATAGGATGGATAAATTTACAGGAAGGTGGGTTAGGAGTGCCGTGGGATAGAGTTCAGTTCTCTTTGAAGCTTTTGGCTAACCAAATAGCTGTTTCTCTAGGAGACACCTTCTCAGGTCCGAATGGCTTCAACAGCACGCTCAGCTCGTCATACCTCTCCTGCTGTAAGAGCCGCGCACTGAACTCTAGCAAACCCTCCAATGCTTCAGCGCGTTGCTGATAGGATGACGTGTCAAAACGTCGTTGGCGAGAGTCTGATGATGATTTGCTGGATGGTGTAACACTGCCTAGGTTGTGCTCCGAGGATTCACTGGCCACATTGGGCTTGCCTAAGGCTCTGTCTACCTTCTGGACAGTGGTGCATTGGTCCTTTGTGATTGAACGGTCACCGATGTTTGCTGAGGTGGAGGAGCACTGAGCAGATGTTGATGAAGTTCTATGAACAGGGTAAAGGGGTTCCTCTGAAGATGCTAATGGGAACTCTGCAATCTTATCGATGCGTGGGGCATTGACAGATACATCTGGAGACTCAACACCGTGAAGGAATCCCACGTTGGATCTGTATTGAGGCGCATGGTTCAATGCCTTGGTGTTCGGGATTGACACTGGCAGTGATGCTCTACGTGTTGGCCTAGAAGATTTGGCGACTGGTGTATATGACATAGGAAGCTGCATTAATGAGCAAATTCCAACAGAAACTATTAGTATGCAGTTATCTGCCAGCAGCATATCTGACTAGCAAGAAGCACAGTATACTGACAAAGTCGAAAGAGTCAGAAGAGGAATCATGAGCGGCATGTCTTATCATTAGTTGTCAATAACCAATAAACTTTCTTGAATAACTTAATCTCTTGTGTTATGATTTGTCAATTTTATGAGCTCATGTTCATCATTCAGTTGTTCTTAGCTAGCCAAGGAAATCTGTTACTCGGACCCTTTCATCTCCAATATGGCATGGGTACTGTCACTTGGGTTTTTGGTTTAGAGAATAGCCCGATTTTCAGAAAATGGCTTGATTGTCTAAGTCTGAGTAGTAGCTGCTTGCAATGAAATCCAGCACAAATTGATAGCTAAGGGCTTGGAAAACTCACAGAACTGCGACTAGAAGCAATACTGGGGATGTTTGAAGGTGTTGACACTCTCCTGAAGGCTGCAGAACCCTTTGTAGGCGTTGATAACCTTGGAGTCTTGCCACCAGAAACCTTGGAAACCATTGGCTTATCGATACCAATCTCTCTATGGACACTACCAACAGACATTTCATCAAACTTCCGGCTAATATAAGTGGAAAATTCCTGTGGTCGTCTGACAGAGCTTGGGGAGTCTAGCTCAGCTTCAGATATGCTCGGATTTTGTGTTCGGTCATTACTGTAGGATGATCGCCTTTTCTCTCTGTCAACAAGCTTGGGAACCTCTTCAGCCTCCAGGAATCTTGTTTTCCTAGGATAATTGGAATGAGATATTGGGAATGTGTTTCTTCTGGGGCTATCATACTTCAAGTTAATTTTGAGAACATATGGCTGAAGATGAGGGTGCTTCAGCAGCTCAGCAGCCTGAGCAGACAGCAGCAAATTAAAAATACATCCATGAATGCACTTATCAGAGACCGTTCAAAATACATGACGTAAGTACATATGATACCAAAATGGCATTCAAATTAGGCAAGATAATACCTAACGTTTGCGAAATTAAGCTAGCTTTCTACCGTCAATGTAAGCCTAGTTATCAACAAGAGTTATCAGTATCATATACATGGTCATAGTCTGCTAGTCTAAACTAAACCGACCAAAAAAATACATATTGTTTAACTATAGTTGGCATAGAGATTGTCTACAGGCATTCAAGAGAGGTGGGCTTGAATCTGAGCAAAGGAATGGCAGAGCTTCTCCAACCCATATCCCCTCCCCCTCTCTTGCATCTTCCCAGCTAGGATATTAACCTAAACAAGAATATGAGTATTTTCTAAAGTCTAAACGATAACTATGCCAAGACAACGATGTAGACATAACGGTTGCTATTTACATCTAGTACTCACTCCAAGCAATCAAAACTCTACATGGATATTAACTATTAACCATTGGCGCTCCCATTTTTCTTTTTTCTTTTTTTGGGGATAAGAAACAATTAACACTTTACAATTCATTTCAGACCAAGAATATGCAAATCTTCAAAAAATGGGTCAATCTATCCCGTAGACATTAAATCATCGTGAATACTTGTAGCCAGGCCTGAAGAAAGTTGCTACAGTTGATACTGGATAGTAAAGCCAAGCCAAACTGATGACAAAGCAACTCTTACGGGGCTTCTGCCAATGCAAGGTAAGGTTGGGACAATGTTGCCCTACAAAAGACCTGATTGGAGAAGCACAGACAGGGTTACTACTTCACATGAAGGCAAACGATGGGTAAGTGAGAATATTAATTAAGGCTACGGTAATCTACCACCAAAAAAGGTAACCCTCTCTCCTAGCAAGGCACAAATCATCTTAATGGCAAATGAACATAAAAACAGTTCATGACTTCATGTAGTGCAGAAGTAGGTGTCATTATAGGGGCAAAACAGCCATTCAGTAGCAGAAGTGTGAAGAAAAGAGAAGATTTGTACACTGGGTCTTAGTTCTGGATTCTTCCTCAACATGCTCTTCACCAGGCCTCGGCTACAAAACACAGGAGAAAAAGATCAGGTCAGAAGACACAAGAACAACAGTAATGTTGACAGCACACAAAGATCATCAGAAGTCAACTGTAAGCATGCATTTGCTATGAAAGCACATGTACTGATCACTACAGGAACGCAACCAAATAAGAAAAAACTACTTACAATCCACCAGAATACATGGTTGGAAGTGGTGAAACAATTGACTTGTTTATTTTGTTGATTAATGCTTGCATGTCCTGCACAACAATGTAAAGCCAAGTCAAGAAGTCATTACTTTGAAATTCAAAGCATGGCACCACAAAGACGAGAATTTTCTCAATGACTTTGAGGCATAAACGAGCTCGGTATGCACCACGCTTCAAGCCCTGCCTTTATCCTTTATGTTGCTTGCATGGTGGCATACGTTATCAATAACAATTTTAGAGGAGATATTCACAGCCTTGTCCAACAATAATATAAATTAAGCAAGATGAGAGAATTGGAAAGAAATATCCTGAAGTGAAATGAAGCGACTTACAAAAGCCTTAAATGCAGGCCTGAGAGCAGCCATTTCATAGATGCAGCAACCTGGATGACACATGTCAGGTTGCCGTTACTCACCAGAAATTTTTTTCTCTTTTTTTGGAGGGGGGGGGGGAGACGTAACGTAGAGTTGAACTTGTATGAGAATAGCATAACAACACACCTAATGACCAAATGTCAGACTTTGAGCCATAGGGTATATCAGCAAGGAGTTCAGGGCACATATAACAGGGTGTTCCAACCACCTGCAATTTATTAACATAAGCACTGGCAAAACTAGAATTTTTACAAATTTTAACCAACATGTTAACACACACTTACGGAGGAAGCAAGATCATCTGACGTTAATAATTTAGCTAGTCCAAAATCACCTGTCACCGGCAGTTGGTATTAGCCAATTCATATTATAACATCCCAAAATTAAATATCAAAAGTAATAGCATTGAATGATACGGTTTTGTTACCGAGACGTATTTCCTGATCCTTGGTCAAAAATATGTTTGAACACTGCCATGATAAGAAAAGCCAGAGTCAGTACGACATAGTGTGATCACACGCAACACCTAGTGAGGAGGAAGTAGAGGAGATAAGCAAATTCTTTTACAGCTTGACTGACCTTAACATCACGATGAAGAATATGGTTCATATGTAAGTAATCAAGTGCCATCAGAAGCTGAACCAACCACTTGCAGAGTTTCTGCAATAAGTTCAATATTCATATAAGAAACATACAGTAACAACATAAAAAGATCAAATCTGAAAACAAAAGTAGATTCATCAAGCAAAAGTAATCAACGCTAGCAGATAGTTACAAACCTCTTCAGGAAAGTGAATGCAGTTAGCTTTTTTAATGATCTCTGCCCTGCAAGAACATTGTGACAATTTGTAAAGATCATAATTTTGAAGGGAATATGGAGGAAGAGTTTATCAGCATAAATACAGCAAAAACCAAAAGGAGCTATCTTACATGTCGCCTCCTTCACAATATCCAATTACAATGCATACGTAGCAACCCTGTTATGACGCATATTGCAAAAGTCAACAAAAGAAATTAGGGATGCATACACACAGTAGAACACATCAAGCACAAAGGAAAAAATTATTGTCCACACTAGAAGAGTCCATTGCCATGCAAAATATATGGTCAACCTTGCCATTTAGGTATAAAAGGTCTCCATTTCTAGGCTAAGGCCACATTTATGTGATATGTAAACAATCATACCACAATCTGCATTTTGTCCTGACCATAGTGCCATTTCAAAGTCTACTTCCAAGGCAATGTGATCACAGGTCCAAATGCTAAAGAAAATATGGGACAGTCATACGTGACCTTGGAAGAAGCGAGGGTTCAATCTTTCTTCCTCCAACACCCCCCCCCCCCCACCCAAAAAAAGAGGAAGAAAAAAATGTTCAGTCATTCAAGGAAATGGCTGAATCCCTGAGCAATTTCCCAGAGGTATGATATGACTTCTGATGTTGGAAATGGGAATTTGGGAAAACATTCAAATTCAACACCTAAACAGGGAAAAACATTAAGTAGAATGCATTTTTCTTCCTTGTCAGCAACAAACTACAGAATTTCATACAAATAAGTGAAATGCAGTAAGATTAGATCAAAAGGAACAAATTGCCAACGAATGCAAGAATAATAACAGAAGATATTGCAGCCAACTCATCAAATAATGGCATGAAGATCACAACCAACACTAAAGCTTGAAATGGGCCAGAGGACAGCCTCTTGGAAAAAGTTCCTTTTTATGCATATTAGTATATTACTATATTTTATCCAGTCCACGATAGAAACAAGGTTTCTACCGGCATAATTGTTGAAGTTTGCTTTCTGTGAGTGTGTCATAAGAGAACCACCAAAAAAGAATAAATCACAAGCCTATGAAAAGCTGTCAAAAGGAATGTTTTTACTAACCTTCTCAACCCAAGAATCTTTGTATTCCACAATAAAAGGATTCCTTATCTTTGAAATAAGCTCTTTCTGCAAATGAGGGACATAGAACACATAAGCATGGAGCAGTGACTTTCAGAGCAGTATGCTGTTGTTAGCAGGCAGGAAAACAAGCAGAGAATACAAGAAATGCTCCAAATATTTAGTTGAAAGAAAAATACTCATAATTTCCACAAAAATAAGCCATCTTACATTGAGTAAAACCACTTTGCATCGACCACACAATCCATATAAGCAGTTAAGACAAACCAAATAAAGTAGGCATCTTAGTTCACATTGTCTCTTTACAGAAAGTGACAGACTGGTTGGCTGGTTGTATACACCTGTAATAAGTACTACTCAAGCACTCGTGCAGAATGCCATTTAGCAGGAGGATCTAATAGCTGGAATAGACTTCACTCCCCCCACCCCTGGTTTCCTCCTTTCAACTCCTGATCACAGAAACACAGATGTACAAACCTCTTGGTGAGCAGACCTCCGAGTCCTGTCAGTCTGGCGAGCAAGTCGGATCTTCTTCAGGACATACCTAGAACAAGTAACCACAGCAGAAGTGAACACATCAGATGTTGTGAGAGTGTCATGCTAGAAAACCAGAGAAATTTTTTTCCAGGATATAGATGAGGTAAACTGACTTCTTCTTCTCCAATTTGTGTCTGACTAGAAGTGCTGAACCAAATGCACCTTTCCCAATTTGCTCAAGTATCTCATATTGCTCCATTTTAGCCACCAGTTCGTTCAATTTGCAATGATGTCAAAAGTGTGCTCTAATCCTATTAATCATAACCAAAGAAGAGAAGTTAACATAAACTCAGTGGCATCGATTAATCAATATAACAAAGAAAAGAGCCGTTAGAAGCGGGCTCTTTATGAACAACGGACTTGACCACTTTTTATCTGTTCTTAGCCTAGACTATTAATGGGCCAATAACCTCATTGCTGAAGTTTGCAGCAGAGAAGCCAGATTTGACAAAGTAGGAACACAAGGGCAACATAATCGTGTTGCCACCACCCTCGAAACTCAGTTTCAACCAAACGAGAACTCTTTGTAACAATACTTGGCCTCGCACTCTTTCAATATGATTATATGAAGGTTTTTTACAGCAAATATTAGTTACAAATTACAATAAAACCCAAAACAACCACATCTAGATAACCAACAGGGGGAAGGAACATAGCAGGCAATGCGCTCTTCCTCACCGCATAATGATTAATGAGTTGATGTATATATAAAAATGGAGAATCTGAACCAGCCTTGTAATTGCCTGAGCAATGATGCCATAAGTTTTGCTAAAACCCTAACACGATATTCACTCAAACCCGTCACATAACTCATTTTCGAGCAAATGGGTTTCCCCAACAAATGCAAACCAAGAACTTTAGGCAGAATCAAACCCCCAGAAAACCCAAAAACCATAACATTGGCTTCATCCCACCTTTGCAAGCCAACAATAACCCAAATTCACAACCAAAAACAAAAAGGCGGATAAACCCAAGATTCTTTTGTTTTAGTTTTTTGTTTCCTAAATCACATTTTGGGGTCCTCTTAAAAGAAAAGCATAATGAACCCATTAGACACAGAAGATGAGGAACAAAACCCAAAACCCAAAACCTAAGTACCAAACAAATTGAACTTCCCAGCAAAACCCCAAACCCCAAGTCTACAAAACCCAAACACATAAAACACATTCCATCCCATCCATTCATCTAAGCTAGAAAAGACAGGTACAATCAAAATCCCAGAAAACACAATTGAGAAACAAAGAAAAATGTACCTAAAAATACACATACCTAGGTGAAACAGATCTCTGAGAACACCATTTCCCGCCCCATAACAAGTGCAAATTGGGATAAATGAACAAAGAGAGTTTCAAACCAGGTAAAGATAAAAACAGAAGAAAATGTCAGAAATTTAATTCAAAGTTTAAAACTTTTGAGCGGAGGAAACAGTGAGTGAAGCACACAGCAGGCAGTCAAAGGGGGAGAGCGAGAGGGGGGTGAAAGGGACTGAGGAAAGCACGCATAGTGGAGTGAAGAGGGTGACGGGCTACGCTAGTCTACAGCATGAGTCACGGAGATCCCGTGCTCCTACACCCAGCTTTTAATCCAATCAGCTCCCGCCACGTGACTCTGCGTTCTTTCTTTAAAGCTTTTTGGGGGGTTATTTTTATTTTAATTTTATTTAATTGTATTTAATTTGTTTGATTTTTATTCTTTATTATTTTTGGTGGGATATGCCCTTCAAAGAAGGTGGACAAATTATTGTTTTATTACAAGAAAAACCTGAGGAGGAATTCTATATTTTGTCGGTAGGTATTTTAGTGGGAATTTTTTAAAAATTTAATTAAGTCTATTGGTGGGCAATTAGGGAGTGTAGGGGGATTTGGAGGGTAAAATTAAGCCTATGTGTCAAGGAGTTTAGCAGAAAGACAAATGTTTCATTGTGATATGATTAACTAAAGTTGATATCATTAAGCTTGTAATTTTGGTTAAAGTATTCTATCATTTTTTGGTACCATTTTAAGCCTTTCAAAGTATGATTTTTTTTTAAATTTTATTTTTTCGAGCATCTATTTTATCATAGTTGAACTATTATTCGCACATAATAAAGTAAAACTCTCTCATCACAAATTTTTTCTATTTACAATATTCAAACTTGACATATTACTTAATGAAAATAAGAGTCAAATCATTTGTTTCAACATGTGTTGTAGATATTGTTGAAAAGTCTAATCAACGTTATATCGTGCTCATACAAATAATGTAATGCATATAAGATTTTGAGTCTGTTACATGCTATTTATCTAGAAATAATATTTTCAATCACTTCTAATGCCCCTCCCCCAAACCCCAGTTTCATGTGGCATTTGAGGATAATCATCATTGTGGCAAATTTAAAAGGCTACAAAGAGAGTAACTACTTAGGTTTTGGAGGTGAAGAGCATATTTATATTATGTTCTCAATGAAGTATGGTGAGCATATACTCAAATAGCATCTTAGCATTATTTAATTTTGGATAATCGATCAATAAGAGACTTTCATATTTTAAACAGATCCAAAAACTTTATAAAAAAGCCTACGCCATAGTTTTTACATGTAAAAACATCTTTAAAATTATATAAACATTTAAGCAATTATGTTAACATTATCAAATTGACAAATAAAACCCCAAAGATCCCTTTAAAAAATGCCAACATTTTTGGAGTACATAGCATCATAAAATGACAATAAAATCTTCCAAAATTGAAAGATAAATAGGCAAAAATACACAAAGAAATGAGGAGGACAAACCAAGGGGTTGTGGCGTAGTGGTAGCTCACTTCGTCCCTTAACCAATAGGTTAGGGGTTCGATTTTTGGCATTTGACAATGAAGAGCAATTATTGGCCAACCCTTTACCCTTAAGTGGAACTCGGGGAGCGAGGGGATTAGTCACTGCGATCAGTGGTGGATACCTTTGGTTAAACCAAAAATAAAAATAAAAATGAGGAAGACAATATAGATTCCACAAAAGGAAGCGTGGTGTGGTTGCATTGCCATTGCTATCTACCCCCACTAATTGAGGTTGGTGCCACACGCATGTCAAATTAATTATTTTGAAGCTTATTAATGAATATTTACTGGTGCTTTTTAAATAAATCAATTATTGATCTCAAAATGATATGATTTGAGATGGTAGGTCAAATTGTGAAAGGAATGGAATGTTTCACATGAATAATTATTATAGTTGCGAAAGTCTGAAATTCAGGATAACAATAGCTTTTAGATCCGTGCTATGTGCAAGTTGGTTTAAAATTACAGTAAAATTAATGTCTTCAATATATATATATATATATATATATATATATATATATATATATATATATATATAAAATATATATATATATATACATACATATATATATACACTTTATTATATTATTTTAGGGACTTCATGTATTAATTCTTAAATAATCATGTTTTAAAACAAAAGAAGGCAACATATCAATAATAATGAACTATTACTTTGATTCAAAAAAATAAATGAACTGTTATTTGTTGCTTTAAATTGCGAAAAACAATTCACCATCAATAATAGTCTTTATACTCATTAGACATGTGTCAACACTACATCATTCACACTCATTTTTATATATAAGGCCCTATTCTTTTTCTTTGGTAAATCCTAATTTACCAACTTTAATCAACTTCAACTCACTTGAATTCAACCCATCATATAAAAAATATAACAACTTCAACCTACCTCAACAAAAAAATACCAACTTTAATATACTTAAACAATTTTTCAATTTTATTTTCTAATGAAAAGAACAGACTCTTAGTAAAGTAAATTCGTTTGTTGGACCTATTTTTTTCTCCCTTTTTCTTTTTGAAAATTTTGGGGCATTGAGTGGATTTTTTATAAAGCATTTAGTAGGAAGCCTATGTTATTATAGGATTGCACTACCAGACAATTCAAGGCATTTAATTGTAATAATTTGTTAATCAATTAACTAGTATTAAAGACCTATGCAATGCATAGAAGATCTTATAAGTTTTTTAATTGTAGTAAATATTTATTGTTTAATAGTAAGAATACCATAATAAGAATGTATTAAAGAGATGATAATTTTACCATAAAAGATTGCTAATACTCACTCGGATCTTGCTTATGAATCGAAGAATAAGTTCCAAAACACTTGAACCAATCGTACTCAATGTTACAATATTCTAATCTTCAAACTTCGTTGTTGGGCAAATCATGCATTGAGTTTTGAGGTTTTCATTTTTTATAGCTTTACTCAGCTTTGACCTGGAAATGGGCCTCCCTTGTTCACATTGGAATTGGATTTTACTAAACTAGACTACATGGATCACAGGACCAAATTCAGACCCAACATCTGGACCAACTCATCAGGCCCAACAAAGTTAGAGACCTAATAATGCGTCTTACATTGGTAAAATAATTATGTATTTAAGAAAATACAAGTTTAGGTTTTTGTGTTTGCTAAAATAAGATTAGAAGAATGATCTTGGACTCACATATGCGCTTTGATAATTTATTTTTTTGGTTTTTGGACAATTGTTTTACCAAAATACTCACATAGGCTACTGATAATATATATATATATATATATACATACATACACACTGTAGCGGAGCCAGGATTCTAAGAACGGGGGCAAGATTAGAAAAACTAAAGGACACTTCAAAAAAAAAAAATAAAAAAGGCAAAACAAAGAGTCAAACCAGGGACATCCTACCCAAAGTAAAGGGCAACTACCACCCTACTATACAATCCTATGATGTATACTTATGAACTAATTAATATATATCTATTTTTTCTATCCACAAAAATATCCCACATTTAATTTATTTTTTTCAAAAAGTTGGAGGGTCAATTGACCCCCTTGCCCTAACATGGCTCCGCATATATATATATATATATATATATATATATTATTTTTGGGCATCTATTTTACAAAATCAAGTTACTATTTGTCCATAAATAAATAAAGTTCTTCAATCACAAACTTTATCAATTTACAAGACTCTGCTGCGTTCATAAGTACAATCAAAATCCCAGAAATCACAATTGAGAAACAAAGAAAAATGTAGCTAAAAATACACTTACCTAGGTGAAACAGATCTCTGAGAACATCATTTCCTGCCCCACAACAATTGGAAATTGGGATAAATGAATAAAGAGAGTTTCAAACCAGGTAACAATTAAAACAGAGAAGAAAATGTCAGAAATTTAATTCAAAGTTTAAAACTTTTGAGCGGAGGAAACAGTGAGTGAAGCGCAGAGCAGGGAGTCAAAGGAGGATAGCGAGAGGGGGATGAAAGGGACTGAGGAAAGGTGACGGGCTACGCTTGTCTGCAGCATGAGTCAGGGAGATCCCGTGCTCCTACGCCCAGCTTTTAATCCAATCAGCTCCCGCCACGTGACTCTGCGTTCTTTCTTTAAAGCTTTGTTTTTGGGGGGAGGGTTATTTTAATTTTATTTAATTGTAATTAATTTGTTTGATTTTTGTTCTTTATTATTTTTGGTGGGATATGCCCTTCAAAGAAGGTAGACAAATTATTCTTTTATTATAAGAAAAAACTGAGGAGGAATTTTATATTTTGTCGGTAGGTATTTAGTGGGAATTTTTTAAAAATTTAATTAAGTCTATTGGTGGGCAATTAGGGAGTGTAGGGGGATTTGGAGGGTAAAATTAAGCCTATGTGTCAGGGAATTTAGCAGAAAGACAAATGTGTCATTGTGATATGATTAACTAAAGTTGATATCATTAAGCTTGTAATTTTGGTTAAAGTATTCTATCCTTTTTTGGTATCACTTTAAGTGTTTCAAAATATAATTTTTTTTATTTTTATTTTTTCGACCGTCTATTTTATCAGAGTTGAGCTATTATTCGCACATAATAAAGTAAAACTCTCTCATAACAGATTTTCTCTATTTACAATATTCAAACTTGACATATTACTTAATGAAAATAAAAGTCAAATCATTTGTTTCAACATGTGTTGCTGATATTGTTGAAAAGTCTAATCAATGTTATATCAATCTTATACAAATAATGTAATGCATATAAGATTTTGAGTCTGTTACGTGCTATTTATCTAGAAATGATATTTTCAATCACTTATAGTGCCCCTCCCCGCCTCCCCCAAACCCCAGTTTCATGTGGCATTTGAGGATAATCATCATAATGTTATCAAAGTTATGCAAATTGAAAAGGTCTCAAGCAACATCAATGGCCTCGTTTTATTGAGGCTTTGCTAAGCATGGGTAATAAAGACTTTAGCATTGTCTTTGGTCCGTTTTGACAAAATTAAAAGGCTACAAAGAGATTACTAGTTATGTTTTGGAGGAGGAGAGGAGATTTATATTATTTTCTCTATGAAGTATGGTGAGCATATACTCAAATAGCATCTTAGCATTATGTAATTTTGGATAATTGGTTAATAAGAGACTTTTATATTTTAAACAATTCCAAAAATCTCATTTAAAAAAAAAAAACTACAACATGGTTCTTAGATACAAAAACATTATCTTTAAAATTATATGAACATTTTAAAAATTACATATATAACATTATCAAATTTGCAAATAAAACCCCAAAGATCCCTTTAAAAAATGCCAACAAATTCTATAAAATAACACATAGTACATGTAATTGATACCACAACATAACATAAACATTTAAAAAGAAAAAAAAAAAAACTTTCTCAACCTATTTCCCTCCTTCCCAAGCACCACCCACAAAAAAAAAAATCAATAATAATGGACAAAAAAAAAGGGTAAAATGTCATTGTCAATGGGAACATCTTACACAAAATTAATGGTTGTCCATGTGTAGTTTTTATGCACCAAAAGGTCAATTTTTGGAGTACCTAGCATCATAAAATCACAATAAAATCTTCCAAAATTGAAAGATAAATAGGCAAAAATACACAAAGAAATGAGAAGGACAACATAGATTCCAGAAAAGGAAGCGTGGTGTGGTTGCATTGCCATTGCTATCTACCCCCACTACTTGAGGTTGGTGCCACACGCATGTCAAAATAATTATTTTGAAGCTTATTACTCAATATTTAATGTTGCTTTTTAAATAAATCAATTATTGATCTTAAAATGATATGATTTGAGATGGTAGGTCAAATTGTGAAAGGAATGGGATGTTTCACATGAATAATTATTATAGTTGCGAAAGTTTGAAATTTAGGATAGCAATAGCTTTTAAATCCGTGCTATGTGCAAGTTGGTTTAAAATTACAGTGAAATTAATTTCTTTAATATTAATTTACATATATTTTATTATATTATTTTGGGGGCTTCATATAGTAATTCTTAAATAATATTTTAAAAGAAAAGATGTCAACTTATCAATAATAATGAGCTATTATTTTGATTCAAAAAAACAAAAAATAGTTAACTGTTATTTGTTGCTTTAAATTGTCAATAGCGTCAATAATAACCTCAATACTCATTAGACATGTGTCAACACTGCATCATTCACACTCATTTTTATATATAAGGCCCTATTATTTTCATTAGTAAATCCCAATCAATTTCAATAAATTTCAACCCACTATTTTAACCAACTTCTACTCATCATATAAAAAATATGACAACTTCAACAAAAAAATACCAATTTTAATCCACTTCAACAATTTTTCAACCTTATTTTCCAATGAAAAGAACAGACTCTTAGTAAAGTAAATCGTTTGTTGCACCTATTTTTTCCTCCCTTTTTCTTTTTGAAAAATTTGGGGCATTGAGTGAATTTTTTTATAAAGCATTTAGTAGGAACCCTATGTTATTATAGTATTGCACTACCACACAATTCAAGGCATTTAATTGTAATAATTTGTTAATCAATTAACTAGTATTAAAGACCTATGCAACGCACAGAAGATCTTCTAAGTTTTTAAATTGCAGTAAATATTTATTGTTTGATAGTAAAAATACCACAATAAGAATGTATTAAAGAGATGATAATTTTACCATAAAAGATTGTTAATACTTACTCAGATCTTGCTTATGAATCGAAGAATAAGTTCCAAAATACTTGAACCAATCGTACTCAATGTTACAATATTCTAATCTTCAAACTTCGTTGTTGGGCAAATCATGCTTTGAGTTTTGATGTCTTCATTTTTTCTAGCTTTACTCAACTTTGACCTGGAAATGGGCCTCCCTTGTTCACATTGGAATTGGGTTTTATTAAACTAGACTACACGGATCACAGGCCCAAATTCATACCCAACTTCTGGACCAACTCATCAGGCCCAACAAAGTTAGAGAACTAATAATGCGTCTTACATTGGTAAAATAGTTATTTATTTAAGAAAATACAAGTTTAGGTTTTAGTGTTTGCTAAAAGCAGATTAGAAGAATGATCCTGGACTCACATATGTGCTTTGATAATATATTTTTTTGGTTTTTGGACAATTGTTTTACCAAAATACTCACATAAGTTATTGTTCTTCTGTTACATAGCTTCAGCAACCTATCTTATTAATATATCTTAGCCATTCCTTGTTGTGTGTCCTTAATTTTTCCACTAAATGTTTTCACAAAATCTTTCTACTATAAAATATTTTCACAAAATTCTTTTTTGTGGGTCTCTTGAAATCAACCTCTTTACTGGTAGGAATGTCGGTAGAGGTAAGGTTGCCTACAGCTGGATCTCCCCAGACCCCGCGAAAGCGGGACCCACACTGAGAGATGTTGTTGTTGTTGTACTCACATAACTTATTGATTATATATATATATATATATATATATATATATATATATATATATATATATTATTTTTGGGCATCTGTTTTAACAAAATCAAGTTACTATTTGTCCATAAATGAACAAAGTTCTTCAATCACAAACTTTATCCATTCACAAGATTCGAGCTTGAAACCTCATATCAGAGAAAATATTCCTAGTGTTGAGATGAAGCTGAAGTAGGCACGCATGCATGCACCCATCTACCTAACCCTGAACACACATATATGCATATAGGTGTGTAAATTTCTTGGATACGTAAAACTTTAAATGGTATAAACTTAGTTAATTGAATTATTGATAATATATGGCACAATTATGAAATCTATGAAGACCCAACTTTGAATCATAAAACTCAATGTATTCCCTGCTAGAGGGTGACAGATGAATCAATTTTTTTCGCCTCTTACTTTATGACTCTAAATTCTTTCTTATCATCTAAAATTCACTTACATAAAACCCTAAAAGAGGAAAAAAAAGTAAAAGCCAAATTCTTGATTACTAGTGTAGTTATATATATATTTTTTTACAAGGGTAAAAAGGAACAATAACAATATTAAACGCTCATTCTCGTAAGAGTACGTTCAATTATGTCATCAACTAAAATTGTCATAAATATTGGTGAAAAACATAGATCAGATAAAAATAAAGTAGTAATGGAATGCCCAAATTTAGAAAGTCAGTTTGCTGTCATATTTGGCTCTCTCTAAACACATGGTTAATTAGTGGCAATTTGAATTCCTTGATCTCTCCATACTTGAATATCGTTGATAATATTATGAATCTACCAAAAGATGTAAATCAAAGCTCGGATCACTATCGCGTTATCTTCTCCATACACTTGAACATCCAATACGCAGAAGCCACCCAGGGTAGTGAACCATCGTTGTCATTCCCTCTTTCCCCCCTCCAAAATTCAGATATTTTGGCGTGGAAAATGACTGCACAAATTCTTTGAATCATTACTACACGACCTTTTAGGGCAAATCTTTGACGGCCATTACTGTTGGATGCACACGTTATCATTCTTCTATGTGTTGATCTATGATGATATCTACGATGACTCATGTATCATTTAATTTAGACAGTATTATGTGAAATTATCTCATATAAAATATATTATAGAATAAATGTTATTATATTAATTAATTAGTCATCTTAGAATTCAAATATTATTCTAACATATGTTATTAATTAATCACGTCAAAATCTTTAAAAATTTATATCTTAAAAAATTCGTCACATAATAAGACTTATACTAAAAATTTATAATTATCTTTTTGGTAATAATGGTCGATTCCGTTGGTCACTTGGGAATTCTCTACGAACTCTCCTTTATTGCATTCAAAATTGAGTCAGCTACTTCTATTAACTCATAACTTGCACAAGTTTAAGACTCGATTAAAATTTTTCTTTTAATCTCATCCGAATTAACCCTATCAAAGTTTCTAAGATTAAGTATGAGTAAAGTGAGTCCTACCTATTCTCTTTGAAGAGAAAAAGCACAACCTATTTCTTGCTCTTTTCCTCGTTCAAACAGTAACTATATATTACATTTTTGGCTCTCCATTTCTTTTTTTTTTTTTTGAGGAACAATTCTACAATGGTTTTAACAACCTACAATCATGAAAGGAAGCTTAATAGTAATTACAATATAAACTCCAGCTTAAATCAGCAATGATAGTATTTTTGGTACGTTGTCAATTAAATTCTCTTTTGTGATTGTTGTTGTCAAACTTTTAAAAAGGTAGTTGTTTTTGTTTTTCCCACAAATTAATACCACTTACAAAATATGTGAATGTATAACGTGGTATTTTGGTGGTCCAAAATCAGGGGAAGGAAAACTCGGTTTTCAAGCATGCCTTATCGCTTTCAAAAATATTCTTTTTCCTTTGTTTTCTTTATATTGAAAAAAAAAAATCAGGAAAGAAAATCTTTTGTTTTTTGTTTTTTATCAGAAGAAAGAAACTCTTTGAAGGAACCTAAAAATATGAATGGAGATCAATTGAATTGAAGGAAACTATACAAGCTTTTGGGCTCACCTCCCATCACCCCCCCTTCCTTGCTTTAGCATTTTGTCGTATAAGGCAATGGCATGTGAATTTCTTTTGAATGGATCCTGTCATGATATATATATATATAT
>JACYFF010031957.1:127333595-127343643 GCA_017589665.1 Selenicereus undatus | reverse complement strand
TATATATATATATATATATATATATATATATATATATATATATATATTATCTGTTGACCTACATTATTGGAGTAAAAATGTGTGTAATTGTGTGTATGTGTATATTTTTGAGGGTTCAGATGAATTACAGTTAGAGGACAATACTATGATATAATTACAATATATACAATCAAGGACATAGATGAAGTTAAATTTAAGACCTAATCGATCTACTCAGGACATCAGTTTTACGTCACAAACACAACGATAAGTGTGTATATATGTACTAAGCTATAGTATTGTTTACATATACAGTCCATTGCATGCCTAGTACCGTGCATGGCCGTCTAAAAGTCAGAGAAGGTGTGTTCATGGTATTATCAAGTGCTGTAGGTCAAATATCTCTGTGCACTTAGTCCAGACAAATTCGAACACATTCCCCCCCCCCCCCGAATGATAGGTGCCAAAAGACATAGGTACAACTAAACAACAGATGAGAAATAAAGAAAACCGACAAGAACAAACTAGCAAAAACAAATTTGAACACATATATGTGTATATTAATTAACCTATTTATCAAACCTATCTGATTAATCGACAAAAAATCCAAACTTGGCACAATGGCATAGATGAGTACTTCCCCAATTCCCCGTCACCTAATGTAACCCACAGTTACTGATAAGGATCTCAATTATTAAAATTAGAACCCTGTGTATATTTGATCATAAGTTTGATTTTAATTCCTTCTTCCTCATTCTGTTAATAATTATATATTGTACTATTATTTAATCGGATGTCATATTGAAATATTTGTTGCTACAAAAAGCTTGCTAGCTAGTTATTAGCTAGTGTAGTGTCCCATATTATTTAAGCTACTACATAGTATTATTTTTTTCTAAATGCTGTTTTGTTTAATATTATAAATAAATCTTTTTAATATACTCAATGTTTTTTTTTTGGGTTCAAATGAGTCACAAAGGTAGTGCAGTAATGAGGGAATGAGAAATTGAATATGAAACATAATGTACTCAGGACCTCAATCTTAACCACTTAGCTAATATCTAATCTGTGCTCAATGTCTTTTATGAAATCCCTAAATCAATGATCCTAGATTGAGATCATTTATCCAGCATTAAATATTATTATTTGTCCTTCTTACATCATTGAAAAATAATATATACTTGCATATTAATAAGTGAAAATTGGAAAACCTTTGTAAAGTTGGAATGTCCAGGTAATTTGTTCATGTAGGATCATATAATGCTGTTTATTTAATTGCAAACAGTTTTAATTATGTCCAGAAATTCAGACAATTTGCTATGTGCTCTAAAGAGCATATACTCTTATTACCCACGTGTATATATTTTTTACTCGTATATTGGTCATATATTATTTTTTCAATATATATTTGCTAATGTGGCTTTTGAGAGTATTATGCTCCCAGGAATATGATACACATATTGGACATTCATGCGTGTTATTCAACATAAGGTCGTGACAAATTTTGTAAGAATTTGTCTATATATATCCATCTTTATAAGAATACCTAAATTTCACAGTTGAAGGTAATTAAAGTTATCCAAGGTATTCTTATTAATAGAACTTTTTCATACAAAAATATTAACAATAATTAAGTCCACAATAATAGAGACATTAATAAAACAATAAGCACTGAATTAGTGCAATTTGCAAGATAATTAATCCAGGCAACTCTTTCCTTTTTTCAAACATAGCAAGTGGCCCTCTTTTGTCATTGCTGGGGCATATACCTACCTTTGCCCGTGAAGGGGGGGGGGGGGGGAGTTTGCATAAATGAACTCACTATATTATTGACTTTTGAGCTCCTAATCGTACCATTATCGGGACCTATTACTTTTGTTAAATTCAATTTCATTTAAAAATCTATTTAATTATGACCATGCAATCGGGTTTTAAATTGTGTGGATTTTGTGAGAGGTTAGGTTATGTATGATTTTTTGCGAATCGGGATTAGGTTTGTTATATGCCTCCCTTATATACTGGATTAGACTCGGGTCCGAAATGTGAATGTTGCAAAAGTTTCTCTTACCTCTTACATAATAATTCTATACGTTTGAAATACATTTAGGACAGAAATTAAACAAATTCTTTTATCCATATTACGAATAATATAATGGCACCACCACAAATTTAAATTTAAAGATGGTATTGCATATTTAACAACAACCTAGTACCAACCGTGGAGAAATTGTTCTTCTTAGCTTATACGTACTCCAATTTGAAATACATTTTTAGGTCAGAAATTAGGTTATTTTGGCTTATATACTGCATGCACGTGGTTCAAACTAGAGAGTTATAAATAAATTGATTTATTAGTTGACCAACTAGATAATTATTTTTTGAAGAAGCAATTTAATTAAATTACTCATAAAATAAATAATTTCAACCCAAATTCTTATGCGAGTGACGGTTTTACGTACATTGGTTTATCATGAGACCATTTATATGACCTTCTTTTTCCCTTTTTAGTTTGAAGTGGCAATTAATGAACCACAATTCGTCTCTTGGTAATTAAATCACCGTGAGATAGTCTCATTTAAAATTTACTGTAATTTTTCTAATGTGTGGAGTTTTAATTTAAACCAAAAAAAAGGGAAAAAAAAGGTTGGAGAAGAAAAGAAGATATCCAAATAAACAAGATTTCTGCAATGACAGAAGTCCACACTTCACAGCTACTCTGCATGCTAATTTCGCCAAGGATAATCGTCGTTTAGTGTTTGTCATTGGCATCAACATTTTATTTTATGCTTGCCGCTTTAGGGATATTATTATTATTTTTTTCATATTGATTATATTATATTTGTATTATTAACTAAAAAAAGAAATAAAATTAAAAGAGAAAGGGCATAATGGTTAATTAACTATTTTTTGGACTTGATTATCTAACCTAATGCTTCTCCTATGAACATTTAATGGAAATAGACATATATAATTACCCTAATTTAGAAGGGGAAAACCATTTTTAATATTTTGTTGAAGGGAAGACTTGTAGCTATGTATAAATACAAGTTTCCAACTCATAATTTAAATCTCTATCATAATTCCTAAACTTTTACCGATTACTTAATTATTTGAGAACTTACATATATAAGAAAGCAAAGTAACAATGATACATCTCGCAGTAGCGATTATGATCGAATTAGAATGATTACTATATAAATTAAAAATATGGGTGCTGGTTAACTCAATTAGTAAAGTCTTTTGTAATTATTACGAAAGATCTCGTTTACATCGACTTTACACCTCATTTGTACCCAAAAAATGAACTAATCATGATATTAGATGACTCACCAACTCGACTCATCAGATCGAAGAATACATAATTGGTACCCTGGGGCCTGTAGAACTTTGTACCTTGCTTCTTTCAACTTGCTGGCCCCTAAATAAGCTATTTGTTAATCATGATATTAGATGACTTAATTAATTATCTGTTAACTAAGGTAGGGCACTAGAATCCTGATTCATGTGATTTGGATTCTGTCTTGAACAGGAAACGACGTCACATTGGGAAAGCATGAGTCAAATCCCCTAAGCATAAGATACCCCCTTGAAATTAATTATGTTCATAAATCATTATGGACAACATTAAGAATTTAAAAATCATATGTGAGATACCTCATTTAAATATAATAATTACTCAAATTGAAACAAATCTCTAATTATTTAAGATAAAGGAGAAGAGATTCATTGACTTGTGATGCATGCTTGAGATAGATTTACAGTTCCTACTTATAGTTTTCTGTTGAGATAGTTTTCAATGAAGTATATACAAACTATTGTGTTTGAGAATGTTGGAGTGTAATTTTAGAGTCATTTCAAATTCATAAAGGATACATTAACTAGGAAATAATTAAGTAATTAGCCAACAATTCATAATTAAGTATACAAATTGAAAATAAAGTAGCCCTAACCAACACAGGTTGGTCCAAATGGCTTGATTCTTATTCCTCTTAAGCGAGGTTTCGTGTTCGAGTTTTGTGAATGGAGGAAATCTGTGATAGGAGAGCTCTACTCCTTATTGGACTAATAGTAGCTCGACTCTAGTGAAACAGAAGATCTAATACCCAAAAAGGAAAGTAACTCTCTCATATGAGCTAAGGCGAACAATAAGCATGGCGGGAGGTACATGCAGCTTTAAGGTAAAGGCAGGTGTCCCGGTCGAAGATGGATGAAACAATTCAATGGGAAGCATGTTACACCTATGAGCTTGAAGTGATGAAAAGGACTCGACTATATGGTCCTTTCTCTATATTGGTTTTTGGTGGTTTTTCACAATTTAGTAGAGCATTATCCAATCTACAAACTGTATTGTCCCAGTATTGTTTTTTTTTAGTCTTTCATCTTAGTTGATATAACATTATAACTGGTGGGTGATTGTTCTAGACCTTACCCTATTTACAACCTCAAATAATCAGAAAAAACGGCAGTCATCTCAACTTTTGACACAAATTATATGTTGATTATACATGTTATAGATATTGGAAATAAAGATCTATATCTAACTATAACATCAAAGAACAGAAATGGTAAAGATATTTATCTCAATACATGTACTTGCACCCAATCACGACGTGGCCGCACAAACCACAAGCCTAAAGCCTCAATAGGCTCTCACTTTCAGCTACAAAGCATATTGTGGGTAGTTAATCTCCAGGCTAAACTTAACGAACCCACTTTTTGTCATGCACTTGACAGTGCGAAAGATAGGAAAATCACAAATTCTACACTAACCATGGTTAAGTTTAAAGCTTACAATGACTATACAACTGCCATACAACTATCTCTCAACTTCTTACTTGCTTACAATTTAAGACTTACAACTTAGCATTAACGCAAAAAAGAACAGGGTTTGAAATCAATACAAAAAAAAGCAATCAGAAAAACATATCGAACATGGTCAGAACCGCTGTTGTCAACCTATGAATCACCTACTATAAAGAGGGCTAGCTAGGCAGTTAAGACATCATAGAAGTTAACATGAAGGATCCAGACCGACTTCTTTTGTAACATAACATTTAAATGAGATAATTATCGACAAAAAAGAAGATGAAGATAGAGAGAAAAAAATCTTAGGTCTCTATCTCATGAAATAAAAAGAATATTTTGCTCAACAGTTGAATAAAATGACTAGCTTAGCCTATGATAAAATGATGAACCAATCAATCACCCACTAAATTCAGGCATGAAGCAAAATAGATCAAGCAAAATCAGCTTCTCTTTTTGGCCACATGCACTTAATTATGAACAATATTATATACAAATACATGCATTATACATACATCATTATCAATCAAACTTGAAATAAAAGCACAACACAAGGCTGGTCTTCTAAAGCATCACATTAAACCCACTACTTTGTTTCCTAATTGGTCATTACCCCAATTATTCATCTACCACGTGTCATGTTAGTAGCTATCAAGTTTGGCACCTCACCCAATCACCACCCTACACCTCATTACTCACTACAACTACGAGTTTCTTTCTGTTGGAAACAGGAATAGAATCACATCCCCCAATAGTAATGTATATATAGATATTGTACGTTTGGGTGCAAATATCAATAGCCACATCAGTAAACATATATTAAAATATTAATATATGATAAAAACATGCGTGAAAAATATATACGTACACATAAGCGATGAGAGCATGTGCTTATGAGAGTACATAAGAAATTGTCCCCCAATAGAGACCAAACCCAAATCTTTTAATTGTACTCTTGTATTTCATTCGTCCATCAAATATTCTAAATATATCAATAAAGTTTAATTAGAAAGCGAGAATTAAAATAGAAAATTTTAATATTTTATCATGAAAATTGAAGAGCAAAATGATAAATTTTTTACTATCAGATATTTATAAAATGTCTTGTCTTGACTTATAAATCATAGTATTATGTGATAAATTGAAAATGAGATTTAATAATGTACCTAATTCATTAAAGGCAAAAGCTTATTGCTCATCAAAAGAGTGTTTCCACCTAGAATAGTTGACTAATTAGTAGCAAAATGTTGAAGTTATCCTATATTTGTGAAGAACTATAAAGATCCCTAAAGAACATGAAAGGCAAAGATAGATCTTGGCAAAAAGCTTCTGCACTTTAACTCCCACAATTCCAAAAAATTATCGTAAATCTTTAACTTCTACAGTTACATAATACAAACACACGCGCACACACACAAAAATTAAGTCCTGGATTTGATTCATTTCTTTTCATTATATTATAATAACTGTATTGTACTGTATGCACTTTGTGACTCATCTGAATTCCCAAAAAAAATAAAATAAAATGGTCACCGTCCACTTGTCTTGCGGATATCATATTAACACTTGCGGATATCATATTAACAAATGGGACCCTCTCCCCACTCTCATACACCTCACTCACTTCAAAGTCTATATGCCCAATCACCCAACTCTCTCTCTATATATTCCCTCTTCTCATTCTCCCACCCATCACACCCACCTCTATCTTCCCTTCATACATATTTCTTGATCAACTCAACACATTTACACCTTAAACTCCTCCCCACAAAAAAAAATAAAGAAATGGGGACAGTGGAGGATCACCATGACCCGTATGGATACCCGGGTATGGACATAGAACCCGGGAAGACGAGCCGGGTGGCAGTACCGCCACCTCAGCCGTTCTTCATGTCCCTACAATCATCACTCAAGGAGACATTCTTTCCGGATGACCCATTTAGGCAGTTCAAGAACAAACCTAGATCCAGGAAGATTGTACTCGGATTGCAGTACTTCTTCTCGTTCCTTGAATGGGCACCCGGGTATAGTCTTGGGTTCTTGAAGTCGGATCTCATTGCGGGTATCACCGTTGCTAGCCTTGCTATCCCTCAGGGTATTAGCTATGCTAAGTTGGCTAACCTGCCCCCTGTTCTTGGCCTATGTAAGTACATTCATTTCAACTCACACCTACCAGTGCCCCTCCCCCCTTTAATGCTTGCTATTATTGTGAGTATATTTTTACTATAGCGCGATTCATACGGGATGTTATTGCTAATATAACATGATACAAATGATACAAAAAAATTTGCTGAAAATTTTATGGAACATACAAAGTATAGCAGCACACATATCATCATTCTACAATACATGCAATGTCTTTTTTACATGTAGCCATGCTAAGGTCATTAATTTATTTGGTGTAGCATATGGGTGCATTTAGTTTATCTAAATCGGCCTCTTTGTAAGCAGTAATATTTACAAAATTATTTATATCTAAATCTTCACAGATCCTATGTAAGCATAATTACACTGGGTGATGGTTGTGGTAGTGTTGTAGCATATGGGTGCATTTAATTGATATATCAGTATTCACAATGTGTATATAGGGTAATATATGCTATAGTTTTGCTTTAATTGAAGTTGTTTGGTAATTAATGTGTAGATTCAAGTTTTGTGCCACCATTGGTGTATGCCATGATGGGTAGCTCAAGAGATCTAGCAGTGGGGACAGTGGCAGTTGCATCCCTTTTAACAGGATCCATGTTAAGCAGTGCTGTGAGTCCTACCGAGAATCCCAAGTTGTTCGTCCATCTTGCTTTCACTGCCACCCTTGTCGCCGGAGTCTTTCAAGCCGCTCTCGGCCTATTAAGGTTCGTGCATACTTTATTATGTCTTCAGGTGACGATATGTGCCTTGCAGCAGGTCATCATCATTTACAATACATTGCTTTTAATCATTAGTACTTCAAAGTATAATGTTCACAACAAGCACGTCATATCGGCAAACTATAAAAAGCTATACATGTCACTATAAAATCAAAAACTAACTCGTTATGTAACATGGTTGTACAGTACAGTCTATGTTATCTTCTTTAAAACGAACATTGGTATAGTTCATTCTAGACAGATTGAAGCTTTTAATCTGAATTTTTAAATCTAACCTTTAATTTTATAAATATCATGATGAAAAGATAAGCATATATAAGAGATATAAGTTGATACCATGGATATTTTATCTTGATTTTTGGAATCTCATATTCTCTTTTTCCTCTTTTTTAAATTCCCCCAACTTTGAACATGATTGATTTAAAAACAAAAATAGTGGGCAAAATCAATTATCAATTTGGATTGGATGAAAAAGTTGGGATGGAATGAAGTGGATATAGAGGCCAAGCATTGAAGCCATGACAAGAGAGTTAATTTTCAGAGAATTTTTTTGTCTTTTGTAATTGGACCTTTCTTTCCCTTTTCTTCTATTATTATTCGTATCTCTATTATTTAATTATTAGAATCAATTTATTGCATTTATTTTTTTTGGTTTCTTCCCCACACCCTTTCGACATGCCATATGGAGATTTGTTGTCACCTTTTTAGGTGGAGGAATCTGTTTCTATTAAAAAGAAAAGGGGGAAAAAGGGAAAATTATATTCAGAATATGGATATACGAATTATGCTATTTTCACATTCATAAACTCTATAAATTAATTACGACTTGATTAATATCAACACAAATTATATTTTTTTACAGCCTTGGATCCTTCATTGTACTGGAGCCCTATCACAGATTTTTTTTCATTCATAAGACTCGAACCTGAGACCTTACTTAAGAAAATATGTGTCAAACCACTTGAACCAACTTGTGTTAATTTCTGTAAATATTATACGATTATATGCATGTGATGATATCCTTAATGATTTACGTACATGGAGTCACAAGTAATAACCAGAAAAAAAAAGACAAAAGAAAAAAAGTTACAAGTAATTTGGTTTTAATTCGTAGATTATTTTCCAGAACTTAAAAAATTGGGTATATCTGATGTTAGATAATTTCAAATTTTAGAATTTTGTATAAATATTATTTATTTCTCCAATAAATTTATAGTGAAAAATGTTACTAATAATGCCAGAAATTTTTCATAACTTATTCAATTTTAACAACCCAAAATTAAGCTTTGGTCTCTTTAAATTTAGATCAGCACATAATACAATAACTACAACAACAACTCTAAGTATGGGTCCTACTTTTGCAGGTTACGGGGATCAACGCATAATGAACTTGCTAAATGATATATTTCTTTCTGTCCTAGTATATATTTGTTTTACAAAAGTCAAGCTATATGTTATTGGCTCATGAAGGGTTAGAGTTCTCTTTTCGATCGTAATTTTTCTTCATTTATAAGAATCGAACGCACTCGAAATCTCACTTAATGAGGACGAGTATCGAACTACTTGTGTTGGTTTAATTTAACTGTAATTAATTAGCATACTGATTGTTGTTATGGTCATTATATATGTATAGATTATTTGAAGGGTGATAGTTAATCGATGAACAAATGCAGGCTAGGGTTCATAGTGGATTTCCTATCGCATGCAACAATAGTAGGGTTCATGGGGGGAGCAGCCACAGTGGTGTGCTTGCAGCAGCTCAAAGGCATTCTTGGACTTGACCATTTCACCCAAGCCACTGACCTCGTGTCTGTTATGCGCTCTGTCTTCTCTCAAGAACACCAGGTCATTTTTATTTATTTATAATTTAATTATTTTAATTTAGTTCAATTTGCATCCATTTAATTAATTGGCACGTTCCTTTTAACTCATCATAAGTAACTTATTGTTAATAATATTCCATTGCAGTGGAGATGGGAAAGCGCGGTACTAGGATGTGGTTTCCTCTTCTTCCTTCTCCTCACCAAGCACATTGTGAGTTGACCTTATTTATCTCCTAATTTATCTGCAAAAAAAAAGTCTCCTAATTTAATGCTGTTCCAAATTCATATATAGAATATATATTATTCGATCCTGTATTATAACTCTGAAGCAAACAATGGCCATTAAACATGTCAATAATTTAATTTAGCATAAAATTAACGTAAAGAAATGTGAATTCAAATTTTACTCGTAGTTTGCGAGCATATGAGAACTAAATAAATTAATAAAAATGAAAGAAAATGTTTATTATTGTGTAAAAAAAACATACTTGAAAACCCTATATATAGTTTGTCCGTTGTTGTTGTTATTATTATTATTATTATTATTATTATTATTATTATTATTATTATTATTAT
>JACYFF010031957.1:127281571-127292862 GCA_017589665.1 Selenicereus undatus | reverse complement strand
ACTTCGAATTCACCCAAATCGATTCGAATTGAAACTAAACATATATAACTCACTTCGACCTCACCCAAATCGATTCAAATTGAAACTAACTCACTTCGAATTGACACCTCAAGCATAATTCTCTTAATTTGATTCGAATCGAAACTAAACGTTTATAACTCACTTCGACTTGATACCTCAAGCATAATTCTCTTAATTTGATTCGAATCGAATCTATAACTCACTTCGGATTAACCTCGTTAGCATAAATCACCCAAATTGATGCGACTTAACATATTACGCACAATTCACCCAAATTGATTCGAATCGAAGCTGAACACATTTAACTCACTTCGAATTCACCCAAATTGATTCGATTCGAAACTAAACATAAATAATTCACATCAACATAACATCTTACGCTTAATTCACCCAAATTGATTCGAATCGAAGCTAACCACGTATAATTCACTTCGAATTAGCACCTTAAGCATAATTTACCCAGTTTGATTCGAATCGAAAGTAAATGCTTATAACTCACCTCAAATACATATTCTTAGCATAATTCATACTCTTTAGGCATAAATACTTATAACTAGCAAATCCATAAACTTGATAATCATACGAAATTCTTAAAATAAGTGGGATTAAAGGATTACCCACTTTGAATTCAAGCAATTTGCGTGCGTTTGGCTAGGTTGAAGCTGAATTCGGACTCCACACACCCAAGAAATCTGTTTGCTTTCGCGTGGGGGTTCGGGTTCCTCCAAACCGAAACCCTAACTTGCAATTTCTGGAGAAATCAACCACAATTAGGGAGAATCTAGGTCAAGAATACACTTATGAATGAATGAGGGGTTCGAATTCACCTTGCATGCCCCAAGTTCACCGGCGTTCGACCGGTTCTTCGCCGGATTTTCGTCCTGCCCGTGGCCGATTCTGGCCCAGCCACGCGTGGGGTGGGTCGCCGGCAGCTAGGTGGGCGTCGCCTGGGGCTAGGGGGCGGTGGCTGACTCCGGCGTGCGTGGTGGTGACGCGAAGGAGAGGACGGACAGGGCGCCAGGAAGAAGAAGCAGCAGCAGAAGAAGAATGGAGGAAGAGAGAGAGTGTCGTGGGGGGGGGGCATCGCGGCAATGGGGGAAAGAAATAAGGGGCACGTGAAATTACCAGTTTGCCCCTCCCTTCTCCCTTTCATTTATTCGACAGTCCAAACTTAACACTGCTAGTCTAATTCGTAACCGAATTCCAAACCCAAATCGATAATATACTCCTTCATCGACTATTCATTCCCAAATCTAACCAGGTTCGATTTAAAACATCGAACTACTCCCAAGGCTGAAGGGTATTCAAGTAAACTATTCCAATCCAACAGGCATAAAATTCATTAAACGATCACGACAAAACTCTGGGTCTCACAGATTAACACCGTGATAGAATCAATTGATGCTATTTTTGATGCTATTTATAGAACCAAGTACATCTTTAAAGAGGTTATGGAATCTCAAGATGCTTCCTTTTGGACAGATGCAGTTCAAGATGAAATTGAGTCAATCATGAAAAATAACACATGGGTCTTAGTTGATTTACCCCCGGGATGTAAGCCTATCACATCAAAGTGGATCTTTAAAAGAAAAAGGAAAGTAGATGGTACTCTAGAAAGGTTCAAAGCCCGGTTGGTCATAAGGGGTTTTAGCTAAAAACATGATATTGACTACTTTGACACATATGCATCGGTTGCTAGGATTGCAACCATAAGAGTTCTGATTGCTCTTGCTGCAATTCAAAAGCTAGTAATTCACCAAATGGATGTAAAACAGCATTCTTAAATGGTGAATTAGAGGAAGAGGTGTACATGAAACAACCAGAAAGTTTTGTTGTTCCAGGCCAAGAAAACAAAGTATGCAAACTCATAAGATCATTGTATGGCCTAAAACAAACACCTAAACAATGGCATCAAAAGTTTGATGAAGTAGTGTTATCTTATGGGTTTAGTATCAATGAATCTGACAAATGTGTATATTCTAAGTTTGAACATGGAAAAGGTGTGATTATATGCCTATATGTTGATCACATGCTAATTTTTGGCACTGACTTAGAGGAAATAGAGAAAACCAAGTATTTTCTATCTTCCAAGTTCTCCATGAAAGACATAGGAGAGGCCGATGTTATACTCTGTATTAAGATCATTAGAAATAATGATGGAATCCACTTGTCCCAATCTCATTATATTGAGAAAGTGCTTGGGAGGTTCAATTACAAAGATTGCTCCCCAGTGGCCACTCATTTCGATCCAACCTATAAGTTGACTCGAAACAGTGGAAGACCTATCGCACAACTTGAGTATGCAAAGGTCATAGGGTGCTTGATGTATGCCATGACAAGCGCAAGGCTAGAGATTGCATTTGTCGTTGGGAAGTTAAGTTGATATACTAGTAACCCTAGTAAGTTTCATTGGCATGCAATACATCGAGTTTTGAAATACTTACAGAAAACTCAAGATTATGGTCTGTGTTATTCAGGTTATCCTTCGGTCTTAGAAGGATACTCAGATGCAAGTTGGATAGATGACAAAGAGGACTATGCCTCTACATCAGGTTATATATACTTGCTTGTTGGAGGGGCAGTATCTTGGGCATCCAAGAAATAAACCTGCATAACCGACTCTACCATGGCTGCTGAGTTTGTAGCTTTGGCTGCAGCCAGTAAGGAGGCAGAGTGGTTGCGGAATTTGCTATTGGAAGTACCTTTATGGCCAAAACCAATGTTGCCGCTTTCTATACTTTGTGACAGCAAGACCACACTGTCTAAGGTTTATAGTCATGTCTATAGCGGAAAATCAAGGCACATTGGACTTAGACATGCTATGTCCATCAATTAATCAAAGATGGAGTGATCACAGTTAATTATGTGCAAACAAATGAGAATCTTGCAAATCCTTTAGCTAAGGGTCTAGCAAGAGACTTAGTGTTGAGAATATCAAGGGGGATGGGACTTAAGCCCATATCTACAATTACTAGCAAGGAAGCCTCAGTTTAATTCGTGGTATGACATCACGTTCTAAGTTCAATGAGTGACAACTTTGCATAGTGATTGGATGCACTAATATATTTTATCCCATGGCAAGAGTGCTTGAATACTGTAATGTTATAAGAGTTTGAGTTTTATACTCTTAATAGATCTTGATTAAATGGCTTGTGTTATAGGAGCATATTTATAAGGTCTACCTAAGTGAGTATGAAGTGTGGCCGCTTCAAAGAGCAACAGGACTTGGCTTGATGAACTCATGATGTATATGGACACATGGTCGGATAATAGTGTCAAATTTTAAGTGTGTAATGAGATTTGTGTGTGAAATATATCCAATTAATCAAAGAGGATGAATAGTTCAAAGACTTGTCTACTATTTACATTCAGATGAATTGAAATTATATTTTATTACATGGAAGTTCAAATCGCGAGATACTTCTCGTATGCATAAATCTCCTTGTGTTCTCGGTTGTGGTTGTGTGTTTGTTGAAATGGCGGAGGTTTGTTCTATATCTTGAAAAAGGCGGGGGATTGTTGGAATTTTTCAAGAATAAAATAAAAATGACAGGTTTTTATAGTGCTTATTCGAAAAGGTGGATAAGCATGGTGCCCTTTCAGGTTTAGCCACCTTATCCAATCCTTTCGGTGAAAAGGTGGATAAGTATGGTACCTCTTCAAGATTTAGCCGCCTTATTCATTTTTGGTGCTTCTTCAGGCATGATAACTCCTCTATATAAGGAGGACTGAAATCACAATTACGGGCACCACATCAATGTGAGTGACTGCAACACCATCACCGATTAACTTTTGAGAAAACCTTGAAACACACACTTGTTTTTACTAAGTAGATTGACGAACCTCTATTTTACACTATTTTTAGCCCCTATTTGACCCAGTTCCTTCCCCGTTTTCACGCTTTATTGTGTTAAAGAAGGGGTCAAATCGGTCTCCTTTTGCATACTTTTTACTTATGCAGCATTTTTCAATATTTTCAGGAACTCGATTAAAGAAAAGGAAAAATGAACAACATTGGGCAGAAAGGAGTGCTAATGAGACAAGTAAAACCACGAAAAAGCGTCACACGAAAGTCCCGGGGAATCGAGCACGCGCAGCAAGGCCGAACTACGAAGAACCACCCGAACCAGACCACCAGCCAAGTGCCACGTGGCACGACCGTGCCACGTGTTGGCGTGGCCGATTCGGCTTGGCTGATGTTCTTGGCGCCCGTCATTGTTTTGGCACGGTCACCCCGTGCCTCTAGGCACGACCGTGCTACCCCCATTCCGCGACGTGACTTAAATTTGCCTTCGGGGTTATTTTGGGGGCATTCGGAGTTTTATGTTGAGTTTTTCCTCTGTAAAACGTTCTTGAGGCGATTTTAGGCTTTAGTAGAAAGTTATTGTTTTCCATACTTTTAAATTCGCAATTGGATTGAAGTTCGTTCTACTGTTAATTCATGCAATAAATTCAGGTTCTTAATTCTTTCTCCTTTGTTCTTAGTTGTTCTTGATTATTTGAAGGTTTGCAATGGTTATGGAATTGAGTTGTTGGATTGTTGTTCTCAAGATGATTGTAGGCTAAATCCTTCAACTTAGGTTGGGATTGACGCCGAATATGTATAGTTGAATTTTGTATTGGCCCAATCCCTTCTCCCCCTTTGTTTTGCAATTATGAATTCTACTATGCACGCCACATGCTCGATGAAATGTTCGAGAGAATATTTCATCCTTTTTATTGGGGTTTAGGGGAGCGTTGAGAGATGAAACCTTTACCTAGTGCGTCTTAGTAGACAATTAGGGTTTTAACATGAAAATAGTTGAGATTCTAATTGGAATTTAAGATTGTAAATCTTGTAATCCTTTGACCTTTAGTCCCATGAGAATAGGCGACTATAGTTCCTGGATTAGTCTTCGACCCTTGAGAGAGGGAGAAGATGGACTTAATTGACAATCTATCCATTTGTGATGCATGCTTGGGAGTGTTTGATTGGGTTAGTAACTGATTCACTAGCATAATCGTGTTGTTAATTCCAACCTAGGTGCTTTCTATTCTGCTGTTTATTACGTTTTTTTTAGTTGCTATCGTTTCTCTTAGTTTAGTCTCCAAAACCTTGATTGTGACAGCCTAGCTTGAGTAGTCTAATTAATTCTGGTAGTTGAAGCCAAATTCCCTGTGGATTCGACCCGTACTTGCCGGTTGCTAGCTACAGCTGCGCCATACACTTGCGGTAATTAAAACGATAACATAGATTATCCCTAAGATTATTTGTGGTACAACAAATAAGGAAAATATTCCTTTTTCACGATTTACTTGATTTATCCTGTACCACATTCAACCCAATTTCTCTATCTGTTGGTAAGGAATGTTCAATGTCGTATGTTTTCCTATAATGGCTTCAAAACTGCTGAGCTTGTAGCCCAATGTACACATTACTTTTATGCTATATTTGCATATAGTAACTAATGCAGATCTTTGAAAGTTTAAAAGTTGTAAGTCATTGTATGAAAGTCTCTAACCACCTGACGAGTTAGTTGTAATGGACGATGATTAGCATACCCAAAATCTAGTTTGATCTATTTTCTCTACTCTTCTCCTATCTTATATTCTTATTGTATTTTCTAGTTAACATTCATTATAATCTCTCTTGGTTAAGACCAATTTTCTTGATTTTTCTTGATGAATTATAATGAGAATTGTCTTTAAAATATAAGTTTGCAAATTAACACCATTGTAATAACAAATAATCGACGTCATCTTTATTATGCTCTTGTTTATAGTTGTAATTATAAGAATGCACCCTCTTCTCCAGGAATTTTATAGGAATTAAGAATGCACTCTCCTTCACTTCACAAAAGAACTACATACTTTTACCTAAATAGAGTCTTTGAATTCAGTGCAGCACTAGCTACATACTTTGTTATAATGTTAAGTAATTTGTTTCTGTTGGGATTCATTGACAGGTTTGTTTAGATTGACCTATTTAATAACCAATTTAATTTTGCAAACGTTTTGTAACTAACTAAAATCTACCCAAGACAAACAACAGAACGTATTCTCATTTCAATAGTCCGCACTGATGTTAACCTCGGATTAGAACTAGGTAGTGTCGTATTGAGTTTGTGTTTTGATGTCTCAAAAACTTTGGATTGAATTAAACAGCACCCTTTTTAGGGTTACCCATCACCAAGAGCTTAGCCTTGCTCGTAATCACTTCACTTATTCTCTGATCCCTTCTGAACTCAGCCAGCTTACCCACTTGAGAAGCGCTCACCTCTCTTATTCAGTACTTAGTGTTCAACTTCCCTCCTCTTTCACAAATTTAACACACCTTGAAGACCTACCTCTTTCAGATCTCAATGCAGTTAGCCCTGAAAAATTGTATTCTCCGTTGTCTAAAACTAAAGAAACTCACTTCTCTCAGCCCCTTTCACATGAATTTCACCACCAAGATCCCATCTTTTATTGCCAAATTAACAAGGCTTGAAGAATTAGAACTTGGGGAAAATCAACTAATAAGTCAAACCCCACTTTGGTTCACCCAACTAAAGGGTTTTTTTTGGGGGGGGGGGGGAATAATCACTTGAATGGTCTCATACCACAAGAGATCTCCCAACTTGTGCAACTTGTCCACCTGGATCGTTCTGGCAATGGTAACTTATATGGTAACTTCGACCCATTTTTCGAGCGCGTGGTTGGGGCTAAGTGGTGTCAATATGGCATTTCCTGACAAAGCTACTGCCAACAAATCACAAGCACAGTCCAATTTCTTAGACCTCAACTTATGCAATTTGACTGAGTTCCCACAAATTTTACGCGTTCAAGATGAACTGAAGGTTTTAGACCTAAGCTACAATAGAATTCATGGCACAATACCTCCGTGGGTAGTGAACATCAACAGAGAGAGCCCAAACCTGTCTCAAAACTTACTAACCAGGTTTGAACAACCTGTAGAGTTTCTCCCCTGAAAACCTATGATGTCTCGCATAATCAAATGGTAGGAGCCACTCCTTAGCAACTTTGTCGTGCAAGTTATCTGAATTACCTCAATGTATCTAACAACTTGGGTGGTCAGATTCCTGACTGCATTAATGAATCTGAATCTCCGAGGCAACAACTTCCACAGGATCATTCCCCGTTCATACCCCAATTCTTGTTAAGTTAAAGGTGATTAACCTCAGCGAAAATAAGCCAGAAGGTAGTATTCCTAGATTGTTGGTCGACTGTATTATGCTCAAGGTAGTTGACATTGGCCAAAATCATGTGAAAGATACTTTCCATCATGGCTCGGAAGTCTTCCAAGCTAGCAAATTCTTATTCTGCGACACAACAATTTTCATGGCTAGATAATAGGCATATCATTAGCGGCGGGTGATGTCCAATCTCTGAACATCATTGACCTCTCACACAATTTTTATATTGGTGCCAACTAACTTCAGATTTGGCATACCAGGAACGCAAGACTTCATCGTTAGTAATTAAAGGCAACATTTTGTACACAGAAACTGACTCTTGGGGGTCATCGATTTCTCAAGCAATGACTTCACAGGTAGGATTCCAAACTTCATTGGTGATTTCAGGGGGCTTCAAGCACTCAACCTGTCCAACAATAACCTTACTTTCGGACTTGAATCCTTAGAAGTTATTAGAATGTTTAAGGACTAACCTTTGAAGCGTGAATGCAATCCTTGTCGTCCCTTGCTCCACGAACAGATGAATCCGGCAGCTACTAGAGTCCCGATAATTACCCACGTCTCAAACCCGAACTTAGAACGGTGATTGCGTTTAACCCACGGAGAGAGAAGAGTGTGAGAGTGCTTTTTTTTGATGTATTTTTTCCACACTTGTTTCACGAAGATGAGGGAGGTTATGTGTTCTCTGCTGCATAACCTTATCCCTATTTTTAAGCCACCATCTCCCTGTAAACAGGGAAGTGGCCGTTTTTGGCTATTAACTAAAAATAGCCTTCAGCTCCCACTCGGCCACTTAAGCCGTAACATTGTCTCTTTTAAACAATGTTTCCTCTCTAAATGCGTCATACCAGGAATGAGACGTGCGACCATGAATAGTAGGTAGTGTTTTGTTAAGATACCGTCAAACTAACAAAAACACTTTTAGTACTAGTGATAATACCCTGAATCATCCTCACATTGCCAATGACATACAATGTCCCTTTATGTCTGATATATCATATGGTTATAATCTCAATATAACCGCCCGGGCTGATATGGCAATGATGGATCGATTCTTCCTTAGACACTCATAATGCTTCATTTCAGCATGATAGCTTTCCTGACGTGTTCCGCTAGACTATATATTTTATAGCTCTTGGAGTTCACATCAAAGTAGCTGCACCAGGCCTTAAATCCACATCACAGTTCTAGGTCAAAGGGTGTTATCTAAATAGACCACGAAGTCTATAGGGATCACATAGTGACAAGGAAGGGATTCAATTGTCACTCCCCAGGTCGACTTAAACACACACAGTATGAAATGTGTGTCATGGTATAGCTCCCACTAAGGTGAGGTTGTCACTTTATATACCATGCGAATTATAAGTCCAGTTTTCCTTAAAACTGACTCGAGTTACTTGGTTAACATACGAAACGTAGCCTTGGTACTCAAAATTCGGCCTTAGGCTTCGATATAAGGTTGTGTTATATCCGATTTACTCAAAATCTCATCTTAGACTTACTAAGGTGACCATTCATTATCCGCATCACTGAAAATGCGGTGATAATCAATATTGCACACCTAGTGCCAATTTGATCAAGTCTTATCCCACTCGCTACTCAGGCATCAGGATTGATTATCCATGTGATAAGATAATCAGAAGCCTAGTGACATTTAGATATGCCCAATCAAACAACCAAAATATTGTAATGAGCATTTCAGAAACATCAATTTGTATTCAAAAGAAAAGATCATTACATATGTCCAAAACAAGACATCCCAATTAACTAAAACCTACGAAGACCTAAACTCATCACATGAGTTTTGAACGTATCTCTAAGAGTAGGTTTAGTCAAGGGATCAGCAACCATCTTACTAGTAGGTAAATATTTTACAATAACTTCTTTCAACATTATGGCGTTTCTTACAAAATGATAACGCCTTTTGATATGCTTAGCCTTCCTATGGAATTTAGGATCCTTAGCATATTGGATAGCAGCAGTATTGTCGCACCACATTTCCACAGGATCATCAACTCTCGGAGTGAGATTGAGATCCTGAAGAAAACTCCTGAGCCAAATCGCCTCCTGAGCGGCGAGGCAACAAGCAACATACTCTGCTTCCATAGTTGATAAAGCTATGCATTCTTGCTTCTTGCTGCACCAAGACACAGCTCCCCCACCAAGAGTGAAGACATATCCCGAGGTAGACTTAGACTCATCTAAGTCACCACCTCAGTCAGCATCAGTGTAACCTCTTAGTTTTAAGTCCACTCCTTGGTAGCAAAGTACCAAGTCAGTAGTCCCCCGAAGATAACGCATTATCCTCTTGACGGCTTGCCAATGAGCGATTTCAGGGTTGCTTTGGTAACGACTTACCAAACCAACCGCGAAGCAAATGTCAGGCCGTGTACACAACATGGCATACATTAGGCTTCCTACAGCACTAGCATATGGAACACTGCTCATCTTCTGTTTTTCTACTTCTGTTTTCGGGCATTGATCTAGGCTTAAAGTTAAACCCTTATCTACTGGAGTATCAACGGGTTTTGAGTAATGCATTTGAAAATGTTCTAAGACTTTCTCGATATATGCCTTTTGGCTTAAACCAAGAAGATTCTTCGAACGGTCTCTGAGAATCTCCACACCTAGGACGTACCTAGCTTCACCCATGTCCTTCATCTCAAAGACGAAGGACAACCACCGCTTAGTGGCATTGATCATCTCCAGATTACTTCCAGCTAGTAGAATGTCATCGACATACAAGGTAAGAAACGTAATTCCTACACTTGTCTTCTTGACATATACACAATGATCTTCTGAAACCATGGTAAAGCCAAAAACAGTGATGGCTTCATGGAATCTGAAGTACCATGCTCTAGAAGACTGTTTGAGGCCATATATGGACTTTTTAAGGTGACAAACCTTATCTTCCTGGCCTTTTGATACAAAACCAATAGGCTGAACCATATATATCTCTTCCTCAAGATTCCCATTTAAGAAAGCAGTCTTCACATCCATTTGGAACAGTTCTAAATTCAAATGGGCAACTAGCGCTAGAAGTAAGCGAATTGAGGCTAATCTCACCACAGGAGAAAAAGTTTCCTCGTAGTCTACACCCTCAACTTGGGTGTAGCCTTTTGCTACTAAACGGGCTTTGAACTTATCAATTGATCCATCTACCCGACGTTTAACCTTGAAAACCCACTTATTTCCAATGGCTCTGCGTCCGGGAGGAAGGTCAACTATATCCCAAACTTCATTCCTTGCCATTGAGTCCAACTCATCTCTTATGGCATCCATCCATTCCTTATTATTTGGTGAGTCCATAGCCTCTACATAAGAGGTTGGCTCTTCTATTTCCAAATGAGCACAAAAGAAAATTTCCTCTTCGATTTGAAAATATCGTCGAGGAACTTTTCTGCGCTCACTCCTTCGAAGCACCTTAGGGCTTAGCGGTCTTGCCTGTTCAGCCTCGGGATCGGGATCTCTCCCTCTTTTCTTTCGAGATACAGAACCTCGAATAGGAGAAGAACCACTCCCACTAGCCCCTTGGGCCGTGGGTTCCTGAGCATGAGGACTCTCATTCTCTGGTTGAGTGTCCTGAACAGGCAGGTCTCCCTGAGTGGAAATAGTAGGTATACTCCCACTGTCTCTAACATCAGGGAGATGCCTATCCTCGGTGACATGGTTAGTATACAAATCCTCCCCTTCACCGAGAGATAGGTTTTGTTGTAAGTCATAAAATTGTAAGTCCTTTTTGATTTCACCAATACTTGGGAACTCATCCTCAAGGAAATCGACATTTCGGGAATCTACTTCCTTCATGCCTCCGTTTGGATGTTCTCCGTACATCACATAACCTTTTGAATGTTGTGGATATCGGATAAAGATCATCTTAGTGGCTCTTGGACCAAGTTTTTCATGTTTATGGGTTGGGTTATGCACATAGCCTGCCGAACCCCATGGACGCAAATGATCCAAAGAGGGATGTCTATCATTCCATAACTCATATGGAGTAGTAGTAACACTCTTGCTAGGTACTCGGTTTAAGATATAAGTAGCCGTTAGCAAGGCATCACCCCAAAAGCTAATTGGAAGATTAGCTTGAGCCAT
>JACYFF010031957.1:127255255-127281471 GCA_017589665.1 Selenicereus undatus | reverse complement strand
AACAGGGAAGTGGCCGTTTTTGGCTATTAACTAAAAATAGCCTTCAGAAGTAATAAGTACCTGGTTGTGGATGTGGAACTATATGAATATGCTTTCAGGAGGGATCCCTCATGGGCTGATAAACTTTAACATTTCTTGAGGTCTTCAATGTGTCCCACAATCTATTGGCAGCCCCATACCAGAAGGAATGCAGATTGATGCTTTTGATAAGAGCGCTTCTGATGGGAATCTGGGATTACACGAAAGTCCATTGTCCAAGAAGTGTGGAAATACACATGAATTGCCACTGATTGAAATAAAACAATGTGGAAGAGGACTCCAAAGTGATCTATTGGGTCATCAGACCTTTGGGTTTTGTCAGTAGATTCACTGCTGGATGTGCTATTGGAATAAACATTACTGAAAAGAAACATGAATGGTTCGTGGAGACTTTCGAAAGGATGAAGAGGGGGCCAAGGACAAGATTGCAGACAGCACCAAGACACAGGGGTCGAACACCCCTCCCCCATGGCTATGTGTTTGATTCCATATCCAAGTGTATCTTAGCATAGAATGAGCTTTTGCTTTGTCTTGTACCTATGTATTTGCTACTGTTGGTTGTGTATTTGCAAGGCATCAGGAATGATAAATTAGCGTGAATAAAATCTTGTTTGACCAGATACTCGAATTTTGTCCTATTTCTGTACTTCTATTTTCATTTTTTAGTTTTACACTCATTATAATATCACATTGAATTTGAACTTATCTGTTGGGTTTCATGCAAACTATGGGATATGAGATGCCAGTTCACTCTCAATACAATGCGCATCATATATGATGTGTGAAGGCATTGCAAACGCTCGATGTAACCTATCTTGGCTCAGACCGATTTTCTGGATTTTTCTTTATGATTTGTAATGAGAAGCAACTTTGAAAATTTACAAATTAAGGTCAATTTAATGACAGATAATTGTTGTCCTCCGTATTAACCTCTTGTTTATAGTTGTAATAATAAGAATAAGCCCTCCCTCTCCAGGTATCTTCAATAATGAATCCCACAAAAGGGAACACATTATACATCACCTCAAGAAATCCTAAACGATAGAAAAAAGAATACATGAATCCCTTCCAACTGCTCAGTTTGAATCCTAACAGAATAGACATTTACCAACCTCAACCGCCCATGGTGGAAGGCCGCACACACCCACTAAATCGGGTCTTGATCCGCCTGCGAGGGGTCCGAAAACCATGGTCGTAAAGGCAGTCCTGGAGGAGGACCCGGGTGTTCCACTTGGGCACTGCGGTCCCACTTTTACCTACTTTGTTCTTGTCAATCTTCATGAGTGCAAAATGCATCTTCTGCACATCCAGCTGCAACCTCCCTATCTTCTCTGACATCCTTCGTGCTTGTTTTGAGCATCGCCGCCTCCTTCCGCTCCCTCCATCTGATACTGATTCAGCTGGAGATGTTGCATCAAAAGATGGCAACTTTTTGATCTTCTTATTCAGTTTCTTACCATAATCAGACAACTTTAAGATTGTTTCCTCTGTTTCTTCCAGCTGATCTTTAATACCAACACATTCGGTGCTCTTTTCTTTGCTAGGGCATTTTTCAAGCTTCCCTTTGAGATCTTGCACTATTGTTTGAAGATTTTTCAGCTTCTGAACATCAGAAGCCAGCCTTCCCAGAAACCTCCTCTTGTTATCATCATTTTCGTGATGGGGTTGAGGGAATCTCTCCAAGCTCTCTTGTTCTTCTTCCACAAACAAAAGTTCTTTCTCAACCGTCAATTCCAAAGAAGTGCGAGAGCTCCTGTTCTCTCTTCGATCCTCAAGGTCAGAGGGCTTTCCAAGCTTGCCAACTGTGAGGTCGATGCTTCCTCTTTGATGGTCTATGGTTTCCCAATACTCAAGAGTCTGATCATTGGACGACGCTTTTCTTCTGCTCTTCTTACCATCAGATGAGCGGTCCGATGCCTGATCCAGCACGATGTCTTTCATCAGGCGCTCGTCCCCTGGTTCAGGGACATCAATGGGTATGTTGTCGACAACTTCCTCAGGATTTAACACAAAGCGCTTGCTGAATCTCCTGCTCCCATGACGTGAGCTGCTTTGAGATTTTAAGAGTTGTAATTGTCTAACTACCGAGTCAGTCACTCGAGTGTTGCTCTCCTGCATGCTGCTTCAGTTCTATAACTGCTTTTTCTATAGCTCGAATTCTTCCTGGGACATCCTGTAAGTCAACAAGACAACCCAACTGGGTCACAGCTGCAACTTTCTCTTCATTCAATTCACGGTTTGGGCCTGCGGCGCATCCTGGAAGAACCAAGAACATAAGCATGAATATTATTATCTCACAGACAATGTAGGATCTCTCTTTAATTTGCAGGACTTAGGAAGTGAATATCCTGTTTTCAACCAGACTTGGTTAAATGCTTAAACCAGCAGCAGATAACGAAACGATATTGAAGACAACCAAAACTAGTACATGAAGAGGAAGCATGATAAATGAATGAGTCATGTACTCTTAATATGTACGAAAATTACTCCAATATAACACATTTAGCAATCAATGATGCTGGGTATCGCAATATGATATCTTTATTATTCTCAGCTACACACCAATTCAACTGGCAAAAAGCAGTAACTAAAAGAAGAAACAATGAAAAAACAAAGGACCAAGGATGAATATGAGTAACTATAATGATGAAAGTGCTTCAAAGATGTAATCCACCATTTCCTGATTTTTCTGTTTGCAGTTTAGATTTTGCAGTCTAGATTTTACTAAGTCAAAGCAATTTTACTGTTAGTGCTGTGTTAGTTGAGTAATATCAGGTTAGTGGGTCAATTTCTCCACCATTTTAGCGCTAGTTGCTTGCTTTATGCTAAGTTAGTTTATTTGTATGTCTCTTTAAAGGGTCCTTTCCAATGAAAGTAAATGCATATGAATTTTTCCAATTCAAAAAAGGTCCAAGTCTCTTTCCCTATTTTCAAAAATTATCCCAACAAATTGTGGTATCAGAGCACAGGTTGGGTCCTTGTCACACAAACAAGGAAGGAAAGGGTAGAAAAAGATAGTGAGAGTGTCCAACCCCCAACTGCAGTGAGGTCAAATACATTGAGAGCCACAACAAACAAAGAGCTCAGCCATGGCAGCCAACGGATCAACTCAGTCATATCCCTTAATTCCAATTTTTAAGGGGCAAAATTATCACTTTTGGAGTCTTAAGATGAAGATACTGTTTAAGTCCCAATAGTTGGGGGACATTGTTGAGACTGGATATACAGAACCTAAATAGGCAACAACAGCGCCAAGTCAACAATTGCGAGAAAATTGAAAGAAGGATGCGAAAGCCTTATTCTTCATCCAGCAGGCTGTTGATGATGAAATATTTCCTCGTATTGCAGATTCAACCTCTTCAAACATGGCATGGAATACGCTAAAGCAAGAGTATTTGGGTGATAAGAAGGTAGTCTCTGTTAAATTACAAACACTTCGCCGGAAATTTGAGACTTTGGCTATGGTAAAAAATGAATCTGTGCAAGTTTATCTGTCAAGAGTATCTGAAGTTGTGAATTTGATGAAGTCATATGGAGAAAAAATAACTACTGAAACTGTAGTCAGTAAAGTTTTGAGGAGCTTAACTGTAAAATTTGACCATGTGGTAGCCGCAATTGAGGAATCTAATGACCTATCTACTTATACTTATGATAAATTGATAAGCTCACTGATGGCTCATGAAGATAGGCTAGGAAGGGCAGATGAAAAGGCTGAAGAAAAAGCCTTTCAAGTGAAGGATGATGCATTCTGTAAAGGGATGAATGATGGTTTGGGAAGTCGCGGACGAGGCAGAAGTGGCTATCATGGCAAAGGTCGAGGTGGTGGCAGAGGCAGAGATCAATTCTATGATCAACAACATCAATTCAAGAGTAATATTCAATGTCGTTAAATCAAGAAATTTGGTCATAAAGAACCTTACTGTTGGGCCAAGCAGAAAGATGAAGCAAAGGGAGCCAACTTTGTCGAAAAAGTTGCAGGAGAAGAAAACTTGTTTATGGCCCATTCTCCGTTTAACAGTGACGTTAATGGAGTCTGGTTCATGAACAGTGGCTGCTCTAATCATATGACTGGAACAAGGACTTTGTTCAAAGAACTTGATGAGAGCCAGAAGAGTGAGGTTCATTTTGGAGATGACAGGCTTGTGAAGGTGGAAGGAAAAGGCACAATTTCCATCAACACATCACAGGGTAATGTTAAACTTCTACATGATGTGCAATTTGTTCCAGAGTTAAGTCATAATTTACTGAGTGTTGGACAATTGATGGGAGATGGTTATTTTCTGTTATTTGATGATGGTGTGTGCTCTGTTTATGATAAAAACTCTGGTCAACATATAGTCAGCATCCCTAAGAGACAAAATAGGATGTTTCCTTTACAAGTCTCAGACCAAAAAAATTGTGCCTTCAACGTTAAACATACTGAATCAAATATGTGGCATCTTATCTGAATGTGGGAGGATTGAAACTATTGCCTAGAAACAATATGGTAATTGGGTTACCTGTTATTGATGGCATTGACTTCTGTGAAGGTTGTGTGTATGACAAACAGACTAGATACTCATTCCCTGTAAACAAGGCATGGAGAGCTTCGAAATGTCTTCAACTAGTCCATGCTGATGTTTGTGGTCCAATGAGTGTTGAGTCTCTTGGCGGAAGTCAATATTTTTTGCTGTTTACCGATGATTATTGTATGATGAGCTGGGTTTTTTTCTTGAAATACAAGTCTGAAACATTTGAAAGTTTCAAGAGGTTCAAGGAGTTAGTAGAGAAGCAAAGTGGCTACTCTATAAAGATCTTGCGTTCTGATCGAGGAGGTGAATTTACATCTAATGAGTTTGCTGCTTTTTGTGAGAAAAATGGAGTTCACAAGCAATTGACAGCACCGTATACACCTGAGCAAAATGGTGTGGCTGAGCGAAAAAATTGAACGGTGGTTGAAATGGCTCGAAGTATGATGAATGCAGCGAGTCTTCCTAAGAGATTCTGGGCAGAAGCAGTGGCTACAGTTGTGTATATTCTCAATATTTCACCGACTAAAGTAGTCCTGAATCGAACACCATATGAGGCTTGGATGAGCAGGAAGCCAAGGGTAAGCCATTTAAAATTTTTTGGGTGTATAGCGTATACTTTGGACAAGTCTCCATCTCGACGCAAGCTCGACGCAAAATCAGAAAAATGTATTTTTGTGGGTTATAGCCCTCAGTCCAAAGCATATAAACTATATAACCCCATAAATGACAAAGTGAAAATCAGCAGAGACGTGGCGTTCAATGAGGCAGCAACCTGGGTTTGGACTGACAACAAAATTCAACCATCTGGAGATGATCACCTTGTTTCATATCCTATAGAGTCAGTGACAGGTTCACCAGAAAATTCTCCTAGAAATTCACCAGTAACCTCCTCTATAACTTCACTTGAAGGTTCACCTATAACCTTACCTGCAAGCACACCTGCAACCTTACCTGTGAGAGCACCAAAGAGTACATCAGCAACTCTTGAGGAGCCTATTCCGCTGCGAAGATTAACAAAAGAAAGAAAGCCAAATCCGAGATACACTAACGTTAACAATTCATCTTGTTCCTTTGCATTGGTTGTTTTAGACCCTGTATACTTTGAAGAAGCTGAAAAAGAACCTGAGTGGTGCAAGGCTATAGAGGAAGAGTTATTGGCTATTCAAAAAAATGAGACTTGGGATTTGGTAGACTTGCCAGAAGGAAAAAATGCAATTGGTCTAAAATGGGCATTTCGCACCAAATATAATGCTGATGGGAAGATTCAAAAACACAAGGCCCGATTGGTTGCAAAAGGATATGCTCAACAACAGGTGTTGACTTTGATGAAACATTCTCTCATGTGGCTCGTTTTGAAACTGTAAGAATTTTTCTTGCACTAGCTGCACAGTTTAAATGGCTTGTGTTTCAATTTGATGTGAACTCTGCCTTTTTAAATGGAGAACTGAATGAGGGGGTGTTCGTTATGCAACCTGAAGGGTTTGTGATTAGTGGTGAGGAGAACAAAGTCTATAAGTTAAAAAAAGGCTTTGTACGGGCTTAAACAGGCTCCGCGAGCATGGTACAAGAAAATTGATAACTTTTTTGCTGAGAGTGGTTTTGAACGAAGTGCAAATGAGCCTACTCTTTATTTTAAAAGGCAAGGTGAAAGTGATTTTTTGGTGGTATGTTTATATGTCGATGATATAATATACATGGGGTCTTCTGAATCTCTTATTCTTGAGTTTAAGTCCTGCATGATGAAAACATTTGAGATGACCGACTTGGGATTATTACACTATTTTCTTGGACTTGAAGTCAAGCAAGCTGCAGATGGTATTTTCATCTCTCAACAGAAATATGCAATGGATCTTCTCAAGAGGCACAACATGTTTGGGTGTAACACTGCAAGTACTCCCATGAATGTAAGTGAGGCGCTAAGGGCTGAAGATGGTACTGGAAAAGCTAGTTCAAAAGACTTTCGAAGTATTGTGGGTGGACTCAACTATCTCTCAAATACTCGACCTGACATCGTACACTCTGTAAGTGTAGTGTCAAGGTTCATGCACAATCCGTCTCTACATCACCTTGGAGCTGCTAAAAGGATTTTGCGCTATGTTGCTGGAACATTAGATTACGGAGTTTGGTACAACAATGTTGATAATTTTAGCTTGTATGGGTTTACAGATAGTGATTATGCAGGCTCTTTGGATGATAGGAAGAGTACTTCAGGTCAAGTTTTCTTCCTTGGCTCTGGAGCAGTCTCTTGGAGTTCGAAGAAACAGGATACAATGGCTTTATCTTCCTCAGAAGCTGAATACATGGCAGCAACCTCTTCAGCTTGTCAAGCAACATGGTTAAGGAAGATACTTGTAGATTTTGGTCAAGCACAGATCGGTGCAACTGACATATACTGTGACAACAAGTAAGCTATAGCAATGTCAAGAAATCCATCTTTTCACAGTCAAATAAAGCACATAGACATTCGCTATCATTTCATTTGAGACTTGACTATGAAGGAAGAAATTCTGCTTCTTCCTTCAGCTAAAGCATTGTGGAACAAATCAACAAGTTGCAGACATTATGACCAAGTCTCTTTCTCCAGGCAAGCATGAGTATTTCAGATTGAAGCTAGGAGTAACAAACTTTGAAGCAACGGGGAGTGATGAAAGTGCTTCAAAGATGTAATCCACTATTTCCTGATTGTTCTGTTTGCAGTTTAGATTTTGCAATCTAGATTTTACTGAGTCAAAGCAAGTTTGTTGTTAGTGTTGTGTTAGTTGAGTAATATCAGGTTAGTGGGTCAATTTCTCCACCATTTTAGCGTTAGTTGCTTGTTTTCTGCTAAGTTAGTTTATTTGTATGCCTATTTAAAGGGTCCTCTCCAATGAAAGCAAAGGCATCTGAATTTTTCCAATTCAAAAAAGATCCAAGTCTCTTTCCCTATTTCCAAAAATTATCCCAACATATAACACAAGACACATAATTTCAACTTCACAAAAGTTTTTTTTTTTTTTAAAGAAAGGCAGCAAGGGAGATCATTAGTAGATGTAGCTCTGAAATTCTGCATGTATAAGATTGAACAAGCAATAAAATAACTTCAGTCAAAATCGCAGCCTTCACTTCCAAATAATGTGTAATTTTCCGTGTAGGGACTACTCAATTCTCATAACAATCTCTAAGTTTGTGACAAAAGAATTTCAATACCAGCATTTGAATGCTTCTACCACAGCGTTTGAATTCTTCACCCAAAACAAGAAGGGGGCGTAGAGAGACAAACTTGCTATAAGAGAAACATGCAATACCTCTTTCGCCTTGTCAGATTCGCCAAGCTTTCTCTGCAAAGTAGTACGCTTCTCCAGAGATGCCACAGAATCCAGTAGAGACATGATGGCAGAGAAATCTGCAGCCAACTGAGCCTTTATTTCCGAATTTTCACCTTCCAAGACCCTGAAACTCGTTCTTGCAACTGAACAATATCTGTGCCCTTGGAATAACTTTCCTCCTCCAAGATGTTGATGAGGTGTATGAGCAACCCTGTGGAAGAAGCAGCAAATCACACCTCCATAACAAACTAGCTGACATGGCATAACTAACTCCTCTCTCTAGTTCTTGCAACCTCATATGTATATATATACTTGCTGTAATAATAAGAAAATAACACAGAATATCATTTTTAATAAATCTGCTAACACAATGGTTTCTCCTTCTCCTTCTTTTCCTCTTCTTTCATGGAAGCATTGTTGACATGGTATCAGAGCTTATTTTCTAGCAGTTTCTTGCTTGAGACGATTCAACGATACAAGTGAAATCAATCATAGCTTCTGCATCTCTTTTCCTCTGTTATCAATTTTATACCATACCAGTTTCATTCTCAATTGTTTTCCAATCTTGATTTCAATCTGGAGATACTTTCTTACATAAATTCTGGAAAACATGGTTGAAAATCTGAATGTAAATGATCCTTCACACATCCTCTATTTGCATCCCTCTGACAATCCAAACAATATTCTGGTTAGTGAGTTGATGAATAGGGAGAATTATGGACTATGGAAGAACGCTATGGAGGTAGCTTTAATTGCCAAAAACAAACTAGGGTTTGTGTTAGGTACTTGCACCAAACCTGATGCCAATTCACCACTGGCTAGTCAGTGGGACAGATGTGATAAAATGGTAATTTCTTGGGTGATTAATGTTGTTGTTAAGGACATCGGCTAGAGCCTTCTGTTCTCTCCTACAGCTAGGTCGGTTTGGGTACAATTGGAACAGAGGTTTGGAGAGGCAGATGGCACAAGAATATTCAAGATTCAAAGAGACTTATGTCTCATTTCACAAAACAATCAGTCCATCGCAGATTATTTTACTCAGATAAAGAAAATGTGGGATGATTACAATAGCATGATCACTATTCCTCTTTGCAGTTGTGGGACTAATTGTGCTAGTTTCTTGGTTGCACACAAATTAATTCATGACCAGCAACTAATGCAGTTTTTAGTGGGCTTGAATGAGGAGTATAAAACGATTAGGGGCAGTATCCTCATGATGAAACCGCTGTCAAATATAGACCAAGTTTACAATCTAATTGTGCAAGAAGAGAAGCAAAGGTCTCTTAATGCAGTTTCTCATATTAGTCATGAATCATCAGCTTTCCATACCAACCTGCACAATCCCAATTTTACTTTGGATCACAAGGCGTTAGCAGCACAACAAAGGACTCACACTTCCCAGCATAGAATAGGGTATAATGCTGACCAGGTTGGGTATAATCCAAACTTCAAGAACATGCCAAGAACTGGTACACAAGACAGAAAACATTTGTTCTGTGATCATTGCAAGTTGACAGGGCATACAGTTCAAAGGTGTTACAAGATCCATGGCTATCGCCCTGAGCACAGACTTTACAAAGGAAGGAGGTTTGCTGCTGCAGCAGTACAAGCATCAGAGGATGTTCAAGCAAACATTAGCAATGGAAATCATAATCCTTATGCTAATGTATCTAACTCTGCAACAGCTCCAGTCTTAACCCCAGAGCAATACAGCCAACTTATGCAAGTTCTCAGCAAATACAATGCTGAGCAAGAAAAAAGGTGGAGATGATTCCATGACAGCTGCTGGTTTCTTGGCAGGTAAGAGTTACTGTTTCTTTTCTGATTCTGGTAACCAAACATGGATCATTGACAGTGGGGCCAGTGACCATATTACATCTGATCTGTCCCTATTGCATGATGTCAAGCCTATGCAACAAAATTGCTATATTACAATGCCCAATGGAAGAAAAGTACAGATCAAACACATTGGTTCTTTGCATTTAGGACCAGGTTTAACTCTGAAAAATGTTTTACACACTCCAGAGTTTCAGTTCAACCTATTATACATAAGCAAGCTAGTCAGGTAGTTTTCAGCAAATATTATCTTCACTCCTCATCATTGTATTCTCCAGGACCCCATCTTGCAGAGGGAGGTACTCCTTGGTAAGGAAAACAAAGGTTTATACTGTTTGCAAAGGGATCCTCAACCTTTGAAGTTCAGCACTTTTCATTTGCAGTCCAATAAGAGGGCATCAAGAGATTCTATTGTGTGTTTTTCCACTGCAGAACTTTGGCACATTAGATTAGGCCATTTACCTTTTGATCAATTGAACAATGTTGGGATTTCTCAGTGTAATAACAGCAGCCATGGTTTATGCCAAATTTGTCCTATGGCTAAACTACATAGAGCTCCATTTCCTTTAAGCAACACTAGATCATTGTCTTATTTTAAGCTTTTTAACTATAGTTGATGATCACTCCAGGGCAACCTGGGTACACTTGATGGCACATAAGAGCAATGCATTCCCTCTTCTAAAGGCTTTTGTAATCTTCATTGAAAAATGGTTTGCAGCTACTATGAAAGTCATGAGGACTGATAATGGGATGGAGTTCAAAGAAGCTTCAGCTTTAGGATTTTATAAAAGTAAAGGCATTGAACATCAAACTTCTTGTGTTGATACTCCCCAGCAAAATGGGGTAGTGGAAAGGAAACACCAACATCTGCTGCAAGTTACAAGGGCACTTATGTTCCAATCCAATTTGCCCAAAAGATAGTGGGGTGAAGCTTTATTGACAGCTGTTTACCTAATCAACAGAATGCCTACAACAGTTTTACAGAACCAGTCCCCTTTCCAAGTTCTTCATGGTGTCAAGCCTTCTTATGATCACTTGAAAACCTTTGGGTGCCTCTGCTATGCTTCAACATTAAAAAGGCAACGAGACAAACTGCAACCTAGGGCACATCCCTGTATATTCCTTGGCTATCCTTATGGCCAAAAGGCATACAAACTGTTGGACTTAGAAACCATTAAGGTCTTTACCTCTAGAGATGTGATTTTTCATGAGAATGTCTTCCCTTACTATCACATCATGGATCATTCATATTCACCACTTTCAGCAGTAACAGAATTTTTGCTGAAACAATTGTTTTTCAAGAACCAAACTACAACTATTTTTCTAATCAATCTGTTCCCACCACTTTTACACAACATTCACAGTCCATTGTTCAGCCTGTTACTTGATCTACAAACACTTCCCAACAGCATTCACATGACATTTCATCTTCTACTTCACATGATGTTAGCTCTACAACCCCACAGGCTGTTCCCGTTGGAAGATCAGCAAGAACACACCAACCACCTCAATACTTAAGGGATTTCTTTTGTGGCATGGTTCAGTCTCACTTATTACCTGCAGAGCATCATGCTATGGTTTCTACATTAATAACATATACTGAGCCCAAATGTTTTGAAGAAGCCTCCAAACACCCAGGCTAGATTCAAGCCATGAACAATGAAATAGAGGCTTTAATGAACAACCAAACATGGGAATATGTTGATATGCCTCCAGGAAAAAGAGCAATCAGTAGCAAATGGGTGTACAAAGTAAAGCTACATTCAGATGGTTCTCTAGAGAGATTAAAAGCTAGGCTTGTAATCAGGGGCTTTACACAGCAGCATGGCATTGATTATCAGGAGGTTTTCTCACCTGTTGTTAAAATGGCCACAATAAGAACTATCATAGCATTAGCAGCAACAAAGGGCTGGTTTTTATCCCAACTAGATGTGAATAATGCTTTTTTACATGGGGATCTTGATAAAGAGGTTTACATGGAAGTTCCCAAAGGCATACCAAATCCTTCCAACAAGGTCTGCAAGCTTAAGAAGTCTTTGTATGGTTTAAAACAAGCTAGCAGACAGTGGTTCAGTAGGCTCAGCCACACTTTGGTTTCTTTGGGGTATCAACAATCTAAGCATGATTACTCACTATTCCTAAACAAGTCCTCCACCCACATTACTCTTATAGCTGTATATGTAGATGACATCCTGATTACAGGCTCAGACCCAGGTGAAGTTGAGCATGTAAAGCAACATTTGCACAATTGCTTTGGAATCAAGGACCTTGGCAAACTTCATTATTTTCTGCGATTAGAGGTCAGCTACATTCCAGAGGGTATTGTTTTTTCACAGAGAAAATTCACCACTGAGATGCTCAAAGATAGTGGATTAACCAATTTGAAACCTGTGTATACTCCATTGCCACTAAACTACAAGCTTAATCCAGAAGAAGGAGATTTTCTCTCTGACCCAACATATTATAGGGCTATAGTTGGGAAATTAAATTTTCTAATCAACACTAGGCCTGACCTTAGTTTAACTGCCCAAACGCTAAGTCAATTCATGCAGAAGCCAAGAACTTCTCATCTTCAAGCACTAATACATACTATGAGATATGTTTCTGCCACAGTAGGGAAAGGTATCTTATTGCAAGCTTCAGACCAACTCTCATTACAAGCATACTCAAATTCAAACTGGGCTACATGCCCATTTTCCAGGAGGTCCACTACAGGCTATCTAATTCTTTTTCGCAAATCACGAATTAGTTGGAAAAGCAAGAAGCAAAGTACCATATCCAGATCATCTTCTGAAGCAGAATACCAAGCAATGTCACAGGCTGCAGCAGAAGTTACTTGGCTTGTGAGATTACTTGAAGAAATTGGAGTCCACTCTTTGAAGCCAGTCACTTTGAATTGCGACAACCAATCTGCCATCTATATTGGCAAGAATCCCGTTTTCCATGAACGAACGAAGCACATAGAAATAGATTGCCATTTCACCAGAGAAAAGGTGCTCGAGGGCCTATTACAACTGACTTATATGCCTACTAGCCAACAGCTCGCTGATGTGTTAACCAAAATCTTACCCTCTGCCCAACAAGAATTGTTGCTTTCCAAGCTGGGTATGGTTCCTCATCCTCACCATTCCAGCTTGAGGGGGGGTGATGAGGTGTATGAGCAACCCTGTGGAAGAAGCAGCAAATCACACCTCCATAACAAACTAGCTGACATGGCATAACTAACTCCTCTCTCTAGTTCTTGCAACCTCATATGTATATATATACCTCCTGTAATAATAAGAAAATAACATAGAATATCATTTTCAATAAATCTGCTAACACGATGGTTTCTCCTTCTCCCTCTTTTCCTCTTCTTTCATGGAAGCACTGTTGACAGATCTCATGGTCCTTGATAAGCTCATAAAACTTTTCTTTAATCAGTACGTCCCGTACAGCCACTCTGAAGCTCAGTGAAGAATGTACATGCCAGAGTCTCCCAAAGCTCAGTTGCATCTTTTCCTTGCTGCAGTTCTGAGCTTAGAGCCCCTACTATTGCTTCAGCTTCTTCATATTCCTTGCTAATCCTTGAAGTCTGAGACTCCAGATGCTGAATTATCTCTGACAGTTCAAGTATCTGATTCTGCTGAAGAACTTTTGTTGCCTCTGCTTTTGATAGCCTCATTTCCTCATCCACAATGTTTCTTTTCCATTAGCCATTTCAACCTTCAACTTATCATTTGCAACTCTCAGTCTGTGGAGTTCATTCTCTGCCTCCTTCGATAATGCCTCAAGACTTATTAGTTTGTCCGTTATTATTTTTTGTTGCTTGATATAATGTAAGACATATATAATTATGTTAAATGTGTAGAGCAACAGGAGAATAACAGTATAGTATAATTTATCATTCGAATAATACATTCGCTTATTATTGTTTTGCCCCATGTATGCTCTCATGTCGAGTTGTACCTTTTGATAAAAATTAAGTTTATCACTCTTCCAAGTTTTAAAATTTACCCACGAATATATTAGCTTAATTTATCATTCGTAAAATAATAATTCTTATAATGTTAAGAAACTAGTATATGGTTGCAAAAGCCAATATCCTGTTTACCCACGAATAGTGGGAGGTTGGACCAAGACATATACAATCAGTTCCATGTACGTGGTCTAAATGTGAGCCGCACCCACATGTGGACTGCATTCTATCATATCATGGACAACGAGAATATTGGGTTGACCAGTGAATCCAACTCACTAGGGGCAAAAATCTTCATTTGGAGAAAAGCAAGATTGGGCCCATCGTAATAATCATGATTGGTTATACTTAGTGGGCCCTCCTTCGTGTGGCGAAATTTTTCTAGAGATAACTTTTTAAAGGCCGAGATAATGAGTAATCTACTTTAGAACGACTTTTTATTTTAGGATGACTAATAATTTATTTAATAATGACTTTTATCAAAATCATTTCTATGTGAATTACCAGTCACCCACTCACCCTCACATTCATTGAAAGTAAATAAATAAAAAAAAAAGAAATTTATCTCATGATATATTTTGGGTAAGATAGTCTCAAACTGATTTATTATCTTGCTTAATTTGTTGTATGTTTGTTAAATTACAGATTGGGTACTTGAAGAAGAAGGGGTTGAATCCACCATCCTTTGAGGACTTAGCATTCAACTCTCCTTATTTCCCCGTTGCTGTTAAAACTGGCATTGTTACTGGTATTATTGCTATGGCTGTAAGTTTCTTAAATCTTTTCCCTTAATTTTTAATTTAAATAAGAAATACAGTGTTGCATGAAATTCTATTCTTCACTATCATACTAATAACATTCATTAATTTATAGATCGTGTATGTTAATTAGTCGATATTCAATCACTTATTGACTAGGACAAACCAATACCTTGAAATCTCATTCAGAATATATAGGGTGTATAGGGTTCAAATATATACAAACTTACCCCTTTTTTTAACATTATTATGACAAAATACATCTAGGTCTACCTAGATTCTGTAAAAACGGAACCTACGATAGAAGTGTTGTTGTTGTGAATGCTGTGTAATGACAAACTAAGTATAATTAGTTACTGTAGTAATTGTATTGCAGGAAGGAATTGCAGTGGGAAGGAGTTTTGCTATGTTTAAGAATTACAACATTGATGGGAACAAAGAAATGATATCCTTTGGCATGATGAACGTTGCTGGATCCCTTACCTCTAGCTATCTTACCACAGGTACATGAATTCCATGTATTAATATAAAACACTCACCAAAAAAGCAAAAGAGAAAAAAATATCTATGAATATATATCTTACTGTATGCTAATTGATAATGTATGTTCAAGTCCATTTTCGCGGTCTGCTGTGAACTACAATGTAGGGTGTAAGACAGCGGCATCAAACATAGTGATGTCAATTGCTCTTATGATCACATTGTTGTTTCTCACACCAATGTTCTACTACACCCCTCTTGTGGTCCTCTCTTCCATTATCATTGCTGCCATGCTCGGCCTCATCGACTAGCAAGGGGCCATCCATATGTGGAAGATTGACAAGTTTGATTTCATCATTTGCATAAGTGCATACATTGGTGTGGTCTTTGGCAGTGTTGAAATTGGCTTAGTCATTGCGGTATGTAGTCATCCTCATCCCTAGATCATTTAGGCTTCGCGAGTCAATCATTTTTATTTTATTTTTTTGGAGTTGGGTATTTATAGACAAGTGAGTTTTGCTATATCTAACATGTTTAGTATAAATGCAGGTTGCATTGTCTATCTTAAGGGTATTGTTATTTGTGGCCAGACCCAGGACAAATGTGTTAGGACATGTGCCGAACTCAATTTGGTATCGAAGTGTTGATCAATATCCTTCTGCTCAAACTGTACCCGGAGTTCTCATACTTGACATTGGTGCTCCGATTTACTTTGCCAATGCTGGCTACTTAAGAGAAAGGTAACATAATTAAGTGTGGGAATGGCCTCCTAATGATTTAATTGATATTGAGAACTAACAAGGTGTGTGTTACTATTTTGTTTTTTAGAATTACAAGGTGGATTGAGGAGGAGGAAGAAAGGTTGAAACAGGCAGGGGAGAGTAGCTTACAATATGTCATACTAAACATGGGAGGTAAGTCATAAACTCAAGGAATATTTGGAAGGCCTCGGGCCTTTACGTATATTAATGTACCCTTATGTATCCTTTATTATGCACACTCAATCTGTAGAAGTAGATGTACAAACAGATTAGACTAGCTATACCAGCTATACTCGAGTCCAGCTTATTTGTTAGCCACCACTATTTATGATTGATATGATGTATTCACTGAGCGATTATAATATGCATTAATAAATTTGAAAATTAATGCTCGTAAAAATGGTAATTTTTGATGTGGCAGCGGTTGGATCCATTGACACAAGTGGAATAAGCATGCTAGAAGAAGTGAAGAAGATCATTGATAGAAGAGGTCTCAAGGTACATTTATTTTTTTTTTCCAGTTTCTTGGAATCAATCTCTCTACTTACATGCACACTTGTGAAGATAAAACTGTTCACATTTGAATTTCCTAAGTCCTATAAAAGCGAGACTCACATTGACAGTTGATGTTTCGTTTTCTTATATTAAAGTCTCCTCAAAATCTTCCACAAGTATGATCAACCCTTTTTTGTGAAATTGCAGCTTGTATTGGCAAACCCTGGAGGAGAAGTGATGAAGAAGCTGGACAGGTCAAAGTTCATAGAGTTGCTTGGCCAAGAATGGATATATTTGACCGTTGGAGAGGCAGTTGGAGCATGCAAATACATGCTTCACACATACAATCCAAAGTCATCTTCAACAAACAATGTCTAAATTATGAGATGCCTATATAAATTTTCGAGCTAGTTTAATTAGTTAAGTATTTCCCTTCGGAAGAATTGGAATTAAGCACCAAGATGGAGTGAGTTCCATTGGATCAATGGCGGTCAAGTATATGGAAGAAGAGGTTTTGATTCTTGGAAGCTTTTTGTGCCTTCCAAAATCAATCTGTGTTGCAATTCTAAGCTAGTTTGTAAAGCGTGCAATAGTGTATGTGTTCTATGAAACATGAAGGTTTTATGAAAATTGTTGTAAGAATTTTACACAATGATGTTGACATAAGACTGCTTCATGATTAGAAAGATTAAAAGATTTTTCATAATAAACTATTGAAAAGATTGATCATAAGAGTTGATTATCACTTGTGGAACTAATAGCCTCTTACCGTTAATCTATTTAATTAGATAAAAGTGAATTGAAAGTTTTAGGGTACGTTCGTTTAGCTATTAGCATGTTGGAGCAGATTGAAGTAGGTTGGAGTAATTTAGAGCAGATTTAACTAGCATTAGTGATAGGAGCATGTTGAAGCATGATGACTGAAAGATTTTTTTTACACCCCTAAAAAGATAATACTTTACTTAAATTTCTGGCTAAACATCTCCTACAATATATCCATTCCTTAGTAGTGTCTAATTCCTCAGTAGTCGCTAAATTTATTAACTTGTCAGTGACCCTTTAACCTTTTAATAATAACATCAAATCTCGACTTGCAAACCTTTCCGCTCAATGAGTTCCTAGCATTGTGTGATAAGTATTTTGTCTTTTATAAGTCTGGCTTTGGGAATATTTATGCACATATTTGGATGAGTAATAATATTTAGCCTACATTTTCTATTAAAAAACAAACATTTTGGATTTTCATTAGCTAATTTAGCTTTCCCTCTGTTGTTATGCACTGCCGGCTGAAATTCGAAGCATTCTCGCTCTGGGTGGCACACTCGCTCTGCACTGATCTCTCTCTATCTGCCTCCCGCTCTCGTTCGAAAGATCAAAACTTTGCCATTCAAATTCGCATTTTCTGTGGAAATTCCCGCTTCTAAGTGTTCGATAATTTCTGGGTAATGGCTCCTCTGAAGAAAAAATCAAAGAAATTCAAGAAGGATTTGAAGAAATTGAAGTGCAAGAGTGTTAATTATGTTCCCATCGAACCCAGACCAATTGAATCCGATTGGTGGGATAGTTTCCGCCACAAAAGCTCCTCCACCCCAGGTATGAACAATTCTTCCCCCCACCCCCCTTTTTCCTCTGAATTTTTTCCCAGCAAATCCTGCAGTTATTCAGTTTTCAAACTGCAATTGGGTCATATAATCCGAATCTTGAATCTGCATGTGGGTCTGATGATGGGTTCCCCCCCCCCCCCACCCACGTTGGCTACTGTATTCAATTCAGTGAAGTTTTTTATTACCCTTGGATTATGCTATATGGGGTCTCCAAAATGTAATAATTTTAGTGGCAATTTGAAAACTTTTCAGGTTTGGCAGTACCTAGTGATGAAGAGGAGGGTTTCAAGTACTTCTTTAGGGTTTCAAAAAAGACATTTGAATATATATGCTCACTTGTGAGGGAGGACTTGATATCGAGGCCTCCCTCGGGGCTAATCAACATAGAAGGGAGGCTTCTTAGTGTTGAGAAACAAGTTGCAATTGCAAGGAGGAGGTTGGCTTCTGGGGATTCACAAGTTTCAGTGGGTGCATCATTTGGGGTTGGTCAGTCCACTGTGTCTCAGGTCACTTGGAGGTTCATCGAGTCATTAGAGGACCGTGCTAGGCACCACATTAAGCGGCCTGATCAAGACCGGTTAGAGGAGATCAAATTGAAGTTTCGAGAATTGTATGGGTTGCCTAATTGTTGTGGAGCTATTGATTCTACCCATGTAGTCATGACCCTTCCTGCTGTTCAAAATTCTGATGATTGGTGTGATGAGTCCAATAATTGTAGCATGTTGCTTCAAGGGATAGTTGATCATGAGATGCGGTTCCTTGATGTTGTCACTGGTTGGCCTGGAGCCATGACGGTTTCTAGATTGTTGAAATGTTCTGGGTTTTATAAGCTATGTGAAAGTGGAGAGAGATTGAATCAGCATTTGAAGGTGAATGAGGTAGAGATCAGAGAATACATAGTGGGTGGGAGTCAATACCCACTTCTTCCATGGCTCATAACCCCATATGAAAGTCAAGACTTGTCAGAAACCCTGTCAAAGTTTATGGCTGCCCATGAGGCTGTGAAATTACTTGCAGTTCAGGCATTTTCCCATTTGAAGGGAAGTTGGAGGATTCTCAGCAAGGTCATGTGGAGACCAGATAAGAGGAAACTTCCAAGCATTATCTTGGCTTGTTGTTTACTTCACAATATCATGATTGATCGTGGTGATAAGTTGCATTCGGACATTGTTTGGCCGGGTCACCATGATTTAGGTTACGAAGAGCAGTACTGTGGGCATGTTAGTGCATTAGGGAGCACAATGAGAGAGAATTTGGTGAAGTACTTGCACCCACACCCGCACCCGCACCCTGACTAAGATAAATTGCAGGCTAGGGAAGGTTTTCTTTTTTCTCTGTTTTTTTGGTTGTAAAATTTGGTGCCCAGTTTGATATTAGGATCTTTTGTGTCATTGGCTTTGTAAGATTTCTTTTAGCATCTTCCTTGATGTGTAAAGATGTTGGAAGTGTAATGTGTGTTTGTTCAGACTGTCTTCCTTGATTTTCTAGATTACAGTAAGAAGCATTTCTCAGATCTCAGTGCAGAAAGATCTTCTTCGCTAATTTTGTACTTTGGTCTCTGAATTTAATTTGAGGTTTAATCGGAAAATTCGTAAGTGGATACTCAATATTCCTCTATTGCTGCTCTATAATATCGGTATTGACCAATGCAGTTAACATTCATCTGCTTAGGATACTCATTATCCTTGAACAATTCAAATCAAAGTTGAAAATCTGCAGGTCTCTTCATCCAACCAAATTTTACCCTTTCCTAGTCAATGGCTCAGCCAGAAACGAGATAGAACCGGCCTGCTTGCTCTTTAGATCACATACGTAATAGAAAAAACTGACCAAACAGCTTAATTTGTGGTCGGACCTGGTCCAGCCACTCCGGTTTAGCCCCAGGACTGGAGCTCGGGCAAGCTGAGTTGGCCTTGCCAGTTGCCAACTCTACTCAGAACAAAAGAACTGCAGATAATAGATCATTCAGAAACCAGGAAGTTTAGAAGGTTAACTATCTACAGATTACTAGGTTTAGACTTCAGATCTTTGCTCCACATTTCACAGGCTCCTTTGATGCCCCCTAATTAATTTCTTTTATAACAGAAGTTCGGCTTTCATATGATGCCCCTTCATTTAATAACCCTTATAATGCACCTTTCGTTTGGTGGGTCGAGATAATTTCACAGTCATGTTAAGCAGAGGATTGATAACTGTCACCAGAAATAATGGATATTGGAGATAGGCAATTGAAAGTCAAAAACATCACACAAAAGAACCCTTTTTTTTCGGTGTTGCTGTCAACACAGCAAAGACCTTATTCAATGCAATACTAATATCCCATACTGTTCAGTAATTTTGAACAACCAAATCCAATATCCCAAAAATCCCACCATCAGGCGGGGTGTTTGGAGGGGTCTGACGTAACAACCTTATCCTAGAATTGCAAAATTATAGAGAGACTGGTTTCGATCAAATATAGATAAGAAATGTAATTTACCTCGGTTCAAACTTACTATCAAACATAGAAACTATGCATTGAACATGACTAATTGAAACTATGCCTCATGAAATGAGTCTTCCGATGTCTTTAAGGGGTTGGAATCTCTCTCTCTGTGGTTGGCACCAAGTCTATCACGACAGTGACCTAGAAGAGATTTGAAAAGGGACACCATATTTTATGGATAATTTAAAACCTTGTATGGTAAAAGATAATGAAGAGATTTGAAAAATGATCAAACCCATGTCTTGATATGAAAATTGAGTAAAGATACTGCAAATGTAATTTATATATAAAAGGGAGTGTTCACGCTGCGGTCTTGACATGTGTCTTCTAAACATTTATTGAGATTTTACTTCAAATAAAAAATTAAACAATATATGAGTTAAAGTCATCATAATAAATAGTGTCTTTTCAACCACTTCAACAAAGAGAAAAAAGAAATAAATCAGTGATATGTTATTATTATTATTTCTAAAAATTTAAACTATAAGACTATTCTAATATTTCTACAAAATATTTTAACTAAAATTTTAAAACAACCCATGCGTAACATGGACTTAGAACCTAGTGACTAATTGAAACTATGCCCCACGAAATGGGTCTTCCAACATTTTTAAGGGGTTGGAATCTCTCTCTCTCTCATTGGCACCACTTCTATCACGACAGTAACATGGAAGAATCTAATGCGAGTCGCCCATGACAGCTTGACTAGAAATTTACTAAAACAACCCTTTATATTGTTGTTTTCATCATAAAAATGACGTATGACTCGTATTATTCCCGAAGATAAGAAATGTAATCTACCTCGGTTCATACTGATTTTCTTGGTTTTTCTTGATTAGTTATAATGATAAGCATATCCTTGAACATTGACAAGCTATGATTAATTGAATAGCAAGTAATTGTTCAGTGTATTAACCTTTGCCCAATTTATTGTTGTCAAGCTTCATCAGTAGAAACTGTATCTTTTGCACATCCAGGTGCATCGAAACAGCTGATCTTTAATACCACATATTCAGCAATGAAGATGTAGGAAATGTAATGCATGTTGGTTGAGACTTACTTCCTTGATTTCTAGATCACAGTAAGAAGCATTTATGAGATCTTAGTTCAGAAAGCTCTTATTTAATAATTCTGTGCTTTAATTATATGAGTTTTATTTGAAGGTTAACTATCTGTAGATTACTACAAGACTCTATGGTCTCCAAATTCAATGCAACACTAGCTACTTTGTCATTTAATAATCGGATTAATTTCACGTATGTTTTCAAATAATTTAAATTTACGCAAAAATAAACAATAACATGCTTTTACACTAAAGTCAACTCATGTCAACTCCTGATTAGGTAATGTTATATTGAGTTCATACTTCGATGTATCAATAATTTTGAATTGTATTCGGTTCAAACTAAGTTATCGTGTTATACCAGACTTTCCTATCCATAGGTTTTTATGCTTCAGGAACTTGCTAAGAAAATTATGCACTGAACATGACTAGAAATTATTTTCTACCATCTGATGTGGGTCTTAATGTCTAGAGTCTACCACGGGTTTCTCACGGCAGGAGTAGAAATGACATGTGAAAGCCCCCAATTAAGAATATATAGAAAGTATTGATGTGATAAAAATCCCATGGTTTTTTTATATATTTTTTATTATGGTAAATGCTTGCTTTTTGTGGAGTCTTTTCCTAGTGAAGATTGAAGAAGCAACAAATCAAAATGTGAACTGGCTGAGGACTTTTCAGACGAACACGCCCAAAATTTGCGGTTTATGTTGAACGAATCGACTGGCTGAGGCAAACATGGTAGCTGACTGGCAGTTTAAATTCGGTTTCATCACTGATTCATTTTCTTCTGATATATGTTTTTCATCATCTTTTAGTATAATTTTAGTTGAGGATGTAGTTGGGCGTACTCTTGTGCGAAGAAGCGCCGAACATTAATATTATCTCTCTTTTACCCTTGTAAAAAAAAAAAATGTTGAACAAAGCGACTTGCTGAGGACTGTTGGGGATTTGCTTGTCTTATACATGTAGTTGCCATTGTTGGTCATTTTTACTACCTCAGTATGACTTGCATCATTAACAATTTTTTTTCCTGGTTTTCTCCATCAATTACAATGATAAGAATATCCTTAAAGATTTACAAATTATGATTAACGGGATAACAAGTGCTTGATCATCTATTAACCTCTTGTTTATAATTGCAATAATATGAATTTAGAATGCACTCTCCCTCACCAAGAATATTCAATTCAATAATGAAACCATGAGTACACCAATTTTCTTTAACCGAAAGCCAGAGACTTCCTAGGAAAACCAGGAACATATTATATATCACCTCAATAAGTCCTAAATGATACATGAATCCCATCTAAGAGTGTTCAATGGGAATCCTAACAGAACAAACATTTTCCAACCTCAATCGTCCACGGTAGAAGACCATACACATCGACAAAAACGGGTCTTGATCGTGTCAACTACAGATCAAAAATAGGTAGTGTAATATGGGGTTCACGTTTCGATCTCTCAATAATTTTGGATTGACTTTAGTTCAAACTAAGTTATTGTGTCATACTAGGCTTTCGTAGCCATTGTTTCCATTTACTATAGGGAGTGCTAAGGAAATGATCCTAGGCACTCAGTAGCATACAAATAGATTATACACTGAACAAAAAATATAGATTATGCAACTGTCATCTGCTGTGGGTCATAACGCCAGTTTCTCACGGCAAAAATAGAAGTTTACTTCAACGATCACTAGAAATTATTGTCTATCGTTTCACACTGTAATATCCACGGCAGGTCCCTCATGGCACTTCCACTAAAACCCAATTCATATGCCTGGGTTGGCCTATAAAAGACATCCATTGTGTTCAAGGGTTAGGCAAGTACACAAACATTCTAAAAACCAACCAATCCACATCAAAGATCACTCTACAGCTATGCATGCCATGGTTTCTTGGCAGTGTCATAAATACTTGCTCATCTTCTTGCTTATTTTAGCATGTTCTGCTCATGCTTTTTCACTACCAGCTCTTGCTCACTCCCTCTCCTCTGTTCGCCCATCGTGCCCTGATCATGAGAGGTCTGCTTTACTCAATTTTAAGCAGGTTTTCCTCATAGATTGTACTGTTTCTAGTTCTTCATCTGCCTATCCAAAGGTGAAATCATGGGCAAATGGCCTGGATTGCTGCTCGTGGGACGGTGTCAAATGTGACGAGGAGACGGGCCATGTGATTGGGCTCGACCTCAGTCACAGCTGCCTGTTTGGGACCTTCCCTTTGAACAGCACCCTCTTTAGCCTTGCACATCTCCAAGAGCTTAGCCTCGCTGACAATAACTTCAATTCTTCTTTGATCCCTTCTGAACTCGGTCAGCTTACTCAGTTGAGAAGCCTTGACCTATCCGCTGCAGCATTTATAGGTCAAGTTCCATTACAACTTTCAAAACTGTCCAAACTTTCTGTCCTCGATCTTTCTGATAATGTTGATCCTTCAACTGGAATCCAACTCAGCTTCAAAGATCGCAGCCTGGAGAGCTTGGTTCGAAACTTAACTCACTTAACCTACCTCAATCTTGACTCAGTTGACATATCCTCCCCGGTTCCGGCCATCCTGACAAACTTCACCTCCTTAGAATACCTTTCGCTCCCAGACTCTAATTTTTGTGGTCAATTTCCGTTAAGTATTTTCGGCCTCCCGCACCTTGAATATCTTGGATGTGAGGAGAAATTATGCTCTTGAAGGTTTCCTCCCCGAGTTCCAACCAAATAGCCGCCTTAGAAAACTATTTGTGTCTGGGACCGCATTCTCCGGAGAAGTGCCTCCTTCCGTTGGGCGACTTGCTCATCTGGAAACACTCGACTTATTCGACAGTGGCTTCTCAGGGTCAATCCCATCTTCTTTAGGCAACCTCACGAAGCTCACTGAGTTGGACCTCGGCGGTTTAAGCGGTGAAATTCCCTTCTCTCTCGCAAATTTAACACAACTTGAGACTCTGGGTCTCTCTGATGTCAATTTGGATAGACCTCAGCAGCTTCATTCCCTATTGTTTAATCTAAACAAACTCAGTGACCTCTCACTCACACGCATGAATTTAGCCACTGAGATCCCTTCTTTTATTTCCAACCTCACAAGGCTTGAACATCTGGCTCTTTCAGAAAACCAACTAGTAGGTCAAATCCCGCCTTGGCTCATGAATCAAACCCGATTAGAGGAGTTGTTTCTTGACGAAGATCATTTAAAGGGCCCAATACCACAAGAGATTTCCCAACTAGTAAACCTTCAATGGTTGGATTTCTCAGGCAATGGTGACTTGCACGGAAACTTCGACCCATCTTTGAAGCTTCAATTTCTGACATATTTGGCGTTAGATGGTGTCCATCTAGCATTTCCTGAAGATATTGCCACCAACAAATCACACCCTAAGCTTAAGATCTTATCCCTCGTCTCATGCAACCTGGCAGAGTTCCCACAATTTTTACGCAGTCAGGATGACCTGGAACTGCTGGACCTGGGCCATAATCAGATTCATGGCCTAATACCTCAATGGTTTCTGAACATCTCCAGAGAGAGCCTACACGTATTGTACCTATCCCACAACTTGTTAACAGCGTTTGAGCATCCTGTGAAGATGCTTCCGTGGAATTATTTAAACATCTTAGAGATTGATGGTAACCAATTACAAGGGTCGCTTCCCCTACCACCAACTTCCATAAAAATCTATCGAGTCTCCAACAATCGACTGGTGGGAAGCATTCCTCAGCAGATATGCCATGCGAGCTCTTTGAACTACCTCGATATATCCAACAATGACTTGGGTGGTCGCATTCCCGACTGCATTAGTGAACTTGCCTGTTCACTTGTGTGGTTGGATTTACGAGGCAACAACTTCCACGGCATCGTTCCTCGTTCATACCCCAAATCATGTAAGTTGAAGATGATTAATCTCAGCCAAAATCAGCTAGAGGGTAGAATTCCCAGATCCTTGGTCAACTGCAGTATGCTTGTGGTGCTCGACATTGGCCACAATCACATGCATGATACTTTCCCATCATGGCTTGCAAGTCTTCCCAACTTGCAGATTCTCGTTCTGCAACACAACAATTTTCATGGCAGGATAATGGGCAGATCAAAAGTTAAGGGCGATTTCCAATCTCTGCGAATCATTGATCTCTCCCACAATTTTCATAGTGGAGATCTACCATCTGAATTCCTTCAGATTTGGGATGGCATGAAAATTACCAAGGAGGGCCAGTCAAACACATCTGGGGCAGTAATTGAGTTGGATGTGAGCATAATGGGTTACTTGGTTGTGGATTCTCTAGAATACAATTACTCGATCATCATAACAAATAAAGGCAACGACATGTTGTACACAAGGATATTGAGTGTGTTCCGGGTCATTGATTTCTCAAGCAACAACTTCACAGGCAGGATTCCAGACGCTATTGGCGAACTGAGGGGACTTCAAGCACTCAACCTGTCCAACAATCATCTTGTGGGTAGAATACCATCATCCCTATCCAACATAATAGACCTTGAATCACTGGACCTATCTATGAACATGCTTTCAGGAGGAATCCCTCAGGAACTGACCCAATTAACATTTCTTGAGGTCTTTAATGTCTCCCACAACTGTCTGGTAGGCCCCATCCCACAAGGAAGGCAGTTTGATGCTTTTGATAACAGCTCTTTCAATGGGAATCCAGGATTGTGTGGAAGTCTGCTGTCCAACAAGTGCGGAAATATGCATTGTTAGGAATTAAACAGGATAATAGGATGTAACAACGAAAACAGAATTCAACCAAGAACACAACACAACAATGAAAAGAATAAAGGACACAGAGGATTTTTTACGTGGAAACCCAATGTGGGAAAAAACCACGGACGGCGACAGTACACCGACAAATTTCACTATGAGAAGAGTATTACACGACAATCACTTCAGTGATCAAGAGCAGAATTACAATACTCTCAATTGT
>JACYFF010031957.1:127221538-127233292 GCA_017589665.1 Selenicereus undatus | reverse complement strand
AAAAGCAAGATTGGGCCCATCGTAATAGTCATGATGGGTTATACTTAGTGGCAAAACTTTAGAACGACCTTTTGTTTTAGAATGACTCATAATTTATTTAATAGTGACTTTTATCAAAATATTTCTATGTGAATTACTAGTCACCCACTCACCCTCATATTTATTGAAAGTTTAAAAAAAAAAAAATTTATCGCATGATATATTTTAGGTAAGATGTTCTCAGACATGATTTACTATTTTGTTTAATTTGTTGTATGTTTGTTAAATTACAGATTGGGTACTTGAAGAAGGGGCTGAATCCACAATCCTTTGAGGACTTAGCATTCAACTCTCCTTATTTCCCGGTTGCTGTTAAAACTGGCATTGTCACTGGTATTATTGTTATGGCTGTAAGTTTCTTAAATCTTTTCCCTTAATTTTTAATTTAAACAAGAAATACAGTGTTGGGTGAGATTCTATTCTTTACTATCATACTAATAACATTCATTAATTTATAGATTCTGTATGTTAATTAGTCGATACTCAATCACTTGTTGACTAGCACAAACCAATACTTTGAAATCTCATTCAGAATATACAGGGTGTATAGGGTTCAAATATATACAAACTTACCCCTTTTTTAACATTATTATGACAAAATACATCTAGGTCTGCCTAGATTCCGTAAAAGCGGAACCTACGATAGAAGTGTTGTTGTTGTGAATGCTGTGTAATGACAAACTAAGTATAGTTAGTTACTGTGGTAATTGTATTGCAGGAAGGAATTGCAGTGGGAAGGAGTTTTGCTATGTTTAAGAATTACAAAATTGATGGGAACAAAGAAATGATTGCCTATGGCATGATGAACATTGCTGGATCCCTCACCTCTTGCTATCTTACCACAGGTACATGAATTCCATGTATTAATAGAAAACACTCACCAAAAAAGGCACAAGAGACAAAAAAATCTATGAATATATTTCTTACTGTATGCTAATTGATAATGTATGTTCAGGGCCATTTTCGCGGTCTGCTGTGAACTACAATGCAGGGTGTAAGACAGCGGCATCAAACATAGTGATGTCAATTGCTGTTATGATCACATTGTTGTTTCTCACACCATTGTTCTACTACACCCCTCTTGTGGTCCTCTCTTCCATTATCATTGCTGCCATGCTCGGCCTCATCGACTACCAAGGGGCCATCCATATGTGGAAGATTGACAAGTTTGATTTCATCATTTGCATAAGTGCATACATTGGTGTGGTCTTTGGCAGTGTTGAAATTGGCTTAGTCATTGCGGTACGTAGCCATCCTATTCCCAAGATCATTTAGATTTCGTGAGTCAATCATTTTTATTTTTATTTTTTGGAGTTGGGTATTTATCGACGAGCAAGTTTTGCTATTTCTAACAAGTTGCCGGCTAAAATTCGAAGCATTTCCCCCTGTGGGCAGCACAATCGCTCTGCACTGATCTCTCTCTCTCTCTGTCGCTCGCTCTCGTTCGAAAGATCAAAACTTTGCCATTCAAATTCGCATTTTCTGTGGAAACTCCCGCTTCTAAGTGTTCGATATTTTCTGGGTAATGGCTCCTCTGAAGAAAAAATCAAAGAAATTCAAGAAGGATTTGAAGAAATTGAAGTGCAAGAGTGTTAATTTAGTTCCCATCGAACCCAGACCAATTGAATCCGATTGGTGGGATAGTTTCCGCCACAAAAGCTCCTCCACCCCAGGTATGAACAATTCTTCCCCCCACCCCCCTTTTTCCTCTGAATTTTTTCCCAGCAAATCCTGCAGTTATTCAGTTTTCAAACTGCAATTGGGTCATATAATCCGAATCTTGAATCTGCATATGGGTCTGATGATGGGTTCCCCCCCCCCCGGTTGGCTACTGTATTCAATTCAGTGAAGTTTTTTTATTACCCTTGGATTATGCTAAATGGGGTCTCCAAAATGTAATAATTTTAGTGGTAATTTGAAAATTTTTCAGGTTTGGCAGTACCTAGTGATGAAGAGGAGGGTTTCAAGTACTTCTTTAGGGTTTCAAAAAAGACATTTGAATATATATGCTCACTTGTGAGGGAGGACTTGATATCGAGGCCTCCCTCGGGGCTAATCAACATAGAAGGGAGGCTTCTTAGTGTTGAGAAACAAGTTGCAATTGCAATGAGGAGGTTGGCTTCTGGGGATTCACAAGTTTCAGTGGGTGCATCATTTGGGGTTGGTCAGTCCACTGTGTCTCAGGTCACTTGGAGGTTCATCGAGTCATTAGAGGACCGTGCTAGGCACCACATTAAGTGGCCTGATCAAGACTGGTTAGAGGAGATCAAATTGAAGTTTCGAGAATTTTATGGGTTGCCTAATTGTTGTGGAGCTATTGATTCTACACATGTAGTCATGACCCTTCCTGCCGTTCAAAATTCTGATGATTGGTGTGATGAGTCCAATAATTGTAGCATGTTGCTTCAAGGGATAGTTGATCATGAGATGCGGTTCCTTGATGTTGTCACTGGTTGGCCTGGAGCCATGACGGTTTCTAGATTGTTGAAATGTTCTGGGTTTTATAAGCTATGTGAAAGTGGAGAGAGATTGAATTGGCATTTGAAGGTGGATAAGGTAGAGATTAGAGAATACATAGTGGGTGGGAGTCAATACCCACTTCTTCCATGGCTCATAACCTCATATGAAAGTCAAGACTTCTCAGAAACCCTGTCAAAGTTTATGGCTGCACATGAGGCTGTGAAATTACTTGCAGTTCAGGCATTTTCCCACTTGAAGGGAAGTTGGAGAATTCTCAGCAAGGTCATGTGGAGACCAGATAAGAGGAAACTTCCAAGCATTATCTTGGCTTGTTGTTTACTTCACAATATCATGATTGATCGTGGTGATAAGTTGCATTCGGACATTGTTTGGCCGGGTCACCATGACTTAGGTTATGAAGAGCAGTACTGTGGGCATGTTAGTGCATTAGGGAGCACTATGAGAGAGAATTTAGTGAAGTACTTGCACCCGCACCCACACCCGCACCCTGACTAAGATAAATTGCAGGCTAGGGAAGGTTTTCTTTTTTCTCTGTTTTTTTGGTTGTAAAATTTGGTGCCCAGTTTGATATTAGGATCTTTTGTGTCATTGGCTTTGAACCCCCTTCAAAGTATGGGATGCATGTAAGATTTCTTTTAGCATCTTCCTTGATGTGTAAAGATGTTGGAAGTGTCATGTGTGTTTGTTCAGACTGTCTTCCTTGATTTTCTAGATTACAGTAAGAAGCATTTCTCAGATCTCAGTGCAGAAAGATCTTCTTCACTAATTTTGTGCTTTGGTCTCTGAATTTAATTTGAGGTTTATTTGTAACTTATGACAATTTGGAACCAAATCGGAAAATTTGTAAGTGGATACTCAATATTACTCTATTGCTGCTCTATAATATCGGTATTGACCAATGCAGTTAACATTAATCTGCTTAGGATACTCATGATCCTTGAACAATTCAAATCAAAGTTGAAAATCTGCAGGTCCCTTCATCCAACCAAATTTTACCCTTTCCTAGTCAATGGCTCAGCCAGAAACGAGATTGAACTGGCCTGCTTGCTCTTTAGATCACATACGTAATAGAGAAAACTGACCAAACAGCTTAATTTGTGGTCGGACCTGGTCCAGCCACTCCGGTTTAGCCCCTGGACTGGAGCTCGGGCAAGCTGAGTTGGCCTTGCCAGTTGCCAACTCTAATCAGAACGAAAGAACTGCAGATAATAGATCATTCAGAAACCAGGAAGTTTTGAAGGTTAACTATCTACAGATTACTAGGTTTAGACTTCAGATCTTTGCTTCACATTTCACAGGCTCCTTTGATTACCCCTAATTAATTTCTTTATAACAATAGTAATTAGTAAAGTTCGGCTTTCATATGATGCCCCTTCATTTAATAACCCTTATAATGCACCTTTCTCTTAGTGGGTCGAGCTAATTTCACAGTCATGTTAAGCCCTTTTTTTTTCGGTGTTGTTGTGAAGACACTGAAGACCTTATTCAATGCAATACTAATATCCCATACTGTTCAGTAATTTTGAACAAGCAAATCCAATACCTCAAAAATCCCACTATCAGGTGGGATGTTTGGAGGGGTCTGATGTAGCAACCTTATCCCGTAATTGTAAAATTATAGAGAGACTAGTTCGATCAAATATAGATAAGAAATGTAATCTACCCCGATTCAAACTTACTATCAAACATAGAAACTAAGCATTGAACGTGACTAATTGAAACTATGCCTCATGAAATGAGTCTTCCAACGTCTTTAAGGGGCTGGAATCTCTCTCTCTCTCTAGTTGGCACCAAGTCTATCACGACAGTGACCTGGAAGAGGTTTGAAAAGGGACACCATATTTTATGGATAATTTAAAACCTTATATAGTAAAAGATAATAAAGAGATTTGAAAAATGATCAAAGCTGTTTCTTGATATGAAAATTGAGTAAAGATACTGCAAATGTAATTTATATATAAAAGGGAGTACTGACGCTGCGGTCATGACACGTGCCTTCTAAACATTTACTAAGACTTTACTTCAAATAAAAAATTAAACAATATATAAGATAAAGTCATCATAATGAATAGTGCTTTTTCAACCACTTCAACAAAGAGAAAAAAGAAATAAATTAGTGATATGTTATTATTATTATTTCTAAAAATTTAAACTATAAGACTATTCTAATATTTCTACAAAATATTTTAACTAAAATTTTAAAACAACCCATGCATAACATGGGCTTAGAACCTAGTGACTAATTGAAACTATTCCCCATGAAATGAGTCTTCCAACATTTTTAAGGGGTTGGAATCTCTCTCTCTCTCTCTCTCTCTCTCTCTCTCTCATTGGCACCACGTGGTCCACGTCTATCACGACAGTGACTTGGAAGAATCTAATGCGAGTCTCCTACGACAGCTTGACTAAAAATTTACTAAAATGACTCTTTATATTGTTGTTTTCATCAGAAAAATGACGTATGACTCGTACTATCACCGAAGATAAGAAATGTAATCTACCTCGGTTCATACTGATTTTCTTGGTTTTTCTCGATTAATTATAATGATAAGCATATCCTTGAACATTGACAAGCTATGATTAATTGAATAGCAAGTAATTGTTCAGTTTATTAACCTTTGCCCAGTTTATTGTTGTCAAGCTTCATCAATAGAAACTGTATCTTTTGCACATCCAGCTGCATCAAAACAGCCGATCTTTAATACCTCATATTTAGCAATGAAGATGTAGGAAATGTAATGCATGTCGGTTGAGACTTCCTTGATTTCTAGATCACAGTAAGAAGCATTTCTGAGATCTTAGTTCAGAAAGCTCTTATTTATTAATTATATGAGTTTTATTTGAAGGTTAACTATCTGTAGATTACTAGAAGACTCTATGGTCTCCAAATTCAGTGCAACACTAGCTACTTTGTCATTTAATAATCGGATTAATTTCACGTATGTTTTCAAATAACTTAAATTTTTGCAAAAATAAACAATAACATGCTTTTTGTAGTGGTCCCCAAGATCAAGCTCCTCAAGGGTAGTGCAGTTTGCCGATCTCCTCAAGGGCAGTGCCGTTTGCCAACGATATGGGCATAGAACCCTCCAATTGATTTTGACTGAGATCAAGCATTCTCAGTTTACAGGATTTGGGGTATCCGTGAGGAATGGTTCCATGACAACTGTTGCTTCCCAACTTTAGAACCAAACTGATGCAATGAGGAATTGGGCCATCCAAGTGGTTGGATATATGAATGTAATTTAGAAAATCTCCTTGGCATATTTGCTCAGGAATGCCTCCATCCAACAGATTGTGGAAGAGCCGATAGACCACCATAGAACCTGATGGAATTGGAAGTCGAACTTGTAACTTGTTTCGTTGGAGATATAAGATCTCCAGTCGACTTGCAGGACCACTGTAGGTTGTTCAAAGCCTGTTAAGAAGTCGTCGTAGAGGCCAAGTTTCGTTATGCTCTCTCGAATTGCATCCACAAACCACTCGGTACTAGTCATTATGTTCATGAGCCAATCTGGTAGTTGACCTGTTAGTGATTTTCACCAAGATCCAAGAATGTACACAAGGTGAATTTTGCAAGAAAAGATGGGATCTCAGCGGCTAAATTCATTTCCCTACGAGTGAGACGAGTAAGTTTGTGTAAGCTAAGCATCCATAAAATCAGTTTTTCAGGGCTAACACTGAGACCTGCAAGATCTAAATACTGGAGTTGTGTCAAATTCATGACAGAGGAAGGGATGTCACAGGAAAATCAAGGTCCAACATTGTGAGTCTTGTCAGTTTGCCTAGGGATGACGGAACTGGACCAGTGAAATCAAATCAGATTTTACTGAGATGAGTTTATCCAAATGACTCGGTTTTCCAGTCGAATGAGGCAGTTGACCAGAAAATGATATGTAAGAACTAGTTCTTGGAGAGGCCAATTCGGTTTTAACTCCAGAAGCACTACTGCAATATCATTGTTTCTGATGGCGGCAGACCGGATATGTCTGTTAGTACTCGGCCATGCAAATTGCAGAACAGGAAGGAAATCACATATCAAGACGAAGATCAAGAAGAAGATTTTCACATGACTGCTGTAAGTTGAGGAACATGTAAGCTACCCATGACATTGGATATTATTAACCCTTGCATTGTATGTACTAGCCACTAGATTGCTACCCATGAGATTTGCACAAATATGATTTGTAGCATGAAATAGGACTAACCTGGATCCGGAAATATACTGTCGGTATTAGTCCACGCGTATAAAGAATACCAATAACACCAATAATAATACCAAGCGGCTACTAGAGTCGTTTTAGGGTTTCACGTCCTAAACCCGAGAACTCGATAGATGGTAGTTCGGCCATGAGAGAGAAGTAGGAGAATATGAGAGATATAATATTCGCGTCATTAGCTTCATTTTAAGGCTAACCCCCTTAAACCTCTTTATATAGGTTAGGGGGTTGCAAGGGTTGTCGCTCTAGGCGACTTAAGTGGTCGTGGGGCGTAATCTCATTAGATCCGTCCAACATGATTAATATGCATGCATGCATACATACACTTTGAAAACCAAGAGCCCTTGGCCCAAATGGTATCACCTGCTTTCTACCATCCTCTCTTCCTAGGTTCGAATTTTGGGGGAGCCTTTGCTTGCCAATTATTAGGAGGCAAGGATGACGATGGTGTTGGGGCCTTAGGCCTTTGCAGTAGGTTTCCCCTTCCCCTTAGGGCTAGTGGGTTTGTTGGGTTCTTTTCTGAAATAGGAGGCCTAATAGGTGGTTCAATTTACCATTATTAAAAAAAAAAAATACAAACACTTTGAAAAGAGTTGGGTGCTTGTTATTGTAAACAAACTAATATTAGATATTAATGAATCAAATTGATAATATCTACTTATCTATAGTGTATATCAAAAAATACTGGTGACAAAATAAAACATAATATAACTACATATGCTAAGTTAAGCGGTTTTTTCTATAGTTACGTGTTATCCAATATATATGGCAGTTCAATACTGGTGACAAAATGAAACATCATATAAAACAACCAACAACACTAAAGTCAGGCTAATTGACCCTACTATTATTGTGACACAGTGCTGCTAGAGTTACGTTAATTGACCCATGAGAAGCACTGTTTATGTTGTATTATTGTGACACTGCACGATGATGCACACATTATTTACCCTAAAACTTCATCTTATCGTTAGTCGTTATAAAGAGGGGACAGAGGACTTTGTAAATGTTGCACACATTTTTTCCAAATCCTTGGTGTAAATGTTGCATAAACAAACATTTTTTATCTTGCCTTGTCAAAAACTATTTTCTACCCCTTTTTCTTTGTTGATGGTCTTTGGACTTTGTTGCTAAAACGGCTAATTCAGGGGCATCCTTAACTAATTGTCTATTAACTTCAAAAACTCTTAACATGGTAAACTGTTGACCTAGGTTCTTACGAATAGCGAATAGGGCTTCGGCCTGTCCGGGAACAACTGGCCCTCCTTGCAATGCACGTACCATGTCCCACGAACCAGTCCATACATCAATCTCCCACCAGCCCTCAGTTTGCGCATACATCAAGGCCTCTTCTAAAGCCATAAGCTCTGTGGTCATAAAAGCGGATTCAGATAGAACCGGTTGGCTGATGAATAAAAGGTCGGCTGATCCATTATAGACTACCACCCCAATTCCTCCATGTCTCCATGCCCCATTCACAATTAATGTGATGGGGGGAATGGTGTTCCCCAAACCAGAAAAATAAACATACTGTGACGAAGTTTCCCTGGACTGAAGCATTAAGGATGGTTCCTCTGACGAAAAAATCAAAGAAATTCAAGAAGGATTTGAAGAAATTGAAGAAGAGAAAGAGTGTTAATTTAGTTCTCATTGAACCAACCAAGTTTTACCCTTTCTTAGTCAATGGCTCAGCCAGAAACTATATTGAACTGGCCTTCTTACTCTTTAATTAGCTCACATACATAATAGAAAAAGCGGACCAAACAGATGCAGCTTAATTTGTGCTGGGACCTGGTCCAGCCACTCCGGTTTAGACCCAGGATTAGAGCTCGGGCAAGCTTAATTTCACAGTCATTGTTAAGCACAGGATTGATAACTATCGCCAGAAATACTGGATATTGGAGATAGTCAATTGACAGTCTAAAACATCACACAAAATAACCATTTCTTTTTTGTTTTTCGTGTGGCTGCCGTGACAGCAAAGACTTTCTTATTCAATGCAATACTAATTTGTCATATTGCTTAGTAAGTTTGAACAATGTGTCAATAAAATTATCCTAATCACTCACTGTCAAACATATAAACTATGCATTTACCATCATATATTTATATATAAAAGGGGGTGTTGATGCTGCCGTCGCGATACGTGTCTTCTAAACATTTACTAAGACTTTACTTCAAATTAAAAATTAAACAATATATGAGTTAAAGTCATCATAATGAATGTTGTCTTTTCAATTATTTCAACAAAGAGATAAAAGAAATAAATTACTGACATGTTATTATTATTATTTCTAAAAATTTAAATTAGAAGATTATTCTAATATTTCTACAAAATATTTTAACTAGAATTTTAAAACAACCCATGCATAACATGGACTTAGAGCCTAGTGACTAATTGAAGCTATGCCCCGTGAAATGAGTCTTCCAACGTTTTTAAGGGGTTGGAATGTCTCTCTCTCTCTCTCTCTCTCTCTCTCGCTCTCTCTCTCTCATTGTCACCAAGTCTATCACGACAGTGACCTGGAAGAATCTAACGCGAGTCTCCCACGACAGCTTGACTAGAAATTTACTAAAAAAATGACTCTTTATATTGTTGTTTTCATTAGAAAAGTGACATATGACTCGTACTACTCCCGAAGATAAGAAATGTAATATACCTCGGTTCATACTGATTTTCTTGGTTTTTCTTGATTAATTGCAATGATAAGCATATCCTTGAAGATTAAGCTATGATTAATTGAATAGCAAGTAATTGTTAATACACCAATTAGTTCATTTTTAGTGTTCGGTAAACTATTGTTTTAACTAGCATTTCAAGTAGCGTTTAGCGTTTTAAGCAGTATTTTTGAAAAGCTAATAGTATTAACGTTTCACATTTAAAAGTAGCATTTTATATTTTTTAGTCAAAAAATATCCTTTAAAAATTTTATTTTTGAAAATTATCTTTATCCTTTTATGTCAATTTACATTTATCAGCTAACTTAACAGCTAAATTTACCGAACACATTAGTTTCAACCGCTCGTCTAAATAGCTATCTGCTAACAGCTAAATTAGAAACGTTATCCGCTACCTGAATAGCTAATTTTGCCGAACAGGGCCTTAATCAATTTCCCACCATAATTGACGACCTTTAGAATTCTCTTCTTTGTTTCTACAAGCTGATCTTTAATGCCTCATATTCAGTAGTGAAGATGTGGGAAATGTAGTCGGTTGAGACTGACTTCCTTGAGCATTTCTGAGATCTTAGTTCATAAAGCTCTTATTTGGTAATTCTGTGTTTTAATTATATGAGTTTTGTTTGATTCTTATTTTTTAACGTTAAAGGCAATTATCATTCATATGAAACCAAAAGAATTAGAAGCTTAACTATCTATAGATTACTAGGCTTTGCTTCAAACTTCACAGGTTCTGTCAAGACGGGCACACCTTCAATGAGAACCAAGTTCTATCTTTACAGAACTGTGAGGCAACAAGAGCATGACCTACATTAACAAGACTCTATGGTCTCCAAATTTAATGCAACACCAGCTACTTTGTCATTTGTTTCTTGTAGAATCAATAGGGATCAGTTCAGGTTGATCCATTTAATAATCGGATTAATTTCACATATGTTTTCAAATAACTTAAATTTGCACAAAAATAAATAATGACATGCTCTTACACTAAAATCAATTCATGTCAACTACATATCAAAATTAGATCGTGTCATATTGAGTTCATACTTCGATGTATCAATAACATGACTAGAAATTATTTTCTACCGTCTACTGCGGGTCTTCATGTCTAGAGCCTACCACGGGTTTCTCACGGCAGGAGTAGAAATGTCATGAAAGCCACCAAGAATATATAGAAAGTATTGATGGGATAAAAATCCCATGGTTTTGTATTTTTTTTTTTTAATTATGGTAAATGCTTGCTTTTTGTAGAGTCTTTTCCTGGTGAAGATTGAAGAACCAACAAATCAAAATGTGAACTGGGTGAGGACTTTCACGAGAACACGCCCAAAATTTGTGTTCTTGGTCAACTCTCGCTCCAAAGTTGAGCTCATAAGGGCATTCGCAACCCATACCCGTCGGACAATCCCCCCCACCCGGGTACCCGGCCCCCTCGCAGCCCCTGCCGCACGTGCCCCTTTCTGCAGGCCTCCTCAGTCAGCCATTCCTCCCCGCGGTCTCTCTCCTCTGTTTTTTTATCATTTTTTTTCTTTTTTTTTTGAGGTTATAAATAATTTTTATATGATTAAAAAAATAGGTTGTGTGTTATGAAGTGGGTCTATGGTAAATTTTTTTATTGGGTTATTCAAATTGGAGTTCCATGGGTTGGAGAAGTGCTGGAATGCAAGTTCCAAAAATATGAAACTTTTGTTGATGTGGCAGGCCAGAGTTCCAAAAATTTTGGAACTCTGACTGGGAATGCCCTAAAGATGGTTGGCCACATTTACGTTGAACGAAGCGACTTTCTGAGGACTGTTGGTCTCAAGTCAAGTCTCCCTTCTAGTGACTTATTTTTCCCTCTTGGGAATTAACAATTCATGTATTATACTCTGAGTTGTATGCATTCTTACAAGTTCCTTAAGCACACATGAATTAAAACTTGCCCATGTGACGAATGTCGATATTTGGCAATTGGCTTATAAGAACGTAAAATTCCAAAAGTATCTTATGGGTCGCTTTAAGTTAAACTTTGGGACATCGTACTTTGCATGGATAATTTAAAATCTTCTATAATAAAGGATAATAAAGAGGAAATCTATTTTTCCTTGTCAAAAAATAATAATAATAAAGAGATTTGAAAAATGATCAAAACCGTTTCATGATATGAAAATTAATATTTCAATGCTATAATTAATTAACTAGAAAGGTCGTGAGATCGATTCCTACAATTAGTGAAATCTCTTGCGTGGGATGGAGTTGTGTAGCAAACCAAGCCCAAAGGCCTGAGTTCCGCCTCCCCTAAGCCACTAAGGCTTTGTGGATACACATGAGAGAGGGCCCAATAAGGGTGGCCCGC
>JACYFF010031957.1:127160183-127172537 GCA_017589665.1 Selenicereus undatus | reverse complement strand
TTGACCTTTTTGAAGAATTTCTTGAATTTTCTGGTCATTAGGGCCATATCTTCATTTTCAAGGTCAGAGTCAGTGTCCTCATGTGCTTTCAAGGCAAGCCCACGATCCTTCTTTTGCTCCTCTCTTTGTTGTGAGTTCTTTCAGAGTTCATAGGTTTGGAGATTACCAATCAACTCGTCGAGGGTGATCTTGTTTATGTCTTTAGCCTCTTGGATGGCTGTTACTTTGGCCTCCCACGTACGAGGTAGAATTCTGAGGATTTTCCTCACCAACTCTTCAGTGGTGAAAGACTTTCCCAGAGATTTTAACTCATTCGTGATATGGGTAAACCGTGTGTACATATCCATCACAATCTCACGATCGCCCATATCAAACAACTCATACTGTCGCATAAGTAGCTCAATTCTAGATTGTTTAACCTGACTCGTACCTTCATGAGCAACTTGCAGGGCGTTCCAGATAGCTTGGGCTGATTCACACTCAGAGATGCGAGTGTATTCATCGGGTCCTAGGCCAAAATATAGTAGTTTCTTGGCCTTGGCATTTTTCTCCATTTTCTTATAATCTTCAGCATCAAACTCTTTAGGTTCCTTGGAAACATTCTTACCATCTTCAAGCACCTTGGTGGGAACAAGGGGCCCATTCTTGATGAGCATCTATAACTCATAATCTTCTTCCTGAATATAGTTTTCCATCCTATTCTTCCACCAACTATAATGTTGGCTGTTGAAATAGGGTGGACGAGTAATGGATTTCCCTTCAAGAATTTCTTGTGGTGTACTCATCTTCAGAATCTCTCAAGGTGTTAGCCTTTTGTGAGAGAACCCGCTCTGATACCACTTATTAAGATCGTGAGTATTCTACCACAAGAGGGGGGGTAAATTGTGGTGTCTGATTTTCGCGTTGTAAATAACAAACACCCTTGTGACTTGTTTGCATAGGGTGTTCTCAAATATTGCAAATGCGAAAATCACCAAGATAAATGCGGAAAATAAAGCACACACAATTTTTACGTGGAAAACACCTCTAGCCCAACTGAGGTGTGAAAAACCACGACCTACCTCGTGTAGGATTTAACCACTTCACTAAACCGGGCTTAACTCATTACAATTGTAACACACCTTGTTACACCTTGCAACCACGTAACCTCCTTTTCTAAGGCAGATTACACCACGTCCAAATCTCACCAGATTGGACACGTCCAAAGTCCACACGACTAAGGATCACTCACTCACTTTTCTGATTCAAGATTAGGGTTACAAAACACCTTACTGGGTGCTTCTGAATTAAGCAGATGTAAGGTACAATGAAGTCCTAGTATGCCAATATATTGAAAGCTTGGTTTAAACACAACTTGTATCGGTTTTTCTTTTCTCAAGTGTAGCTCGAAAATTCTTTTCACTAGAAAAACCACTTTTTGAAATTTTGCTTTTTGCGTGTGTTGTGTTTCTAGATATTCTCTTGCTTTCTTTTCTTGCTATTCTCTCGTATGTATATATCCTTTCAAAGGGAGTAAAATGTTGTATTTAAACAAGATTTCCAACGGTTAAAACCAAGAGAATCAGCTAAGTATGAAAAATGATTTTTTCAAGAAAAAATACTCCCCAACGGCTAGTGACAAGTTTCTCCCAAAGTATAAGGGATTTGTTATCTTAAGAGATAACCCTTATCTTCCCATAGCCGTGAAGAGGATTCAAAAAGCAACCAGAAATCTTCAGCTTTGGAATTTTTATCATATCCGAAAATATGGGCAAAGGAAATCTTTTAGTTTTGGCAAATTCCCAAAAACCTATTTTCGCAAATCTCCCACAATATTTTCAAGAAATATCCTTTCCAGAAAAATAGCAACTTTGAAGATTGAAGAAAGTATTCTGGAGATCTTGGCCAACCGAAATGAATTTTCAAAGATAACCGGGTATGGCCACTTTAGTTCAGAACCACCCTAGGCACCCTGTTTACAGGGTTGTTCGCAACTGATGTTCTGAAGTACTTAGTGCAAATACCGATTCAAGAGGTGTTTAAAATGCATTTTCAATATTGGCATATTAACAAGAGTCTAAATAAATAAAACCTATATACCCAAGACTTCTTGTTTTGAATCAGTCATCTTGTCCAAGATTTGTAGAGCTACTGTGAACACCAAGGCCACCTTGTTTGCTGGGGTTGTTCTTTGCGTTGCTAGAGTTCAGGAACATGTCTTACAATCAACTGTCGAGATGGCGTTCTTGACTTAATATAGAATCACTACGTGAAACCTGTTTTAAGGACTTGTTCTTACATGTAGCAAACCAGTTAATACAATAAGGATTACAAACACCAGTTAGGCCTGTTTGGAGATCGTGTTTGGAGCAACATTACTTGGACAAATTTTTACACTTGGATTTGTTATCATCAAAACGTAAATAAAATAACTCAACACTTGTTGATCTCTTCCTTGGGCGTTTGCTTTGAGATCGTCTTGTGCGCAGTTATACATTGTTGCCGCCTGTGGTTTTCTCCTGAATTGGGTTTTGATGTCAAAATCTTGTGCCTACAGTTATCATGTTTTTGTGATATGGTTTTATATTCTCCAATATCTACATCCTCTATCGCTTCCGTATATACTAAACTTGAATTTCAACGAATCTTTTCCTAACAAGTGGTGTTAGAGTCGGAATCATTGATCCAGAATTGGAGCATTTTCCTGAAGGATGCTCCTTATTGATATTCAGAATTTTGTCGTCATAAGAAGATCGATTTTGCCGTGTTCATCTATTCCAAGGAATTTGGTCCAAGGTGGAGTTTGCTGGGATTAGTCCTAAATTCATTTGCCTCCTTGGAAACAATTAAATTGTTTCCATTTTTAAAGCTTATTCCTTGGCACCTAAGGCTCATGTTGTCTGGATGAAGATATTTTATTTTATGGAAAGTATGTTATTTCCATATTTTGTATTGATTATCTTTTTCCTTTTCTGTGAAGATGCTTAGCGGCGAAGACATAAGCTTACGATTGCGGTTAAACCTTGGTACCTTTTAGGCTTCTTTATAAATACTGGGTTGTTTAACCTTGTTTGGAGGGGGACATTTGGATGTGCTTGTCGGTACTTCCCTTTTCTATTCCACATTTTATTGAAAATTAATTTTGAGAGATTTTCATTGCAATTGATCTCTTCATTAGGCGTTTGCTCGAAGATCTTTATCTCTCTTGTTGATGTCTTCCTTGGGCGTTTGCTTTGAGATCGTTTTATGCACACTTATATCTTGTTGCCGCTTGTGGTTTTCTCCCGAATTGAGTTTTGACGCCAAAATCATGTGCCTGCAGTTATCTTGTTTTTGTGACATTGTTTTATATTGTCCAATATCTACATCATCTATCGCTTCCATATATACTAAACTTGAGTTTCAACGAATATTTTCCTAACAAGTGGTGTTAGAGCCGGAATCATTGAACCAGATTTCGAGCATTTTCTTGAAGGATGTTCCTCATTTATATTCAGAATTTTATCATCACAACAAGATCGATTTTGCCGTGTTCATCCATTACAAGGAATTTGGTCCAAGGTTGAGTTTGTTGGGATTAGTCCCAAATTCTTTTGCCGCCTTGGAAACAGCTAAATTGTTTCCATTTTTAAAGATTATTGCTTGGCGCCTAAGGCACACGTTGTCTGGTTGAAGATATTTTATTTTATGGAAACTACGTTATTTCCATATTTTGTATTGATTATCTTTTTCCTTTTCCGTGCAGATGCTTAGCGGTCAAGACATAAGTTTACGATTGGGGTTAAACCTTGGTACCTTTTAGGCTTCTCTATAAATACTAGGTTGTTTAACCTCGTTTGGAGTGGGGCGCTTGCAAGTGCCTGTCGGTACTTCCTTTTTCTATTCCACATTGTATTGATAATTCATTTTGAGAGATTTTCAATCTAATTGATGTCTTCATTAGGCATTTGCTCTGAGATCTTTATCTCTGTTGTTGATCTCTTCCTTGGGCATTTGCTATGAGTTCATTTTGTGAGCACTTATACGTTTTTGCCGCCCGTGGTTTTCTCCCAAATGTGGTCTTGATGTCAATATCATACGCCTACAGTTATCTTGTTTTTGTGATATTGTTTTATATTGACGAATATCTACATCATATATCGCTTCCGTATATGCTAAACTTGAATCTCAACAAATATTTTCCTAACAACTGGTGTTAGAGCCGGAGTCATTGATCCAGATTTCGAGCATTTTCTTGAAGGATGTTCCTCATTTATATTGAGAATTTTGTCGTCATAATAAGATTGATGTTGTCGTGTTCATCCATTCCAAGGAATTTGGTCCAAGGTGGAGTTTGCTGGGATTAGTCCTAAATTCATTTGCCTCCTTGGAAACAATTAAATTGTTTCCATTTTTAAAGGTTATTCCTTGGCACCTAAGGCTCATGTTGTCTGGTTGAAGATATTTTATTTTATGGAATCTATGTTATTTTGATAGTTTGTATTGATTGTGTTTTTGCTTTTCTATGAAGTTGCTTAGCGGCCAAGACATGAGTTACGATTAGGGTTAAACCTTGGTACGTTTTAGGCATCTCTACAAATACTAGGTTAACCTTGTTTGGAGCGGAGCATTTGTAAGTGCCTGTCGGTACTTCTCTTTTCTATTCCACATTTTATTAATAATTAATCTTGAGAGATTTTCATTGTAATTGATCTCTTCATTGGGCATTTGCTCTAAGATCTTTATCGCTTTTGCTGATCTCATCCTTGGGCGTTTGCTTTGAGATCGTTTTGTGCGCAGTTATACGTAGTTGCCGCCTGTGGTTTTCTCCCGAATTGGTCTTCAACGTCAGAATCATATGGCTACAGTTCTCTTGTTTTTGTGATATTGTTTTATATTGTCCAATATCCACACCCTTTATTGCCTCCGTATATACTAAGCATGAATTTCAACGAATATTTTCCTAACAAGAAGTGTTAGATCCGGAATCATTAATCTAATTTTCGAGCATTTTCTTGAAGGATGTTCCTCATTGATATTGAGAATTTTGTCGTCATAAGAAGATCGATTTTGCTGTGTTAATCCATTCCAAAGAATTTTGTCCAAGGTAGAGCTTGTTGGGATTTGTCCCAAATTCCTTTGCTGGCTTGGAAACAATTAAATTGTTTCCATTTTTAAAGATTGATGCTTTGCACCTAAGGCTCATGTTGACTGGTTGAAGATTTTTTATTTTATGGAAACTATGTTATTTCCATATTTTGTATTGATTAACTTTTTCCTTTTACGTGAAGATTATCAGCGTCCAAGACATAAGTTTACGATTGGGGTGAAACCTTGGTACCTTTTAGGCTTCTTTATAAATATTAGGTTGTTTAACCTTGTTTGGAGCGGGGCATTCGGAAGTGCCGGTCGGTACTTCCCTTTTCTATTCCACATTTTGTTGATAAATAATTTTGAGAGATTTTCGTTGCAATTGATCTCTTCATTAAGCGTTTGCTCTTAGATCTTTATCTCTCTTGTTGATCTCTTCCTTGGGCGTTTGCTTTGAGATCGTCTTGTGCGCAGTTATACATTGTTGCCGCCTGTGGTTTTCTCCTGAATTGGGTTTTCACGTCAAAATCTTGTGCCGACAGTTATCATGTTTTTGTGATATGGTTTTATATTCTCCAATATCTACATCCTCTATCGCTTCCGTATATACTAAACTTGAATTTCAACGAATCTTTTCCTAACAAGTGGTGTTAGAGCCGGAATCATTGATCCAGATTTGGAGCATTTTCCTGAAGGATGCTCCTTCTTGATATTGAGAATTTTGTCGTCATAAGAAGATTGATTTTGCCGTGTTCATTCATTCCAAGGAATTTGGTCCAAGGTGGAGTTTGCTGGGATTAGTCCTAAATTCATTTGCCTCCTTGGAAACAATTAAATTGTTTCCATTTTTAAAGGTTATTCCTTGGCACCTAAGGCTCATGTTGTCTGGTTGAAGATATTTTATTTTATGGAAACTATGTTATTTTGATATTTTGTATTGATTGTGTTTTTGCTTTTCTGTGAAGTTGCTTAGCGGCCAAGACATAAGTTTACGATTAGGGTTAAACCTTGGTACGTTTTAGGCATCTCTACAAATACTAGGTTATTTAACCTTGTTTGGAGCGGAGCATTTGTAAGTGCCTGTCGGTACTTCTCTTTTCTATTCCACATTTTATTGATAATTAATTTTGAGAGATTTTCATTGTAATTGATCTCTTCATTGGGCATTTGCTCTGAGATCTTTATCGCTTTTGCTGATCTCATCTTTGGGCGTTTGCTTTGAGATCGTTTTATGCGCACTTATACGTAGTTGCTACCTGTGGTTTTCTCCCGAATTGGGCTTCAACGTTAGAATCATATGGCTACAGGTCTCTTGTTTTTGTGATATTGTTTTATATTGTCGAATATCTACATCATCTATCGCTTCCGTATATGCTAAACTTGAATCTCAACAAATATTTTCCTAACTGGTGTTAGAGCCGGAATCATTGATCCAGATTTCGAGCATTTTCTTGAAGGATGTTCCTCATTTATATTGAGAATTTTGTCGTCATAATAAGATTGATGTTGCCGTGTTCATCCATTCACAGGAATTTGGTCCAAGGTGGAGTTTGCTGGGATTAGACCTAAATTCATTTGCCTCCTTGGAAACAATTAAATTGTTTCCATTTTTAAAGGTTATTCCTTGGCACCTAAGGCTCATGTTGACTGGTTGAAGATATTTTATTTTGTGGAAACTATGTTATGTTGATAGTTTGTATTGATTGTGTTTTATCTTTTCTATGAAGTTGCTTAGCAGCCAAGACATATGTTTACGATTAGGGTTAAACCTTGGTACGTTTTAGGCATCTCTACAAATACTAGGTTATTTAACCTTGTTTGGAGCGGGGCATTTGGAAGTGCCTGTCAGTACTTCCCTTTTCTATTCCATATTTTGTTGATATATAATTTTGAGAGATTTTCATTGCAATTGATCTCTTCATTAGGCCTTTGCTCTTAGATCTTTATCTCTCTTGTTGATCTCTTCCTTGGGCGTTTTCTTTGAGATCGTTTTGTGCGCAGTTATACATTGTTGCCGCCTGTGGTTTTCTCCTAAATTGGGTTTTGATGTCAAAATCATGTGCCTACAGTTATCATGTTTTTGTGATATGGTTTTATATTCTCCAATATCTACATCCTCTATCGCTTCCGTATATACTAAACTTGAATTTCAACGAATCTTTTCCTAACAAGTCGTGTTAGAGCCGGAATCATTGATCCAGATTTGGAGCATTTTCCTGAAGGATGCTCCTTATTGATATTGAGAATTTTGTCGTCATAAGAAGATCGAGTTTGCCGTGTTCATCCATTCCAAAGAATTTGGTCCAAGGTGGAGTTTGTTGGGATTAGTCCCAAATTCCTTTGCCGGCTTGGAAACAATTAAATTGTTTCCATTTTTAAAAATTATTATTTGGCACCTAAGGCTCATGTTGTCTGGTTGAAGATATTTTATTTTATGGAAAGTATGTTATTTCCATATTTTGTATTGATTATCTTTTTCCTTTTCTGTGAAGATGCTTAGCGGCGAAGACATAAGCTTACGATTGGGGTTAAACCTTGGTACCTTTTAGGCTTCTTTATAAATACTGGGTTGTTTAACCTTTTTTGGAGGGGGACGTTTGGATGTGCTTGTCGGTACTTCCCTTTTCAATACCACATTTTATTGACAATTAATTTTGAGAGATTTTCATTGCAATTGATCACTTCATTAAGCGTTTGCTCTGAGATCTTTATCTCTCTTGTTGATGTCTTCCTTGGGCGTTTGCTTTGAGATCATTTTATGCACACTTATATGTTGTTGTCGCCTGTGGTTTTCTCCCGAATTGAGTTTTGACGCCAAAATCATGTGCCTACAGTTATCTTGTTTTATTGACATTGTTTTATATTGTCCAATATCTACATCATCTATGGCTTCCATATATACTAAACTTGAGTTTCAACGAATATTTTCCTAACAAGTGGTGTTAGAGCTGGAATCATTGAACCAAATTTCGAGCATTTTCTTGAAGGATGTTCCTCATTTATATTCAGAATTTTATCGTCACAACAAGATCGATTTTGCCGTGTTCATCCATTCCAAGGAATTTGGTCCAAGGTTGAGTTTGTTGGGATTAGTCCCAAATTCCTTTGCCGCCTTGGAAACAGCTAAATTGTTTCCATTTTTAAAGATTATTGCTTGGCGCCTAAGGCACACGTTGTCTGGTTGAAGATATTTTATTTTATGGAAACTACGTTATTTCCATATTTTGTATTGATTATCTTTTTCCTTTTCTGTGCAGATGCTTGGCGGTCGAGTGTTTGCAATGACTTTACACCTCCTATATGATGCAGATCATATTGAGAGTGAACTGGCATCTCATATCCCATAGTTCCCATGAAACCCAACAAAGAGGTTCAAATTCAACGTGATATTATAACGAGTGTAAGACTAGAAAATCAAAATAGAAGTACAGAAATAGGACAAAAACACGAGTGTAAAACTAGAAAATGAAAATAGAAGTACAGAAATAGAACAAAATTCGAGTATCTGGTCTAGCAAGATTTTATTCATGCTAATTTATCATTCCTGATGCTTTGCAAATACACAACCAACAGTAGCAAATACATATGTACAAGACAGGCAAAAACTCATTCCATGCTAAGATACACTTGTATATGGAATCAAACACATTGCCATGGGGGAGGGGTGTTCGACCCCTGTGTGTTGGTGTTCTCTGCAATCGTGTCCTCGACCTCCTCTTAATCCTTCCGAAAGTCTCGACAAACCATTTATGTTTCTCGTCAGTAATGTCTATCCCAATAGCACATCCAGTAGTGAATCCTCCAACAAAACCAAAGCTCTAATGACCCAATCCATCACATTGGGGCCTTCTTCCTCATTGTTTGTTTCAATAAGTGGCAATTCAAGTGTATTTCCACACTTCTTGTACAACGGACTTCCGTGTAATCCTAGATTCCCATCAAAAGTGCTCTTATCAAAAGTATCAAACTACATTCCTTCTGGTATGGGGCCTGCCAGTAGATTGTGGGATGCATTAATGACCTCAAGAAAGCATATTCATAGATCAATATAAGGATTCAAGCCTGAAATTTTAGACAAGGATGATAGTAAGATTATTGTTGGACAGGTTAAGTGCTTGAAGCCCCCTGAATTCATCAATGAAGTCCGAAATCCTGCTTGTGAAGTTGTTGCTTGAGAAATCGATGACCCACAAAAGTCAGTATCTGTGTACCAAATGTTCCCTTTAACTGCTAACGATGAAGTAATTCTTGCATTCCTGGTATCCCAACTCTATAGTTAGTCGGATGGTAAATCACCAATATAAAAATTGTATCAAAGATCAATGATGTTCAGAGATTGGACATTAGCAGCCACCAATGATATGCCTATTATTCGGCCATGAAGATTGTTTTGTCCCAGAATAAGACCCTACTAGTTTGGAAGACTTCCGAGCCATGATTGAAAGTATCGTTCACATGATTTTGGCCAATGTCAAGTGCCTTAGCATAGTACAGTTGACCAAGGATCTGGGAATACTACCTTCTGGCTTATTTTTGCTGAGGTAATCACCTTTAATTTACAGGATTTGGGTATGAACGGGGAATGATCCCGTGGAAGTTGTTGCCTCGCAGATTCAGATTCATTGATGCGGTCAGGAATCTGACCTCCCAAGTTATTGTTAGTTAGAGGATTAATCTATTCCTGGGCCTTCAACCATCTGCTTAATCTTTTGGTTGAGATGGTTCTTGAATATGGTATCAGACCCTTTCTGAGTGAGAGGTCTCAAGTTTAAATCTCAGCAGCCCCCATGTTAATTTATTGCGCAAGGTAGAGGGAGCCTTTGCAGCATCTACGCTTCAAACCCAAAGGACATTTACGTGAGGGAGCGTGTTAAAGGATAAATCCATTCCCTAAGCCTTCAGCCATTAGCTTAACTTTTTGGTTGAGATGGTTAAGATACATTGAGGTAATTCAGACAACTTGCCTGACAAAGATGCTGAGGAGTGGCTTCTGTCATTTGATTCTGGGAGGCATCATAGGTTCTTATGGGAGAAACTCTACAAGTTGTTCAAACCCTGTTAGTAAGTTTTGAGACGGGTGTAGGCTCTCTCTGGTGATGCTCACAAGCCACTGAATTATTGCGCCATGAATTCTATTGTAGCTTAGGCCTAAGACGTTCAGTTCATCTTGAGACTTGAATGCATAAAATTTGTGGGAACTCGGTCAAATTGCATGAATTGAGGTCTAAGAAATTGGAATGTGGTTGTGATTTGTTGGTAGTAGCTTTGTCAGGAAATGTCATATTGACACCATTTAACCCTAACCATGCGAGAAATTTAAGCTCGAAAAATGGGTCGAAGTTGCTGGGTAAGTTACCATTGCCAGAAAGATCCAGGTAGACAAGGTGCCATATAGGTTACCATTGGGTCTGATTCGTGAACCAAAGTGGGATTTGACTTATTAGTTGATTTCCCCCAAGTTCTAGTTCTTCAAGCCTTGTTAATTTGGTAATAAAAATGCGATCTTGGGGGCTAAATTCATGGGAAAGAGGCTGAGAGAAGTGAGTTTCTTTAGCTTAGACAACAAAGAATACAATTTTTCAGGCCTGACTGCATTGAGATCCCAAAGAGATTGGTCTTCAAGTTGTGTTAAATTTGTGCGAAAGGAGGGAAATTAAACACTAAGTACTGAATAAGAGAGGTCAGGGCTTCTCAAGTGGGTAAGCTGGTTGAGTTCAGAAGGGATCAAAGAATAGGTGAAGTGATCACTAGCAAGGCTAAGCTCTTGGAGACGGGTAAGCCTAAAGATGGCGCTGTTTCGTTCAATCCAAAATTATTGAGACATCGAAATGTAGACCCAATATGGCAATACCCAATTTTGACCCGAAGCTAACATTAGTGGGGAATATTGAAGTGAGAAAATGTCATGTTGTTTGTCTTGGGTAAATTATAAGTTATTTTTCAGAACATATGCAAAATTAACTCCATTCTTAAATTGGTTGTGTAAACAAACCTGTCTACGAATTTCAAAAGAAACAAATTATTGAACATTATAACAAAGTATTTAACTAATGTTGCACTGAATTAAGAGACTCTATCTAGGTAAAAGTATGCAGTTCTTTTGTGGAATGGGGTAGAGTGCATTCTTGATTCTTATAACATTCCTGGATAGGGAGGGTGCATTCTTATTATTACAGCTATAAACAAGAGCATAATAAAGATGACGTAGATTATTTGTTATTACATTAATCTTAATTTGAAAATTTTCAAAGACAATTCTCATTATAATTCATTAAGAAAAATCCAGAAAATCGATCTTAACAAGAGAGATTACATCATTTGCAATATCTTCATACATATATGATGCAGATCACACTAAGAGTGACCTAGCATCTCATATGCAAAGTTCACATGGAAACCAACTAAGTGACTGAAAGCCAACGTGACATTATAATGAGTGTTAACTAGAAAATACAATAAGAATATAAGATAGGACAACAGTTAAGAAACTGGATCAAACTAGATTTTGTGGATGCTAACCATCGTCCATTACAACTCACTCGTCAGGTGGTTAGAAACTTTTATATAATGGTATACAAGTTTTAAACTTACAAAGATATGCATCAGTTACTACTTGTAAATATAGCACAAAAGTAATCTATGTCTACATTAGGCTGCAAGCGGAGCAATTTTGAAGCCATTATAGGAAAACATACAAACATTGAACATTCCTTACAAACCATAAGCAATAATACAATAGTAGACGCAGCCATACACACCAACAACCAAAAAAAAAAAAAACAACAGTAGCAAATACAAATTATGATAAGATACACTGCAGTTAAAATCAAACGCATTAGCTGTGGAAGATGGTGTTTCAATTTCTCATGTGCCTTGGTGCTCCTTACAATCTTGTCCTCGGCCTCCTGTTCTTCCTCCTTCCAAACGTCTCCACAAACCATTCATGGTTTCGATCCGTGAAGTACTTCCCAATAGCACAGCCAACTGCGAATCCACTAACACAACCCAAGGCTCTGATGACCCAATCGATCACGGAGTCTTCTTCCTCATTGGTCGCTATGATGGGTGGTGTCGATGGTGATTCATGCATATTTCCGCACTTGTTGGACAGCAGACTTCCACACAATCCTGGATTCCCATCGAAAGAGCTGTTATTAAAAGCATCAAACTGCCTTCCTTGTGGGATGGGGCCTACCAGAAGATTGTGGGACACATTAAATACCTCAAGAAATGTTAATTGGGTCAGCTCCTGAGGGATCTGTTACAGGTTATTCTCACCATGTGCCTGGCACATGAGGTTGTTAT
>JACYFF010031957.1:127121155-127138466 GCA_017589665.1 Selenicereus undatus | reverse complement strand
TTCATGCTCTCAGCTTGACCATTAGTTTGTGGGTGATAAGCAGTCGAAACCTTATGCGTAATATGAAACTTATCTAGGAGACCTTTCAAAGTTCTATTACAAAAGTGGGTTCCCCTATCACTAATGATGGCTTTAGGCATCCCATACCTATTCAAAATGTTTTTCTTAACATGCTTAACTACAGTCTTTGCATCATCAGTTTTGGTTGGAATAGCGTCAACCCACTTAGATAAATAATCCACACAAACTAGAATATATTGGTTACCATTGGAAGGGGGAAATGGGCCCATAAAGTCAATACCCCATACATCAAAAAGTTCACACACAAATATATTATATAAGGGCATTTGATTTCTACTACCCAAATTTCCACTTCTTTGGCACATGTCACATCTTTTACAAAATTCAAAACAATCTTTGTGAATTGTGGGCCAGAAAATTCCACATTCTAAAACTTTATGTGCAGTGCGTTTAGGACCAAAGTGACCTCCTCCCTCTCAGGAGTGACAAAACTCCAAAATAGATAAAATTTCAGAATCATCAACACATCTTCTAATTACTTGGTCACTACAAAAACGCCATAAATAGGGTTCATCCCACACATATAGTCTAGCTTGTGATTTAATTCTATCTTTAGCATGCTTAGGCATATTAGCAGGAAAGGTTTTGGTAACTAAATAGTTGATAATGTCCACATACCAAGGAAAAGTTTCTACAACAGCATATAAATGTTCATCAAGAAAATAATCATTAGAATCTTTACTAATTTCTGCAGTTGGAATCCTACTCAGATGGTCAGCTACATGGTGATCTAGGCCTTTCCTATCCTGAATTTCTAAATCAAATTCTTGCAACAGTAAAACCCATCTAATTAGCCTAGGTTTAGCCTATTTCTTTTTCATTAAATACTTTAAAGCAGCATGATCAGAATACACAGTGATTTTAGTACCTAGCAGATAAGATCTAAATTTTTCCAATGCAAACACAACAGCATACAATTCTTTCTCAGTAACAGTATAATTACATTGTGCAGCATCTAATGTCTTACTGGCATAACAAATCACATGAGATTCCCTCCCCTGTTTTTGCCCTAAAGCAGCCCCTACTGCTTTATCGGATGCATCACATAAGAGTTCAAAAGGAATGGCATAATTAGGTGCTTGAACAATAGGAGGTGAAATCAGACATTTCTTTAATTCATCAAAAGCATGCTTGCAGTCGTCATTAAAAACAAACTCGACATCCTTAGCAAGCAAAGCACATAACAGAGAAGGAATTTTTGAGAAATTATTTATAAATCGTCTATAAAACCCTACATGTCCCAGAAATGATCTGATATCTTTCACAGTAGATGGGTAAGGCAAATACTGAATCACTTCTACCTTAGCTTTATCAACTTCTAAACCTTTTTCTGAAACGATATGCCCCAGTACCACTCCATGATCAACCATAAAATGACATTTTTCAAAGTTCAAAATTAGATTGGATTCAATGCAACGCCTAAGAACTAATGTCAAATTATGCAAACTTTGGTCAAATGAGTCACCATGCACGGTAAAATCATCCATAAACACTTCCATAATCTTATCGATGAAATCAGAAAATATGGACATCATACAACGTTGAAAAGTGGCAGGTGCATTACAAAGACCAAAAGGCATGCGTTTGAATGCATAAGTACCAAAAGGGTAAGTGAAGGTGGTCTTATCCTGATCCTCTGGAGCTATGGGTACTTGTAAGTAACCCGAATATCCATCTAGAAAGCTATAGTAAGAATGACCTGCTACCCTTTCTAACATTTGATCCATAAAAGGTAAGGGGAAGTGGTCTTTCTTAGTTGCTTTGTTTAGCTTCCTATAGTCAATACATACCCTCCATCCTGATTGTACTCGTGTGGGTATGAGCTCTCCCTCTTTACTGGTCACGACAGTGGTGCCACCTTTCTTAGGGACTACATGTATGGGACTAACCCACTTAGAATCAGCAATGGGATAAATCACCCCTGCTTCCAACCACTTTAAGATTTCCTTTTGCACCACCTCCATCATAGGAGGATTGAGACGGCGTTGAGGATCTCTTTTAGGGGTTGCATCAGGTTCTAAGGCAATTTTATGTGTACAAAATGTTGGGCTTAGTCCTTTAATATCAGCTAAAGTCCATCCTATTGCACTCTTGTTATCTCTAAGAACTCTAATCAATTTTTCCTCTTGCAGTTCAGTTAGGGAATTAGAGATAATCACAAGTAATGTCTCATTGTCACCTAAGTATACATATTTCATATTAGCAGGCAAAGGTTTCAATTCAGGCTTAGCTATAGCATCTTGGGTCGACATGGTTTTAACACATAACTTTTGTCGAACAACTTGAAAAGGGGGTTGCATGCTTTGTAAAGAATTCAAATCATAAATAGTATCCACCAATTCATCACATAAAACATAATCACATTCAGTCAAATCAGTGTCAGACAAACTGTGAGTAACAGCCAGATTCAAAACATCATCTTTATCCAATTCAAAAACATCTTGCGACAATTTCTCATATACATCCAAGGCATTCACATTGTGTACATCAGCAGGAGATCGCATTGCCTCAAATATATTAAACTTAATGACTTCTCCATCAAATTTCATGGTTAACTGCCCACTATGCACATCAATCTTTGTTCTAGAGGTTTTCAAAAATGGTCGGCCAAGTAGAATGGGTGGTTCATTATCTCCCCCTCCCATGTCAAGTACAAAGAAATCAGCAGGGAATACAAGCTCATTAACTTGGACTAAAACATCCTCTAAGACACCATCAGGGTAAGCATTGCTTCTATCAACTAACTGAATTACTAGGCTAGTCTGTTCTAAAGGTCCAAGATTAAGAGAATCATAAACAGATCGAGGCATAACATTGATAGAAGCTCCTAAGTCAAGCATACATCTATCAAATCTATTGTGACCTATTTTACAAGGTATAGAGAACATGCTAGGATCCTTACACTTAGGAGGTAACTTCTTTTGAAACACAGCAGATAAGTTTTCCCCCACACTAATCTTTTCATTCCCTTTTAGCTTCCTTTTATTGGTGCACAGTTCTTTTAGAAACTTAGCATACCTAGGCACTTGTTTAATAACATCTAAAAGAGGAATATTGATTTCTACCTTCTTAAACGTCTCTAAAATCTCATCATTAGCTGCATCACGCTTAGGTTGGGCATATCTATGTGGAAAGGGTGGTCTAGGAACATAATGGGGGAGTTTGTTGAAGTCCTCTAGAGTCATTTCTTGATACTTCCAACTCTTAGGCTCTTCCCCCTTTTCTTTCTCAGTCTCAACTAGTTCCTTGGTCTTAGTCTTCTCACTCACCTCTTTCTCAGTCTCAACTTCTTTCTTAGACATGTGCGGCTCTCCTAGTTCTTTTCCACTCCTTAAGGTTATGGCACTGACATTATCCTTAGGATTTGTAAAGGGTTGGCAAGCAACCTATTACTACTTTGAGATTGCATGTTACTAACTAAGGTTCCCAAGGCGGATTGGGTTTGGCTCATTTGCTTAAGGACAGTTTCCATTGAGTTAAATCTAGCCTCTGTCTCTTTCTTGTCTTGGTCCATCTTTTTCATTAACTGTTCTAACAAAAGAGAGGTCTTATCAGTTTGGTTAGCTACAGGTTGAGGTCGAGAGAAACCAGGTGGATTAGGTGGTCCGTACCTAAAGTTATGATGATCTCTCCAACCCTCATTGTAAGTGTTGGAGTAGGGGTCATACTTCCTGGGTTGATGATTAAACATAGCATTAACACTCCCCTCTTGTAAGGTTGGGCAAGCATCAGTAGGATGACCTTCCATACAGCATACTCCACATACTACCCCAGCACTAGGTCCTTTGGCTATCAACTTATCTAACTTAGAGGTCAAGGCTGCTAGTTGGTGTTGAATAGTATCAACCTCATTAACCCTACCAGTCACCAAGTCATATCGAGTATTAAACTGTTGTGAGTTTTGGGCCATATTAGAGATCAGGGTCATGGCTTGCCTAGGTGTTTTGTCAACTAAGGCTCCCCCGCTAGCAGCATCTATCATGCCCCTATCATTAGGCAATAGTCCTTCATAAAAGTATTGAATCAACAATTGGTCATTAATCTGATGTTGGGGGCAACTGCTACATAGTCTTTTAAACCTTTCCCAGTATTCATATAATGACTCATTTAGATTTTGCCTAATTCCACAAATTTGCTTTCTAATGGCACCAATTCTACTAGCAGGAAAAAAATTTTCAAGAAAAGATTTTTGCAGTTGAGTCCAAGTAGTAACAGATCTAGTAGGAAGGTTATATAACCAATCCTTGGCTATGTTTTGTAGAGAAAAAGGAAAAGCACGAAGCTTAACCTGATCCTCATCAATCCCATCAGGTCTCATAGTGGAACAAACAACTAAAAATTGTTTTAGGTGCATATGAGGATCTTCGCCAGACAAACCATTAAATTTAGGCAAAAGATTTAGAAAACCTGAATTCAGTTTTAATGGTTTTTCCAATTCAGGAAAGACAATTCCAAGTGGCTGCTGCGAAACATCCGGCGCAGCCAATTCTTTTAAGGTCCTTGCCGCCATGGGTGGTTCTTTCTCATCTTCTTCGTCGTTCTCAAAAATTTCTAGTAGCTGCTCTACGGTGGCGGTATTCAAGAATTCAACGTACGTGTTTATACGTTTTATTCTCTCGTCAACGTTCATAAACCTGAAAAGGAATATATAATTAATCAAAATAAAATAGACTAAAGCAAATACTAAAGGTAGTAAAGAAAATAATAATAATAATAATAATAATAATAATAATAATAATAATAATAACAATAATAATAATAATAATAATAATAATAATAAATAGACAATGAGATTAAATTCAAGACTTTGTAACAAAAATAAATTCCCCGGCAACGGCGCCAAAATTTGTAAGGCTTGTCGCGGTGCCTACAAATTAAATAACCTAAATACCCTTGTAATTAAATATTAAGAACTATAGATAAGGTAAATAGGGTCGATCCCATGAGGAAATAGAATTAAGTTAGAAAGCAATTAATTCTCATAAAAATAAACACAAATTACTAACTACGAAGATGTAGCTCTATGACTCAGATGACTCACAATAAAAAAAAAACGACTTGGGGGGATATAATTGGATAAAAATATTTAAATATCTGATAACAATCTAATTAAACTATTTGGCACCAAAAATTATAAACTAAGAATAAAATTTACGCGGAATAGAAGCAAACAATTATCACTTGACTGGAAAATTACTTAACCTTAATATATATTTTTCCATGTTCCGTTATTTAATCATCGATACACATATTATATTTAACGAATAGTTAGACTGTAGGTTAAGAACGTCTGTAACCCCTATTTTCCCTTACTGTTTAATACACCCTAGAACGTCTAAGGATGAGTTCTTTTAAGTCAACTAACTTATTACTCTACAACATAACAAATTGAAGACTTAAAGCATTAGGCTTTAGAAAAACTTCGACTAACCTAAACCATTAAATCCTCAACAGCAGATTCATGTAATTTAAACCCAAGTTGACCCTTTTAACCCTAGTGGTCAAAAGTTGTTACTAGTTAACATTATTAAATGTTAGAATTATTTAGGTGGCCAAACAAAAATAATCCAACATTCAATATTAAACAAATATTTCCAATCAGCTTAGATTAATCACATAAATATAATATGAAATTTAGGCACATAAATCTTATCTCAAACAAATAACTTCACATGGTAAAATAAAATATTAGGTCAAGCAAATCTTAAATTAGCCTAGCATGATGACGCTAGAACAATTGTCTTTAATAAATAACATCAAAATAATAAAAGGGAAAATAATAATAATAATAATAATAATAATAATAATAATAATAATAATAATAATGATAATAATAATAATAATAATAATAATAATAATAATAATAATAATAATAATAATAAGAATAATAATCAAGTTGAAATCTGCTAACTCAACAATTCATGAGGAACAAAAAGAAAAAAAAATAATTTAAATAAATAAAACAAAACAGAGCAATTCGGCAGACCACAAACAGGGATTACGATGGATGATGATGCTGATGATCGGTGATGACGAAGAATATGGTCGTGAGGCTGAGAAGAGGAGCTGATGGTGATTAATGATGATGAAGGTGCTGGGCGTTGATGGAGGATGATGATGTTCAGTGGTGAGGGAGATGGGTAAGCAAAGAAGGCTGCGTGGCTGATCGTGTGATCGAGGAAGATGATGATGATTGATGGTAGATGATGGTGATGAGAATGAAGGTGTGGGTTGCGTGGGTAATATTCAAGGTTGCCGTGTGGTGAGAAGAAGGAAGGGAAGAAGCTGCTGCGTGGGATGTTGAGGAGAGGGAAGAAGCTGCTGCGTGGTGTGGTGCTGCGTGAAGAAGATGGTGCAGCCGTGGGTTGTGAAGGTGATGGTGATGAGGCATGAAGGAGATGAAAACGGAGGAAGAATGGTGTGATTGTGGTGCTGGTGATTAAGGCGTGTGAGATGATGATGAAGTCGATGATGAGGGTGCTGATGAAGGTGATGGTGAAGAAGATGACTGCTGGTGATAATGAAGGCTACAGCAACCGTGGGGTGGGGGTTTTATTAAGGTGGGTTAAGGTTTTTGTTTAGGGTTTCTTCTTCCTTCTTCCTTAGAGTTCTTCTTCTTCAAGACTTTTAGCTTTTCCATAATTCTTGAACCCTAGCCCAATATAATAATTATGAAAATAATATTATTTTCATAATTATTTTTGGACCGTCTTGTAGCCAAGTGTATAAAATTGAGCTTCTACGTCCTTTCTCCTCCTCTTTATTAACTTAACACTAATCCTGAAAAATATATAAAACAAATTAAATTAAACGAAATAATATATATCATACACTAAAAATAATTATAAAAACAATGCATGATTTTTGACTTAACAATAATGCTTGGAAGTTTCCTCTTATCTGGTCTCCACATGACCTTGCTGAGAATTCTCCAACTTCCCTTCAAATGGGAAAATGCCTGAACTGCAAGTAATTTCACAGCCTCATGGGCAGCCATAAACTTTGACAGGGTTTCTGAGAAGTCTTGACTTTCATATGGGGTTATGAGCCATGGAAGAAGTGGGTATTGACTCCCACCCACTATGTATTCTCTAATCTCTACCTCATCCACCTTCAAATGCTGATTCAATCTCTCTCCACTTTCACATAGCTTATAAAACCCAGAACATTTCAACAATCTAGAAACTATCATGGCTCCAGGCCAACCAGTGACAACATCAAGGAACCGCATCTCATGATCAACTATCCCTTGAAGCAACATGCTACAATTATTGGACTCATCACACCAAGCATCAGAATTTTGAACAGCAGGAAGGGTCATGACTACATGTGTAGAATCAATAGCTCCACAACAACTAGGCAACCCATACAATTCTCGAAACTTCAATTTGATCTCCTCTAACCGGTCTTGATCAGGCCACTTAATGTGGTGCCTAGCACGGTCCTCTAATGACTCAATGAACCTCCAAGTGACCTGAGACACAGTGGACTGACCAACCCCAAATGATGCACCCACTGAAACTTGTGAATTCCCAGAAGCCAACCTCCTCATTGCAATTGCAACTTGTTTCTCAACACTAAGAAGCCTCCCTTCTATGTTGATTAGCCCCGAGGGAGGCCTCGATATCAAGTCCTCCCTCACAAGTGAGCATATATATTCAAATGTCTTTTTTGAAACCCTAAAGAAGTACTTGAAACCCTCCTCTTCATCACTAGGCACTGCCAAACCTGAAAAGTTTTCAAATTGCCACTAAAATTATTACATTTTGGAGACCCCATATAGCATAATCCAAGGGTAATAAAAAGCTTCACTGAATTGAATACAGTAGCCAACGTGGGGGGGGGGGGGGAACCCATCATCAGACCCATATGCAGATTCAAGATTCGGATTATATACCCAATTGCAGTTTGAAAACTGAATAACTGCAGGATTTGCTGAGAAAAAATTCAGAGGAAAAGGGGGGGGAGATTTGTTCACACCTGGGGTGGAGGAGCTTTTGTGGCGGAAACTATCCCACCAATCGGATTCAATTGGTCTGGGTTCAATGGGAACTAAATTAACACTCTTGCTCTTCTTCAATTTCTTCAAATCCTTCTTGAATTTCTTTGATTTTTTCTTCAGAGGAGCCATTACCCAGAAAATATCTAACACTTAGAAGCGGGAATTTCCACAGAAAATGCGAATTTGAATGGCCAAGTTTTGATCTTTCGAACGAGAGCAAGAGGCAGATAGAGAGAGATCAGTGCAAAGCGAGTGTGCTACCTAGAGGGAGAATGCTTCAAATTTTAGCCGGCAGTGCATAACAAAAGAGGGAAAGCTAAATTAGCTAATGAAAATCCAAAGTGTTTGTTTTTTAATAGAAAATGTAGGCTAAATATTATTACTAATCCAAATATGTACATAAATATTCCCAAAGCCAAACTTATAAAAGACAAAACACTCATCACACAATGCTAGGAACTCATTGAGTGGAAAGGTTTGCAAGTCGATGTTTGATGTTATTATTAAAAGGTTAAAGGGTCGCTGACAAGTTAATAAATTTAGCGACTACTAAGGAGTTAGGCGTTGTGTTATTTGATTCTCCGCATAAGAATGTTATGGATATACCGAATGCATATCTTGTAGGAGCTCCTTGGCCAGAAATTTAAGTAAAATATTATCTTTTTAGGGGTGTAAAAAAAATCTTTAAGTCATCATACAAGCATGCAGACTTAACATGTCGAATGATAGAGTTGGAGATAGACAAGAATCTAAGTCATCCTGTTTCCCATCTTTTTCACATGAGAAAAAAGTGAAACTCAAAATGTGGCAATTGGACTAAAATCCCACCTGCATCTGGATGCCTTCAGTTTTTTAGGTTGGAGACCAAAATCAAAAATGTTTTTGTTTGACAAAGGATAATCCAAAATGTTTTTTCATGTACCACTTAGACCAAGGCTCCAATACTGAAGTTATGAGCCACATATTTGCAATGACTGCTTTTTGGGACGGGATACGTGGTAATGGGGTGAAGTCCTAGGGTCAAAAGAGGGGGTTATTGTGTCCTAAGAGTACGATATAAATTATATCTTTTATAAGTCATACAGATACAATCTTTGAAGATGGGAAGTATAATGGTGGAGTGTGAAAATGAGGCTTATCTCACATTGATAAAATTAAAAGCTTTGAATATGTATATAAGTTTATGAATTACTCTATCCATTGTCAATCGGTTTTGCATGGGTTGAAACTTCATTTGACTTATATACGTTGTTCAGTTACATTAAAAGTTTGACTAATATAAAATTCAACGTATAGTATGAGTTAAATGTAATCTAAGGAGAAATGCAACTCTTTTTCTCTTGAAAAAATGAATTAAAGGGGAATAAATTTGCATAGCAAAGTATGTCAAACATTAAGGGCCTTTTCGTTTTTATCATTTTGTACCTGCTAACTTCTAGTCAAACTTACTTCAACCTGCTCTTACCCGCTCCAACCTGTGCAATCCGCTCTGAAATGTTCGAACAAAAAATAGAAGGTAGGAGTCTATTCGAGCGAGTGGAGGCCTCGTTTGGCTTCGCTCAATAAGCAACGTAGAGTGCAAACACGAGCCGAGCTTTGACTAAACCGAATTTAACTGAGTCATGCTCAAATTTTCCCGAACCGTGACAATACTTTGCAATAAAGTAATATATAATTTTTAACGCATAGATTTTAAAATATAATATACCACTAATAATTTGTAATTTAAATTTACTATTTGATATGTATACTCCGGCATTAACAACATATATACATCTATACACACTCAATTATCAGACTTGTTTTTCTAGAAACGGATCATGGGCAACAGTCCTTGAACCCAAAAATTATGAACATGGTCATCAATGATCCCCACTTAGAAGACAGTGCCAGGGATAGTGATCAGGTCAGGAATGCTGGTCATGCTCATACGGGTCATAATGTTTATTAATGTATTACAATGACATTCAGCTCTTCTGTCGCACTATTTTCGTAAATTTGTTATAAACTAATGTTAGAAACATGTAAAATATTTCACACAATAATCTTCGATAATTACAACATTCGAAGAATCGGTACAAAAATACTCCAAAACCCTCCAACCTACTTTCAACTTGCTCTAACTTAATCCAATTTACTTCATCCTGCTCTAATTTACTCCAACTTATTGCTTCAACCTACTCCAACATGCTCCTATCACTAACGCTAGTCAAACCTGCTCCAAATTGCTCCAACATGCTAATATAGCTAAACCAACATGCCCTCAAGCTTTCAACTCACTTTTATCTAATTAAATAGATTAACGGTAAGAGGCCATTAGTTCCGCAAGTGACAATCAACTCTTATGATCAATCTTTTCAATAGTTTATTATGAAAAATCTTTTAATCTTTCTAATCATGAAGCTGTCTTACGTCAACATCATTGTGTAAAATTCTTACAACAATTTTCATAAAAACTTCATGATTCATAGAACACATACACTATTGCACGCTTTACAAATTAGCTTAGAATTCCAGTACTGATTGATTTTGGAAGGCACAAAAAGCTTCCAAGAATCAAACCCTCTTCTTCCATATACTTGACCGCCATTGATCCAATGGAACTCACTCCATCTTGGTGCTTAATTCCAATTCTTCCAAAGGGAAATACTTAACTAATTAAACTAACTCGAAAATTAATATAGGCATCTCATAATTTAGGCATTGTTTGTTGAAGATCACTTTGGATTGTATGTGTGAAGCATGTATTTGCATGCTCCAACTGCCTCTCCAACGATCAGATATATCCATTCTTGGCCAAGCAACTCTATGAACTTTGACCTGTCCAGCTTCTTCATCACTTCTCATGCAGGGTTTGCCAATACAAGCTACAATTTCACAAAAAAGGGTTGATCATACTATGATCATACACTATATATATACTTGTTGAAGATTTTGAGGAGACTTTAATAGAAGAAGACGAAACATCAACTGTCAATGTGAGTCTCGCTTTTATAGGACTTAGGAGATTCAAGCAGTCTTATCTGCATAAGTATGCATGTAAGTAGAGATATCGATTCCAAGAAACTGGAAAGAAAAAAATAAATGTACCTTGAGACCTCTTCTATCAATGATCTTTTTCACTTCTTCTAGCATGCTTATTCCACTCGTGTCAATGGATCCAACCACTGCCACATCAAAAAGTTACCATTTTTACGAGCATTAATTTTCAAATTTATTAATGCATATTGTAATTGCTCAGTGAATGCATCAATCATAAATAGTGGTGGCTAACAAATAAGACGAACTGAGATATAGCTAGTATAGTCTAATCTGTCTATACATCTGCTTCTACAGATTGATCGCGTATAATAAAGGATACATAAGGGTACATTAACATACATAGAGGTTCTGGGCCTTCCAGTTCCTTGAGTATAATGCCCATTTTGCAAAAATTGCATTCAAGTTTATGACTTACCTCCCATGTTTAGTATGGCATATTGTAAGCTACTCTCCCCTGCCTGTTTCAACCTGTCTTCGTCCTCCTCAATCCACCGAGTAATCCTGAAGAACAAAACACATAGCATAGACTTTGTTATGTTTCAATATCAATTAAATCATTAGGAGGCCATTCACGCACTTAATTATGTTACCTTTCTCTTAAGTAGCCAGCATTGGCAAAGTATATCGGAGCACCAATGCCAAGTATGAGAACTCGGGGCACAGTTTGAGCAGAAGGATATTGATCAACACTTCAATAACAAATTGAGTCCGGCACATGTCCTAATACATTTGTCCTAGGTCTAGCCACAAATAACAATACCCTTAAGATAGACAACGCAACCTGCATTTATACTAAGCCTGTTAGATATAGCAAACTTGCTCATTTATAAATACCCAACTCCAAAAAAAAAAAAAAGATTGACTCGTGAAATCTAAATGATCTTGGGAATAGGATGGTTACGTACCGCAATGACTAAGCCAATTTCAACACTGCCAAAGACCACACCAATGTATGCACTTATGCAAATATGAAATCAAACTTGTCAATCTTCCACAAATGGATGGCCCCTTGGTAGTCGATGAGGCCGAGCATGGAAGGAATGATAATGGAAGAGAGGACCACAAGAGGGGTGTAGTAGAACAATGGTGTGAGAAACAACAATGTGATCATAACAGCAATTGACATCACTATGTTTGATGCCGCAGTCCTACACCTTGCATTGTAGTTCACAGCAGACCGCGAAAATGGACATGAACATATTATCAATTTGTTGTGAATTTCCGCAAGCGTACGGTTTCGTTGTACGTTTACGAGTATCGTCCTCAGGGATGAAGGAAACTTGATTATTATCAATTCTAACCTAATTAAAACTGAAAATTAAAATTGACTAACCTGAAAATTATCATATTTGATTTAGTGAATTTACAAACTAAAATAATTGAAAAACTGTAAGAGATTTGAGAGCGCCAAAAGGTAATTCGTGAAATCAAACTGAAAATGAATCACGTGAGCAACACCTTGTAGTAATTTAACTTTGAATTCTTCATCTCCTTCGCTGAATCGAAACAGAGGACGAAACAGAAGAAGTGAGCAAATTACTAGAACAGAGCAAGCTAACAGAGCAAGCGAAAGACGTCAAAGCAACGACCAAAGGCCCCTTTTGAACGTGTGTTTCAATCCAAAGCAGAGCAGAGTAGAACCATCATACATTATCAAAATCACCAAAGCTTAATCAATGACGTTAATGTCTGAAACCCAAAAGAACAACTCTGAATTTGAATAATGAAGAAAACAGAAAAGCAATTCGAAAATAAGAACAACCCTCAATTGAATCTGAAACTGAAAAAAAATTGAGTGAAGAACATAAGCTATCAAAGTTCTAACTCCTCTCTACTACTCCTCTTCGGTTGTTCTTCGACCTTCCATTAAAAAGCTCCCCAGAACACAGCTCCATGTCCTCTTTAGCTTCCTCTCAGTAACCGCCCAATTAATGATGATGTTAATGATGGATAATGAAGGATGAGGGAGAGAAAAGCTTCAGTTATGGCGGCTAATGATGAAGAGCCTGCTTTGTGAGAGGAAGTTGAAGGGCCCCTATCTAGCTTCTTTTTTTTTTTTTTTTCCTTTTCTCTCTTTTGGTCCAATTCTTTATTTGAGCTCATTATTTATTTCTTTCCTATGTTTTCTTCCAATTCCTACAAAATAAACAAACACATATTAAAATCCAATTTAATATTTTATTTTGAGCAAATATTAGATAATAAAAGGGGTATAAAATATCATAATTTTTGGTTGAACACAATTAGCATATAGTAAGAAATATATTCATAGATTTTTTTTTCTCTTTTGCCTTTTTTGGTGAGTGTTTTCTATTGATACATGGAATTCATGTACCTGTGGTAAAATAGCAAGAGGTGAGGGATCCAGCAATGTTCATCATGCCAAAGGCAATCATTTCTTTGTTCCCATCAATGTTGTAATTCTTAAACATAGCAAAACTCCTTCCCACTGCAATTCCTTCCTGCAATATATATAGTTACCATAGTAACTAACTATACTTAGTTTGTCATAACACAGCATTGACGACAACAACACTTCTATCGTAGGTTCCGTTTTTACGAAATCTAGGCAGTCCTAGATGTACACTACTAAAAACCGATCCTTTTCCAGCGGAATTCTCAGGCGGAAGACCGGCCGTCAAACTCGGCTGACGGATATTCCGGCGAGTCACCCGTCGGTCACCTGAATTTTTGAAAACTAGTCGCGAACGGGGTGTTTTTTGGCCGACGGAATTGTCCGCCGGAATCTCCGGCGGATATTCCGGAGAATCCAGCCGTCGGCCGGCGTTTTTTGAAAAATAACCGCCATATTTTGTGGTTTTTGAGGGGTCCGACGGACGTACCGGCGACCATGTCCGTCGGGCTTCTTTTTTCGGCGGACTTGTCCGTCGGCCACGGCCGTCGGACAACGCTGTCCGACGGCCGTGTCCGACGGCCATGTCCGACGGCCATGTTCGTCGAACCGTCTTTAAAAATGCCTGACTCGGCCTTCACGAGTCACAGGCTCTCTCTCTCTCCTTCCTCTCTCTAAATTCACCCCTCCCCCGTGGGTCGCCGCCGTAGTCAGCCCGCCCCCGCCGTTCGCCGGCCTGGTGTGCCCCGCCCGTCGACCACCTCCTCCTCACCGGTGAGTCGTGTGGGCGTGACCGTGCTTGTGAGCGTCCACTGCCCACCCCTGCCGCCGAGCTCCGGTGCCTCCCACCGGCGTCGCCACTGCCACTTCGCCGCCGTCACCGCCGCCTCTTCACCGCCGGCCAACCTCAACATTCCCGCCATTTGTGACCCATAAATTTCGTTATCTTGAAGTAAGTATTTAAACCTAAATATTTTGTAGATTTGTGAAATTGAAGAGATAATTTTGATAGTTTTGTGGTAATTAATGATTGGTAGATTTATATTGAGTGATATTTGAAAATTGATTGTTGTGGAAAATTAAAAATGTATGGATTATCGTATGCGGTTTGGTAAATTATAGTGGATTGATTATGTGATATGTGTTAAATTGTTGATAATGGTTTGTGTATGTTGAAATTAGTGTGAAAATTAATATGTAATTATTAGGTAAGTGCTATTATTAGTAATTTGTTGGTGTTCTTAATTGTAGTGAAGTGAAGAATGTGTTCGTACAGACATTGAACGTAATTAGTTGTGAAATGTATTTATTGTTGAGGATTGATAGAAAACAATTAGTAAGCAACTATGAGGTTATATTATTCCGTCAAATGTGAAAAAGCTGTGCGTATATGTTGCTGTGTACGATTTGAGGGAAGGGTGTTGTTTGAAATTGTCTGTTAATGAGATCGATTTTTGTGGATTATTAATATGAAGGAAATGGGTCGTAAGAGAAAACGTATTGCGAAAGGGGAAAAAATCCGTTATTGTTGCTGTGAGTGTCGTTATTGTCGGTGTGCATGTCACAACTTTGGACTCCCACTTCAGACATTGAAACAGGTTTATATCCTGACTTCATTGTCGTAATATATATGTGCTTCTGTTGGTATCCTCTTAATCGTAGCGTATGACGAAATAGTTTAATGAGAAGTCCATCATGCGTTCACTTGTATACGAATTAAAATTATCAGCATACGTCGATTGTTAAAGTAACCAATGTACTGCTTACTTTGTCAATGATGAACAGTGGATAATATGTGCGGACCACCCCATCGGAGGTGGATGTATGAAAGATTTCTGTCAGGGAGAAAATCTTGTAGGCAGGAGTTCTTAGAAGGAGTAGAAATTTTTGATCAATTTGCAAGGTGTCAAATAGAGTTCATTAATAATGGGTATTATAGATGTCCTTGTGCCAAGTGTGGAAATAGAGCATATAGGGAACCTGATGATGTTAAATTGCACTTGTACCAAAACGGCTTTGTTAAGGGGTATTGGTATTGGACATCTCATGGGGAGATAGAACCAACTGAATATGCAAATGTTGGCAGTAGTAACCAACAAAACTTGTATGATGACATGGCTCTAACAAGTCCTATGGATTTCGATAACACAAACTCATTTGTCGATCGTGTTGGAGCAATGGTGAACGATGTCATTGTTACTAATGAGGTTGAAGTTAGTGAGCAACCAAATGCAGAAGCTCAGGCATTTTATGATATGCTTCAAACTGCTCAGATGCCTTTGTGGGAGGGATGTTTAACCCAAACTGAGTTGTCTAATGCTGTGAGGTTGATGAGTATCAAATCTGATTACAATATGCCGCAGAATTGTATGAATGATGTGATGCAGTTACTGTATGAGAGTTGCCCGCCAGACAATCGTGTGCCCCAAAGTTACTCAGAGTTGAAAAAGAAGGTCCGAAGTTTGGGTTTAGATGTGCACAGGATTGATTGTTGGCGCGATGGATGTATGCTTTACTTTAAGGAAGATTCGGCCCTTGAAAATTGCAAGTTTTGTGATTTGCCAATATGGAAGCCGATTAAGTCAGGCGATAATAGGAAGAAGTTAAAATCATATGCAAAAATGTTCTACTTCCCTTTGATACCAAGGCTGCAACGCCTTTATGCCTCAAGAAGCACAGCTGAGCACATGAGGTGACACTATAACAATAGGCGTGAGGATGGTGTTTTGTGTCACCCTTCAGATGGGGAAGCGTGGAAACATTTTGATCGCGAATACCTAGATTTTGCTTCTAAGCCTCGCAATGTGAGGCTTGGTTTGTGTGCTGATGGGTTTAGCCCTTTCTCACAATCTGGTCGTTCTTATTCCATGTGGCCTGTGGTTGTGACACCTTACAACCTTCCTCCAGATATGTGCATGAAAACGCCATATATGTTCTTGACTTGCATTATACCGGGGCCGTTAAATCCAAAGAACAAAATAGATGTGTACTTGCAACCATTGATTGATGAGCTCCGAACTCTGTGGGATGGTGTCCAAACTTATGACATTTCGATGAGGCCGAACTTCTTGATGAGAGCTACCTTAATGTGGACAGTGAATGACTTCCCCCCGCTCGGAATGTTATCTGGATGGAGCACTCATGGTGTTTTGAGTTGCCCTGTTTGTATGGATCAGTTGAGGGAAACACATTTGAAACATGGGGGCAAAGCATCATGGTTTGACTGTCACCGTCGCTTCCTGCCTCGACATCATGCGTTTCGAAAAAATCACACCGCGTTTTGTAAGGGAAAAGTGGTGAAAGAGGGCCCTCCATACAGGAGAAGTGGCGAGGAACTGTGGAATGAGGTGCGTAGTCTTCCAAAGTAACCACGGATGGAGATTTAGGCTTCTCTATAAATACTAGGTTGTTTAACCTCGTTTGGAGTGGGGCGCTTGCAAGTGCCTGTCGGTACTTCCCTTTTCTATTCCACATTTTATTGATAATTCATTTTGAGAGATTTTCAATCTAATTGATGTCTTCATTAGGCATTTGCTCTGAGATCTTTATCTCTCTTGTTGATCTCTTCCTTGGGCGTCTGCTATGAGTTCATTTTGTGAGCACTTATACGTTGTTGCCGCCCGTGGTTTTCTCCCAAATGTGGTCTTGATGTCAATATCGTATGCCTACAGATAATTTGTTTTTGTGATATTGTTTTATATTGTCGAATATCTACATCATATATCGCTTTCGTATATGCTAAACTTGAATCTGAACAAATATTTTCCTAACAACTGGTGTTAGAGCCGGAATCATTGATCCAGATTTCGAGCATTTTCTTGAAGGATGTTCCT
>JACYFF010031957.1:127103606-127115884 GCA_017589665.1 Selenicereus undatus | reverse complement strand
CACGGTGTCACCATGCCGCACAGGCTGACCGTGCCACATAAAAGAAACTGGAGCTCGCGGGACAGCAAAGTGGCACGGTCACACCGTGCCACGTGGCACGACCGTGCCAACAATTTGATCTCCACAGCCCCATGTCGTAGCGTGGCACGACCGTGCCACTTTAGTCACCTTCGCTAAGTTGTGTTTTCGTGTTGTAATTAGGGGAGTTTTTTAGTTTTCATCTTTTCTCTACTTTTTCTCTCTCGAAAGACGCGATTAGGGTTTAGGGAATTAAGATTGATTGTGATTGTATTCAAGGCATTGGATTGATAGCATTCAAGGTTTTTCAGCAGATTGTTGACGCTAATTGCACAGAGTACAATTCTTTACCTTTACCTTTGCACTTTCAATTCAAAGTTGTTACTTTTGAGCATGTTCGTTTCCTTAATTGAAATTGTGATTAGAATGATGTTTAGTGGCTAAAATTCTTAATCTTGGATTGGGTGTAGCCCCTATGATGTGAATTGGATTATTGTTTTAGGTTTTTGTGAACTTTTGCTAGAGTATAATTGAATTCTCTCTTAGCATGCCAGGTGTTCGATGAATTGCCTGAGAGGGGTTTATTCATGTTCTTAATTTGGGTTTAGGAGACTAACGAAAGTTAGTCCTTTACTTAGAGTAGCTTTGTGAGCAATTGAATTACCTGACACGAAAGTAGTCGGGGGTGCAATTGGGAATCAAAATTACATGATCTTGTGGTTTTGTTATTCTAGTTTCACGAAAGTAGACAACTAGGTTAGCTTGATCAGTCTAATGACCTTCGAAAGTAGGCGTAGATGCTTTAAACCGGTAATAATTCCATTTCAATTATCTTACAGGCAGATTCACACGACCTAGTTTATTCTACAATGAATGTCACAGTGCGGTGAACCCCAATCCAGGATTCCCTTCTCATTATTGACTTAGACCAAATAGAGTTAGAATCAGTTAAACCAACTTCACTCGACATTCGCCTAGATTAAGTGTTAGAAATCAATTCGGTGGTTGAAACTAAATTCTCTGTGGACACGACCCGTACTTGCCTTTGCTAGCTACAACTGGCACCGTGCACTTGCGGTATATTTTTAACACAACAAGTTTTTGGCGCCGTTGCTGGGGAGCTTGTTTGTTTTCAACATCGAAAGCGATTTTAAAACGCTTGAGATTAGGCTTTTTTCTTTTTCTTTTCCCTTTTCCTTTCTCTTCCTCCTTGCTTGTTTTTACCCTTGCTTGAGCCTGCTTACGCTTGGTATAGTTGTTGGCTTTTTATGCACAGGCGTAGTCAGGGGTGTCACAACTTGCTTCCCTTGAATCCTGAAATCGAAGCTACTGCTCGCAAGCAAAGCGGCGCACGCAGAAAGAAGCAAGCCGCATCTACCATGGCAGCGCAAGACAACAGAGTTTTGAGGGACTACGCAATGCCTCAGTCGTCGGGTATCACCTCTTCTATAGTGAACCCCGCGGTTGAGGTGAACAATTTCGAGCTGCGCCCGGCCCTTATCTCGCTAGTGGAGCTCGACCAGTTCGGTGGGCACCCTTCTGAGAATCCCAACATGCACCTTCGCAATTTCCTTGCGAAGTGTGATACTATTAAGCTCAATGGGGTCCCCACCGACGCCATTCGATTGAGACTCTTCCCATTCTCTTTGCGGGATAGAGCGCGAGATTGGCTCCAGAATGAGGAGCCCAACACATTTGTTACTTGGGACGCCCTCTCCAAGGCCTTCCTGAGTAAGTACTTCCCCCCAGGGAAGACGGACAAGCTGCGGGCCGACATCACTTCATTCGCCCAACTGCATGGCGAATCACTGTATGAGGCGTGGGAACGGTTCAAAGATTTGCAACGCCAATGTCCCCACCATGGAGTCCATGACTGGCTCTTCATCCAAACCTTTTAGAATGATTTGGATCAGTCTTTGAAGATGTCAATTGATGCTGCTGCTGGTGGGGCATTGATGGGGAAGTACATTGAGGTGGCCAAGACCCTATTGGAAGATATGACCGCCAACAATTATCACTGGTCCAACGAAAGGGCATCCCCCAGGAAGGCAAGTGGGGTTTATGGAGTCGACGCTATGGACTTGCTAGTAGGGATGGCAAAAAGTTGGGGAATACCCGTCCCCGCTGGGGCCCCGCCCCGAAGTGGGGGAAAATCCCCGTTACCGACGGGGACGGGGACGGGGACGGGGAGGAAAATTAATCCCCGCTCGGGGATGGGGACGGGGACGGGGACATAGTTCAACCCGTCCCCGTCCCCATTTCCCCGCCGGGGATTTTGCCCCGTTCCCATCCCCGTCCGCAATTCCCCGATTGGGGAAAAATCCCCGCTTCCGCCCCCAATTTTAATTAAAATTACAAAAATAACTTTATTTTCAAAATTTTTAAATGAAACAACTAAGTTTATATATGTAATTTCTTTATAAAAATCCTAGGTATATATTGAATTTTGTACTCATGGCCGTAAAGAATTTAGAAGGTAGGGAAAAATCAGCGGGTAAAAATCCCCGTTGGGGCCCCGACGGGGATTAAATCCCCGTTGGGGATGGGGACGGGGGGGAATTTTTTCCCCGCAGCGGGGAACGGGGCGGGGACGGGGGGCGGGGATTCCAACGGGGACGGGGACGGGGAATATACTCCCCGTCCCCAACCCGCCCCGTTGCCATCCCTACTTGCTAGCTAGCAAGGTTGATGCCTTGGCGCAGCGATTCGACAGGCTTGGTATTTCTTCAGGGAGTTCAATGGAAAGTCCATCGGGTGCAATGTTTGAGGTCAGGGCATTTTGTGAGGTATGTGGCGTTCAAGACCACATTTCTATTGAGTGCCAATCTATTTTCCCGGGCGTTGAGCATGCCAATGCAATGCAAACCTATGGCCAACGCCCACAAAATAACCCCTATTCAAACACATATAACCCCGGTTGGAGAAATCATCCAAATTTCTCCTACCGCAACAACAATCCCATGCCATCCAACCCCTCGCAATCCCAGCCTCAACCTCCTGGTTTCCAATATAGGGCCCCCTATGCCCAAGCTCCTCAACTGGCCCCTCAACAACCTCCACCTCCTCAACCTAAGTCCAACCTAGAGAACCTCATGGAGCGCTTTATAGTTACTTAGACAAAGACTAATGAGGTACTCAGTGAGTCGATTAACCAGCTGAACTCTAAGTTTGACGCCATGGCTACCCACCAAAAGGTGATGGACACTCAGATTGCATAGATTGCTCAGCAGGTTAGTAGTTTGTCCCGACCGCAGGGACAACTACCGAGTCAGCCCGATGTCAACCCCAGGGGACATGTTAATATCGTTTTCACGAGAGATGAGGGGGTTGTGGAAAGCCCGGTGATGGTACTTCAGGACGAGGCTCCAGTTCCTATTTCTACAGGAACAACTTTATTGAAGAAGGAAGGGGCTCTGAACCAAGAAGAGGAGGGTCATCAACCTCCTCCAATTCGACCTTATCAGCCTCCTATTCCTTATCCTCAGCGATTGGCCTGGTTCAAGCTACGTCAGCTTGAACCTAGATTCGCGCAGTTCTTGGAAACCCTACACCGAATTTATGCCAGTCGCCCCTTCTTGGAAGCTCTCAAGAATGCACCAACACACTTCAAGTTTTTACGAGAGCTCCTATCCAAGAAGGGAGAGCCCGGGGTTACTCCAGTGACCCGCACTTTCGGATCCTGCCGCGCACTTCTACCGGGGCAATTACCATCAAAGCTGCAGGATCCTGGCAGCTTCTCTATCCCATGCTGCATAGGAGATATGCAGATTCAGAGAGCCCTTTGCGATCTGGGCGCCAGTGTGAGCCTCATGCCGCTCTCTCTCTGCCAGAAGCTGCAACTACGGGACCTCACGCCTACGAGCATGACCATTCAGCTAGCAGACTGCTCCATCAGGCAGCCTGTCGGTATTCTGGAGGATGTCCCGATCCAGGTGAGCCAGTTCCTCATCCCCTGCGACTTCATCATTCTCGACATGGATGAGGACTTTCCAGCCCCACTCATCTTAGGTCGCCCATTCCTTGCGACTGCCGGGACGGTGATCGATGTGCAGACAGGCACCATGTCATTCACTATATGTGGGGAGAGGATGGATTTTAGCTTTCCTCTTTCCACTCCACCTTCAGCGCCTGTTCTTCACCCACCCTCCAAGGAGCCTATCTCCATTTCACCCTTCGGTGCTGTTCCCGGGATGGACATATATGACGGAACTGGGGGACCCCACCTACTATTTGAAGACTCTCCCACTTTCTCTGCGGCCGTCCCCACTCGTTCCGCCGCCTTTCCTACTTGTCCTGGGGAGGTAGAGGATCCTACTTCGTACCATTGCCCCTCTCCCAGGCCACCTCCCACTTCATCCCTGTTTACTATTTGGAGGTAAGGGTCAAGCTAAGGACCTAAAATAAGCGCTTTTTGGAAGGCAACCCAAGCTTTATTGCTTTCAAAAAAAAAAAAAAAAAAGAAGAAAAAAAAAAGAAAAAAGAAGAAGAAAACGAAAAAAAAAGGCAAAGGAAACCATTGCACAGCAACTTGGCACGGTCACACCGTGCCTATCGGCACGACCGTGCCGACAATGGGTTTTCAGCAAAAAGTCGTAGCGAGGCACGGTCAGACCGTGCCTTATGGCACGACCGTGCCTCATTAAAAATCGGGCAAAATGCCCGATTTCCCTTCTTCTTCTTCCTTCCTCCATTCAACCTCCATACTTTCTCTCTCTAAAACCCCCAATTCGCCCCTCTCTCTCTCCATACCCACGCACCTCCCACTCCTCAAATCCCCCAATTCACTCAACTTTCTTCCAATTTCTTCAATTCTTCCACTCCCATCCACTTTCCTCTTCAAATTGCTCCTCTTTTCCTCCCCAATTCATCACCTCCCACACTAACTTTCTCTCTCTACAACCCTAACCTCCATTGTTGAGGTTGAAGGTGGTAGAGATAGAAATTAGTCCTCCCCTTCCCCTTTCTAGCATCCTCCTCACATTTTTGGCCCCGATCTGTTGCTGAATACTACTATGGGCAAGAAACGAGTAGGAGAAAGTTCAAGGGTCGGCACCCAAGAAGTCATCTAGAGTAGCATCCTCATTTACTGCGCCTACTGCGGCGAAAGGTACAAAAGATGCTTTCCCTCTTGTATTATCTGCAAGCACTAGGGGTTTGCAGTTTGTGTCTGATGAGCAAAAGTCCCGTTACGAGCTTTTAGCAACTAGACATGCTAGTGAGCAGAAATTTTTCCACGCTGACTCATTACAGACTTTGGGATTATTGGATGATATGTTGATTTTTTTTGGTCGGTTAGGTTGGTCTGATTATGTAAACATGCAATATGCCTCTTATGATCGACTGATGGTTGAATTTTTGAGTTCATTGTCTATTGATTGGGATGGGACGTATAATGGTCAGGAAGTCGCTATTTATTTTAGAATGTTTAACTTCGATCATCGGATGAGTCTAAGGATGTTTAACGACCTCCTGCGACTCCCGGTGGCCGATAGGGCATATCGCGATGTGCCCTCTTTATGGCGACCTGACCCCGTTTGGATGAGCATTACATGCTCCAAACGGAAGGACTACCACGATAGGTGGGGGAAACTTAGGATCTATGACCCTAGACAGGCGAAGGCTACCGACATTTGTAATGTCACCTTACGGTACCTTCAACGCCTAACAGCCAACATCATATTCAGCTATAACGACTCCCAGAATGGGTGTCGCAAGGCTGAACTGTTTATTATTTGGTATACCCTGTCAGGTACCCCTATTGACACGGGGGCCTTCATAATCCGCCACTTGGCGGAAGTAGCCAAGACTAGTAACCGGAATGTCCTTGGTGTTGGCGGTACTATTACCGCCATTGCTATTGCCTTAGGCTACGACTCGAGACTCTCTACTCTCGAGCCCCATTTTCTCGGTGGTCACCTCGACCTTGTTACACTTCATCACATGCACATTATTGACACTCGAGGTGACACCATTCGTTACCCCCACCATAAAACCATCCTTTTCACCCTTCCCACTGTTGAGAGGACAACGGTCGCTAATAAAAGAAACTGGAATTGCGACTGGCGGATTGTTAGGGCAACTGTTCTCCCTCGGGAAGAACAGGTGGCAGCTGATGAGGATGATGATGAGGAGTCTTAGCAATGTGATAGAGACAATGAATAAGCAACAAGTTGAGTTTGCTGAGTTTGTTACTGCACTACGGGAGTATGACCTATCACCCGAGACTGACCTTAGTTCTAGTGCTCCTAGACTTGATGTCAATCTGTGTGATGATGGTGCGTCTTTTCCTCCTCTAGAGTCCGGACTAGAGGACGTACCCGACCCTCCCTCGACCACTTCACTCATTGTTGCTCCATCATCTCTTAATACCCTTTGGGACAACACTGTGTTTATCATGACCCTTCTTGATACACCTTCCCCTTTAGCTCAGTCGACGGAGTTCGAGGTAGGTCAGACCATCGGCGTTAGCGCTAGTGTTGATGAGGATGATACTTGGTCTGAGTCCGGCAATGTTTCTATTGAGGTGCATGATTTTCATGAGACTCCCACAGGGACTTCATGCATGGATGTTGTGGTTACAAGACCAACTAGTCCTGATTTTATTGATAACACATCTCCCAACCCTCTCGATACATTCCCTACTTCCTATTCCTGTTCACCACCCTCCCATTCCCCTAAGTGTTGTAATATGTCACTTATCGATCCTCATGTGATACTTGAGGGGAATGAGGTTGACTATTGTAAGTCCCTAGGTACTTTTAGAGGGTATGACCCCTTCCTTGATCCTTATCGTCTGTACCTAGAGGGCATGCCTAGAGAAATCGTATTGATTATTGCATTCGATTATTCTGCTGATTTCTCCCAGGTATTTGGTGAGTTTAAGATAGCACTAACTTTGTTTGCTCAATTTTCACCAGTGTTCTCTTACTCACACGATTCTGAGTTGCATGCAGCAATGCATGATAAGCTCTTACGAGCTTTGACAGCATCCGAGCTGACGACTCGCATCTTGAGCGGCAAGGAGTGGCTGATGCTCCTTATGTCGTCGTGGAATAGTTCGGGTACATTCAGTACCCGACCTGGTATACTCGTTCTCACTCTTCCCCCCTTCTTCTCATTTTTTATATTTCTTTTTATTTTCTCTCTTTTCGTTTTTGTTTAGTTGTGGATATTAGGATTGTGTTTTTGTTGGTGATCATCTTGTGGTGACATTTGGATGTTGTTGCGCCGTCGATGGCTATGATCACCATTTTTTGTGTTTTTTTTGGATATTTATTGTGTTGTGATTGGTGGTGTTGCTGGGTTGGTTTTTACGTGTTTTTGGTGGTGTTAGTTTGTATATATGTGTGTTCTTGTTTTTGTTGGGGTGAGATTGTGTGTTTGGGGGAGTGTATTTGCTTGTGTATATATGTGTCGCTTTTGCATGTCTTTTGTTTGCTTTTGTTTTCTTTATTTTTGTGTATTGGTGATGACTCACGGCTCCCAATGAGGACATTGTGAGATTTAGGTGTGGGGGTGGGGTCCTCTTCTCCCCTTTTTATTCTTGTTTTTGTGAAATTTTCATTATTTTTGTGTAATTATTTTTTGTGTATTTATTTTTCAATTTTCCTCCTTTTTGTATAAATTTTTCTTTTCCTTTTGAATTTAGGGGAGTTTTGTACTATTTAGATCAGTCTTAATCTCCGATACCTTGGCTATTAGCTCGTATATAAGTATAATGTGCGTGATAGATATTCATCCCCAGTCTGTCATTTTAGACCTCAGTTCTAACCCCAACAATCCATTGTAATTTTGCAATCCAGTCCTGATTTATGTATTATCATCGTCCTACATTCTTAGTCTTCCATGATTAACTCTCCCACTTGTCTACTGCACAGTTCCCTTTATATGTGCTGGCACCCCCTTTTCCAAAATGAAAAAAATAAAAAAATAAAAAATTCAAGCGCTACTGGGTGTATCCCTTTGAGGCGTGACATGAGTTTGTATTGAAAAAAATAATGGAAAGAAAGAAAAAAAAAGGGGGAAGAAAAGAGTTGGAAATGACAAGTACCCCTTTGAGGCATGCGCTACTGGGTGTTACCCTTTGAGGCAATACTGCTACTGGGGAAGCTTGCTTTCCATGCTAGCCATTCAAAAAGATAGCTTGTGTCAGTGAAGTGGGATTGAGTTTGGTTTTGGTTGGCCAAAGTTTTAGGGTGATGATACACTTGCACACCAGGCACCAGGATGGATTCATTGTTGTCATGCGTCGTGGGGTGAAAAGCTGATGTATGGATGTCATTCTTTGGGAAGATGTGTCCTAAAATGCATATAATGCTTGTGTACAGACTGATACTTGAGTTACTGGGGGATTTTGGTTGATCCGAATGTGTGCAGTTTACCCCATTGTATATATTGTGTTTTGTCATTTTCATTTTTCGTTTTTATTTCTCTTTTCTCTGTTTTTCCTTTTTGAGATTTTGTGGGTATATCTTCTGCAAACCCTCACGAGACCTTACTCGTCCACTTGGGGGAACCAAGGGGTTTAAAGGGCTTGTTGCATAAGCTAAATGCAACCGTGATTCCTACGAAAGTGAGTTAGGTGTTTACTTTAGTTTTTCTTTTATTTTGCTCGAGGACGAGCAAAAGATAGGTGTGGGGGTGTGATGAACGATAAATTCACCCATTTTACGTGCCACTGACACCCACTTTTAGCTCGTATAATAACTTAATTCTTAGGATTTTTACTTGTTTTATTTATGTTTTGCAGGAAATAACTCCAAATCAAGCAAACGTCGTGAAAAGGGACGAAGACGGGACGAAACGAAGAAAAACAGCGGAAACCGACGAAAACCGGCAAAACTAGACAAATCAGGGAGCGCACGGTCAGTTGCAGGATACGCACGGCCGTGCCTTGAAGCCAGAAGCTGCGCACGGTTGAACGCACGACCGTACTCCTTAACCGTGCCTACCCCAGACACGCACGGGTGCCCGTGCGTAGGTGGCACGACCGTGCCTCCCCCCAGTTCGTCGAACGCCTCGGTTTCTATTTAAGCTTCGTTCGGGCGTCTGTTTGAAGGGGGGTCGTTCGGGTTCGCTTAGGTCTTCTCCCTGGCGATTTCTAGGGTGGTTTAGATTAGGTTTTAGCCAATAAAAACTCCATTGAGGAGATTAGATTAGGATTGTATCGAATTAATTTTGGATTCAAGCACTTAGATTTCAAGTTCTTCGCTTCAATTCATAAGTCTTTTTCTTCTCTTTCTCTCTATTTCACGTTTCGTTCTTGTTTATGTTTTGTTAGTTTAATTCTTGTATTTGATTTGTTTAAGTTTATATGTCTAGTTTTCATTGTTAATTTATGTTATTTAGTTGTTTAGATTCGTTTTATTTCATTCTCTTCGTTTTGTTCTTCAAGTTTATGTTCTTAGTTGTTAGTTTAGGTTTTGATGCGTTTGTGATAATTAGTTGTTAGATTTTGTGGGCTTGGATTGTGATTAGCCTCTTGATGGCTAATTAGTCTTGTATGTGGCCTAACCATACCCAATCTATGCCTAGAACCTAGAGTTTTCCTTCACGCCCGCCAAGTGTTCGATGAAATGCTTGAGAGAGCTTTCATCCATATTTTTGGGCGATTGACTTATGCTGAGAGGTGAGGTCAATTAGCTAGTGTGGGAGAGGGAATAACCGAGTTCGGGACACGAAAGTAGTATCCGAATCGAGCTAGGTTCGGGGTTGCTAGTTTTGTGGCCTAATTCGACTAACCCCACGAAAGTAGGTGGCCACGCGAATTAGTCTAGCTCATGACCCTTGAAAGAGGGCTTGGGTGGTCTTTGATGGTGCAACCGACCATCTCTTGTTCATAGTGTGGTTTGGGTAGGTTAGGGCTCGTCTTGGTTAGTTGGTTCATTCATTGGTGAAATCATAAACCCAAGTCCCTTTTTGTTTATTTGTTTTAGTAGTTTAGTTCTTCTTCCTTCACCTTCGATCCTGCCTAGATTGAGACGCTTTAGTTAGCATCGGTAGTTGGAAACACAACTCTCTGCGGACGACACCCCAAGTACTCAACGATACACCTTGCACTTGGGGTTTATAAATATTAAAACTTTTTTCTGCAACAGACGACACCCAGTGACTAGTTGTGTTTTCCCTCTTCCCCTTCTCTTTTTGCGCATCATATTTTCATTGAGGACAATGAAGGGTCTAAGCATGGGGGGATTCTATTTAGTGGGGTGCACTGTATACATTGTATATATTTCCTTGCATTTGACACTTTAGGTAGTTTAGCTGCATGCTTAGGGTGCATTAGTTTTCTTTTTATTCATCCATTTATTTAGCAAAGCATGTAGGATAGCGCATATAGATAGGTAATGCACTGTATATATTTTATTTTCTAACCCATTGGCCTAAAGTGGACATTCGTTGAGTGGAGCTTCACAAGACTGCGAGGTAATTCTTCTAACTCTACTCTTCATTTATCTACTCCTTGGCTGCTTAGGGTGATTTATTGTTTTCGTCGTTTTTTTTTCAAGGCAAAAAAAAAATAAACAAAAAAAAGGGTTTTGAAAACCCTTCCTATGATGATGGCCAAGGCATTGTGATTCAGTTGATTGACATGGTTGGGTATACTTGTGGGTTCTTTGTGGCAAAATGTGTTGGATTGATGATTTTGAAAATGTTTTGACCACATTGTTTGGTTCGCATTCGTGGTGCCCTTGAAACCCCCCTCGTCATGATTGATTAGTCCTTTTAAGTAGGACATTCTTGGGGTTAGTTGCATTGTTTGGTAGTGTGACCTGTGAGATTTTGAACCTATAGACTAATTCATCAATTTAGTCTCACATTTTCTTTCTTGTGTGTCTCTTCCATGACTACATCTCTAGAACTTGGTTTGATTCTCTTCGAAATTGCATTCAGCAGGTGCATTACGATAATGTGATAGAGGCATTCATTTGTTTTTTCTGAGCTAAATAGCCAAATATGCCACCCATGGTTAAATGTTTTGACTCCTTGCTACCCCTTTGAGCCTTGCCCGTTTTTGTTGTGAACCCTTCACTATCAGCTACTTGGCCTAAACACATCTCATACCTTTAAGCCGAAGCCAGTGGAGCAATACCTCGTTACTTTGTGGGTAGTTTTGGGCGTCGTGTAAAATTTGTGGTTTGTGTTGGTATATGCATGGATGTATCATGGGTATCATTGGGGATTGAATGTATAATTATTGCGCATGCCAATCGTTCACTTCCTTTTTCACAAAAAAAAAAGAAGGTGAAAAACTAAGAAAAGCTTGTTGGTTTTCCCTTTGGACAAAAAAAAAAAGAAAAAAAAAGAGAGAGAAAGGAAGTGATGAATAAGTCTCTCTGGCATGTTATAATAATTCATTCCCGATGATCCATTTGGTTAAGGGTGTATTCTTATTATGTTTTGGAGAAGTGTGCGGGGTAATTGGTTCAGTTATCAGTTGCTCATTGGCTTTGGTTGTCAGCTCCTCACTTCCCAAATTGTTTGTCCCCCTCCTGCCTATGCCTTTAGCCCCGTTACAGCCCTGGGAAGTCCTCTTGATTTTTGTTTTGCATTCTGCATCTTCGCGGTGGAGAATTGAGAATCTAACCAAGCCTATGGCAGTTTGTTCGAATGGAAGAAAGTTGAGTGAACCTTCTTATATCTTAAACACATGTGAGGGAGCGCAATACTTTGTTCCCCTTATGAGAGTCACTGCCAAACCTTCTCGCCCTCTACTTATTTGGATGCATCTTGATTTGAAGGGGGGTGATATGGTTTCACGGTATGCTAACTTGAACATGTGGTCTTCCCATTGATTTGAAATGAGTTTGGAAATTGTGTTTGTGCCTCAAACCATTCCGCTAGCTATGCGCTCCTATGCTCGATTCAACTGATCCCTTTGGCCTTGCCTGAGGATGGCGGTTTGCTAGAGTTTATCGACCCCCTTTCTGTTCACTCATGTTTTAGTCTTGCTTGAGGACAAGCAAGAGATAAGCATGGGGGAGTTGATAAACCTCTATTTTACACACTTTTAGGCATGATTTTTACCTCTCATCTTGGCGTTTTCTAGTAACATTCTTAGAGTTTAGAGGTTGATTAGTCATTCTTCACCTAAAATCTACTTAAAAGTGTGTTTTATGTTTTCAGGGGTTACACTGGAAGAAATGAGGAAAACAAGCCAATGCCGCGCCAAACAGGAGCTAAAAGGGAGGACTTCAGGCCAAAAGAGGGTGGCACGGTGTCACCATGCCGCACAGGCTGACCGTGCCACATAAAAGAAA
>JACYFF010031957.1:127042097-127084022 GCA_017589665.1 Selenicereus undatus | reverse complement strand
AGATCATGAGTAGATGTAGATCTGAAATTCTGCAGGTATAAGATTGAGCAAGCAATAAAATAACTTCAGTCAAAAGCACGACCTTCACTTCCAAATAATGTGTAATTTTCCGTGTTGGGACGACTCAATTCTCATAACAATCTCTAAGTTTGTCTTTATATTAATGATATGCCTATCTATTTCACTATTTTTGAAATCTCTTTCCCAATTTCCAGGGCCATTAGAAGACAGCAACATTGTGATGAAAGAATTTCAATACCAGCATTTGAATGCTTCTACCACAGCATTTGAATTCTTCACCCAAAACAAGAAGGGAGCGTAGAGAAACAAACTTGCTATAAGAGAAACATGCAATACCTCTTTCACCTCATCAGATTCGCCAAGCTTTCTCTGCAGAGTAGTATGCTTCTCCAGAGATGCCACAGAATCCTGTAGAGACATGATGGCAGAGAAATCTGCAGCCAACTGAGCCTTTATTTCCGAATTTTCACCTTCCAAGACCTTGACTCGTTCTTGCAACTGAACAATATCTGTGCCCTTGGAAATACTTTCCTCCTCTAGGATCTCATAGTCCTTGATAAGCTCATAAAACTTATCTTTAATCAGTGCTTCCCGTACACAGGCACTCTGAAGCTCAGTGAAGAATGTACATGTCAGAGTCTCCCAAAGCTCAACAGCATCTTTTCCTTGCTGCAGTTCTGAGGTTAGAGCCCCTACTCTTGCTTCAGCTTCTTCATATTCCTTGCTAATCCTTGAAATCTGAGACTCTAGATGCTGAATTATCTCTGACAGTTCAAGTATTTGATTCTGCCGAAGAACTTCTGTTGCCTCTGCTTCTGATAGCCTCATTTCTTTCATGCACAATGTTTCTTTTCCATTAGCCATTTCAACCTTCAACTTATCATTTGCAAGTCTCAGTCCACGAAGGTCATTCTCTGCCTCCTTCAATAAGGCCTCAAGACTGATGTTTTTGTCTAGTATTTCTTCCATCTTTCTCTCTGTAAGTCTCATTTTCCCCAAAAGGAAACCATTGTAATAGCCAAGCTGCTCTACATTCTCCATCAACTCTACAACTCGTCTTGCTTTCTCAGACATGACGTTTTTCAAGACAAAGGAAAGATTATCAAGAGCGACCGCCTCCTCAACTACACAAGAGCACTCCTGTTCTAGCTCGTGCTTCTCCTCCTCTAAAACTTCATAGGCCTTTTGCACAGATTCTTTATCCTTAATAGCTTTGCACTTGTCTTTTCGTAGATCCTCATAAGCCCCTTGCAAATCAAACAGTCTCTTGCGGAGGATTTCCACTTCCACAAGAAGAGCTGCTTCTTTCTGATTGCCGTCCCTGACTTTGAGGATCAATTCTTCATTACTTTCCAAAAGCTGTTGCATCTCCTTCTGAAGTGCAAGAATCTGGTTGTTTCTGATGTCAATCTCCTGCCTAAGCATGACGATCACAGCATTTAGATCATCCACATCTTTCTTTAGTTGCCAAAGCACAGCCAAGATAACAGACTTCTCAACAACTAGGGCCTGATTCTCATCCAAGGCCTCGAGTAGTGAAATTTTAATGTCATCAAGTTTTCCGAGTATATGGTGGAGAATCCTTTGGTCATTATTGTCATAGCCAGTATCTTCAGGACCTGCATCAGATTGAAGTGCCTCTAACAACTGAAACATTCCCTTCCTCAATCCTTTGATTTCATTAGACAATACTCTCAAATCCTCTTGCTGCTCGTGACTCGTGTGCTCCAGCTCAGAAATTAATTTCTCTGACAACTTGGATGCCTCCAGGAGCTTCTCACAGTAGCCCATCAATGAGGTATTCTTATCTCTTAGATTTTGTATGCATTTGCACAAGATGAAGATATCAAACTGAGCATTTACCGCTTTGTCTAGTTCTTCTTCAAACTCTTCCTTCATGTGGTCACCCACTTCTTGCAGCAGACGAATCTGGCTTTCCAAATCAATGATTTTCGTCTGATTCAACTGGTTGGAATTAGCATGTTCTTGTTTTTCAACTTCTAAGCAACTCTGCAATTCTTCTACTCTCTGGAGTGTGGATTCTCTTTCTTCCTCCAGACCTATGTACCTCTGCTCCAAGTCTGCATGCCTTTTTCCCAGGTCTTCCAACTTCTGCTGAGTCATTTCCAACTGAGATGCCAGTGTCTGTTTCTCTGTAACAAGGACAGAGTTCTGGTCATTAAGCAACCTGCATGAGTCTTCCAAATTCTTAGATTTCACCCTCAACATTTCAAGTTCAGCATTGACATCAAAAAGACAGTTCTCCAAGAAGGAATTTCTTTCCGAGAGTTTCTCCAGATTCTCAGTTGTGATCTGTAATTGAGATATCAAGGTCGCCTTGTCAGCGGCAAGGGTAGACTTCTCGCCCATAAGCATCTGGCAGAATTCCTCCAGTGCCTTCAACTTCTCTCTAGCCCCTTCTAACTCAGCCTGCAAGTCGGCCAGTGAATTCTCAAGAAGCTCATTCTTTTCAATTAGTTTTTCCATTACACCCAACTTCTCAACTAGAGCAGCTATCTCAACTTCATTTCTCTGGCAGCTTTCCTTAAGCTTTGAGTTCTCATCCTGCAAATCCTTCACAGACGAACCAAAAGATTCTGGTTCAAGGCCCACAGACTGCACCCCTGCCAGCACGTCTTGGTGTCTCTGAGTAAGGTTATTCAGCTCCTCCTTCAGACGGTAAATTTCCTGCTGAAGAGCATTTCTTTGATCAAGTCGGAGTTCCAACTCTTGTTCGAGTTTTCCCTTTTGGTCCTTTAAGTTAAATATGTCGTTTTGCATGCTTCTTATTGTGACAGCTGAGGACAAATTAAGGTCATTAAGACTCTTGTTCTCATCCTTGGTCTTTTGGACCTCATCTTGCAGATGCTGATTATGAACTTCCATGTCCTTCAAAAGCTGGACCTTTTTCTGAAGCTCGGTAGCAACTGATCTAAGTTCCTCCTGAACTTTTGAGTGCGAGTTCTGGAGTGATTGGAAAGCATTTTCGGCCTCCATAAATCGCATGCGCTCTTCTTGTACACATGTCCAAAGTCTACCCAGCTCCTTCTGCTTCTCAGAAAGTTCTTGATCTTGAACTCCCACTTTCTGCACCAAGGAATCCACCTCAGACTGCAAGGACTTATTTGACTTATCCAACAAAAGACACTGCTCTTCCGTGCCCTTCAACTTAGCAACCCCGTCATGAACCTGAGCTCTCAACCTTTCAGCCTCTTCCTGGATGGCAGCAATTTCTCGTTCCAAAGCTGCTATCTTTTCCAAGCATTGTTCGTATTTATGAACAGCAGCTTCCTTCTCCTCAGTTAATCTTGTTATAGTCTCCTTTAAAGTTTTGACTTCCTTTTCAGCTCTCTCAGCCCGCTCACTAGTTCTGATGGCATAATCTTCAGCTAGGAGTAATTTGTTCTCTAGATTAGCTATCTTCTCCAACAACTCCAGATACTTACCAAGAAGGCCTTCTTTTTCAGCTTTTAAATGCGCAAGCTCTTCCTTCAAGGTTTCAGTTTCTTTTTCCGCCTTTGAAGCCCGCTCAGTAAGCTGTCCAGTATCCTGCTCAGCACGGGCGATATGGCTCTCCAAATTTGATATTCTATCCAGACATTGCTGGTATTGACATAGACTAGCTTCCCTTTCAGCTTCTACACTGACTAAGGTTTCTTTCAAGTTTTGTACTTCAGCTTCAGCTTTGCATGCTCGATCATTGAGTCCTCTGGAATCCTCCTTTGCCCGGGAAACTTCAGACTCTAATTTAGACAATCTCTCTAATGTCTGCTGATACTGAAGTAGCCCAGCTTCCTTCTCAGCTTCTAGCTTGGCAATAGCTTCCCTCAAAGCTTCTATATCAGCGTCCGATTTTCCCAGTGTCCCGGATTCAGAGGAAACTTTGGTCTGTACTTGATGCTTCTGATTCTTCTTCAAGCTTTCTGCTTCTCTCTGCTCCACTTCATGGAAGTTAAGTCCTTTCCTAGCCTTTTCCAACCCATTGAGCTGCTTTGATCCCTTTCTGCCAGCTAGTTTATCCAACTCGCCTGTGAAATCTCCATTTTTTTCAGAGGACTCATCCGGGTCAGGAGATGCTCGTCCAGAGGCCTGCATCTCGGGTTTATGGGGATCAGAATCATAACTCACATTAATTGGTCCATCATCATTCATGAGGGACGGAACTTGGTCGGGAAATGCTTCGGTCATGGTCCGATGGGCATGGCGTATCACCCCAGTAGCATGATCATATCTTTCAGCTAAAGCACGGTATGCACGATAGAACTCTTCAACTAACTTCATGAGCTCAGGGCGTCTCTTAAAATACACCTCAGCTCGCCTCACAAAAGAGTCTTCATCTACTTCAATGAGCTTTATCATCATCCTGACTTTGTTATCCATGTCTGAAGGTAGAAACAGAGAAGCAGAGCTAAGTCATAGCTAGAGGGGAGAAATTAAACAAATAATCGCTGTTTAGGATGGATAGCATTTAGGTTCCATGGTTGAATTTCATAGCAAGAATCATAATTATCCTTATTAGATGAACGAAAAATACTGCAAAAGCTACTTCATACATCTGCCCAGACATTTAACTTCCCATGTATCATCAAAACTTCTATTATTCCCCACATATATGCAGCTTAATACAACTACTGAATCAGTGACTTGCTTTAGCTGAAACATATACAACCTTACCGCCGAATTGCAAAGAAGTTGTTTCTGTTAGACCCTATAGTTTCATCCCAGTGAAATTCATGGAAGCTTATAAGCTATGAATTAAGAAATCTGAAGACAAACCAAGAGGATGAGAAAATTACCTGTGAGATTTTCCTTAAGCCACTTGGAATTCTTAGGGCTAATGTGGCTATCCCACCACCAAGAATACATGGCTTTGGTCTTCGATCGCGATAAGGCTAACGCCGCCATAATTCAGACTCGGAAAACAACACCAAAGCTGCCTCAAGCAAACACCAGAATCACACAACCAAAGTCACCCCTAACAAATCCTATGAACACACCGAGGGCTTGTGCCCTTCACTATATACAACACACCTGTTCACAAAAAAATTACCTCAAGTTAGCTAAGCTCAACTATCTAATCATGGGGTTTAGGTCTAATCATGACTTAACATCTGATGTGATTATGACCTGATCAGAACAATCCAGAATTCCTCAAAACCCAACTCCGGAAAAGATCAAACTTCCACCAAAAAGCTGAAAACTGCCAGATCAAAAAATAAACATGAAATTAATTTCCTGGGATTGAAGACAGCAGTAAATCAAAGTGATCACTAAAACTCAAGCCTGCCTTGTGGACTAAAATTTACCCCAAAATTACGGGCAAATATCAGATTTTTGGGAAATAGTCAAGAAACCCACGTTTTATCTGATTATTTCAATCAAAGGAGACTCTTTGATGGTCAAATCCCCTAAAAATTATGAATTTACAAAACCCCACCAACCAAAAACCCCAGAAAAAGGAAGAATTTCCAGCGAAATCAAAACCCCATGAACTAATATACCGACTGAAAATTCTCAAAATCATGAAACCAAACATACACTAGACGGAATTCAGCAGCAATTGATCCAGTCAAAGTTGATCCCCAGCAGAACAAAACACGGGAAGAACACCCAACAAAAAAAACAGAGAGAGAGGCAGAGAAAATAGAAAAGCTCACCAGAAAGATAAAACAGCTTTTTCGGCTGTTCTAGTGTATGCCCAGCTGCTTTCTTCTCTTCGGTTTCACCGCATTTCTCTTGGATCTCGCTCTCTCTCTCTCTCTTCTTTCTCTCTCTAAAGTTCGTGCTTTGCTTTTAATTTTATATTGTGCACTGTAGTTGTAAGTAGGAGACTCTGTCACGCTGACTAAGAAAAACAATTATTGAAATACCATTTGCTGTACATGCAAGAAATATATATTCATTTATAGTCACAGATTATCTTTTTTAATAAAGGAAATAATTAATTTACATTTTATTTTCCAGTATTGGGTTGATAGGATATGAATTTTGAGTAATAAATCTGGGGTGCTGCAAATCCTTTGGGATTGTGATTAGAGGAGCATAATTAATTGCAATCAACGTTAGGTGATACAGTTTTTATTTGAAAATATTAATTAATTTGCTTGGGATTTTCGAAAAATATTGTTGGTACTTGGGTTCTTAAATGTTTGACCTAATTGTTATGAAATGGTCAACACAAGAGAAGCACATCAAAAATATGAAGAACATGTTCTAGAATGTTCACAATGGCTATATATAGTTTCTATTCACTATAGTTAAAATGCATGAATTCTTATCATATAGATTAAATTTGTTACATGCTAGATTAAATGCAATGCATGAACTCTATTTAAGAACATTTATAATGGTTGAAAAAGGGTTATATAATTCTTTTTAATTAAGTTCAAATATTTTAAAATCTGTTATTGAACGAGCGACATATATTACCACGAGCATCATATAAATTCTTGTTATGAATAAAAATTTTGAGAGTTGAGATTTAACGGAATCAATTAGAATGTATTTCATTGAAAATTGACAATGAATGTGAACTGATATATCATTTTTAATGTGAATTTTAGAGTTACTGAGTCTCAAAATCTTGAGTTTTAATATTTATGTATAAAATATTTTCCAACCAAAAAGGAATATTTGCACAACTATATTTTATAAAAAAATAATTTTTGCATATTTTAAACAATGAGATAAAATAAAAGGAAAGCCTCATATAAAGGTATCACAAATAGGACCTATTTTTTCTTAAATTGGTATAAAATGGGAAGAAATGGGAATGAATGGGAGCGAATGAAATTTTCTTACATGATTGGGATTAAATAGTATGGAATGATATGGAATGAAAATGAATAGAAAGGAACGAGAATGAATGAGGAGATTTTTTTCTTTTCTTTTTTTGAATGAGTGGAAAAAAATGGTAAGGAATAAACAATAAAAGTAGCGAAAAATAAGACAATATGTCCTCAGATATTTGATATTTTTCTTAGACTCAAATGTCCTTCACAGTTATGTTAACCATGATTTTTAGCTAACGACTATCCCTAATTGATGCTTTTATTATCAATTATTATATCAACTGTACATTCTTTTTTCAAATTACAGTGTGAAACAAATAAATATCAATTTATATAATTATAGTATTTTTAAAAATAATACTGCAAAATTTAAATTAAAATTCTGTCTATATCAATTGTTATTCCTTTCTTTCTATTATCTAGGAGGAATTGAATTCCTCTCCCATCGTAAAGGGAAAAAGTCATGTTTTTTAAGCCATATAAGTCACCATAAATTAAAATTTATTTGTGAAAATGATATCTCTATGGTTTACCAAATCACCAACACGAGGGAGTAGGGGTAGGAAAATGAACAAAATGTGAAATTGCCTCTTCAACTTTTGACGATGGCTCCATTAAAATTTAAAAAGTAATTCTTTTAATTTAAAAAAAAAGAGAATACAATTGGGCCCACTTAGACAGGTGGGGGCGCAGAAGGACGGTGGAGGACGGTGGCCCATTGGTCACCAAAGCCGTCAGATTCCCTCCTTTCACAAAAATACAAAATGGGCCCACGTGGAGTGCATTGTGTGTTTTCATACTTTTTCTTTTTTTTTTTTTGGTAGTGAGTGTATATATATATTTTTTAGAAGCTTCGCAAGTATTTTCATTTTCATTGTGCACATCAACATGGTTTCATTCATGATTGTCTGTTTTATCTCATCTTTAGGGTTATTTAGATTTGCGACTTAGGTTAACTTATTATAAGATTGTTGTAAAAATTTTATATATCTTATATATATGTTTGTTTTTCAATGTCTTTGTTTACGTTAGAATCATTGTGATCTTGAAGTTAGTCGTATTATTTTGACATATACTGTTAGGGCTTGTTTTTTACTTTGAAAAATATGGGTTCGTAATCGAGTGAAATTGATTAAAATTGATAGAAGTTGGTTGAAGCGGTATTTTTTTTGTTGATGTTGGTTGAAGTTAGCTTAAATAAGTTGAATTTTTTTTTTTTTTTTTTGGTATGACGAGTAGAAGTTGATTAAAATAGTGGGAAGTGGGTTGAAGTTGATTAAAGTTAGTTATAGTGGGCCTTATAATGTTCTTTTTTTATAATATTCTTTTTTATAAGATTTTATATATATATATATATATATATATATATATATATGTATGTATGTATGATTTTTTATGTGGTAGCCATTTCAACTCTCGTTTTAGTGTTTTGTGATTGTGAATATAAAGCCATTTAAGAAAGTAATGACTTATTTAGTCACTTGATAAGATAACGGACTAAAATTTTAGTTGAAGAAAATAAATTAATATCGCAAAACTTGTATAATATTATACTGTTGTCACAGTTTAAATGAATGTTGTTTACAAAATCATATCAGAAATCAGTTAATCATTAATCAATCTTAAACAATCGCTAAATTTAGATTGATTTATTGGCAGATATGATAAAGAATATATGATTGTCTTGATATCGAAATACATAATAATATAGTTTCAAAGTCATAACACTACATGTTATTAAACCTCGCGATGTCTAGAGTAGAAACTAGAAAGTATCATCTAGTAATCCACAAAATTCATTTTAGAACACGCACGTAGAATAATTTTTTTTTCCCTTAAACACTGCGTGGATAATCGAAGTACTCTTTTTCTATTTTTCTTTTGAGTGTTTGTTTTCATGGTAGTGACTGTGAAATGCGATTGATACACCAGGATTACCCAAAAATGGATAATTAGCAAGCCAATAATTAAACATTGAAATTCGAAAAATAGAGGACTATTGCAATTTGGTTTTACATGAAGTGCCGTCAATTTCACCACGTAAGGCTTTGTTTGTTTGTTAGGTAAACGTACAAATAAAGGAACCAAATCTTATACCAAAGATGACTAAAAGTTAATTTGTTAGGGGTCAGCTTCACCTCACTTGGATTAGGTGGTCTTGTTCCAAAAATTTTCACCTTCTCGTTTGTAGGTTACACTACATTTGACTTTAATTCTATTCATGGTATAAATAATTTCGTAGTTGGTCAACTTTTTTTTTTTTTTGGTCGGGTGCCATCGAACCCAATAATGTGAACATTATTAACTAATCAGTTAGCTAGTACTATGTGCTTGTTGAATCAGATCGTTGAATAATTTGATCTTAGGGGAGATTATTGGATTATATCACATGTAGGACTTGTTTTTCATTGATAAACCTCAATTTATCAATTTTAACCAACTTCTATCTATCATATAAAAAAAAATATACCAACATTTTTCAATTTCAACCCACTTCAACCAACTTCTACCATCATATAAAAAATATATACCGAATTCCTCCAACTTCAACCCACTTTTGTAAAAAAAAATAAAAAAATACCAACTCCAATCCACTTCTACCAACCTCAACCAATTTAACTTATTTTTCAAGCCATAATTTCCAATTGAAAGAACTTACCTGTAGTATTGAGCAATATTATAACAAGTGAATGTTGATTATTAGAATCTTCTCAATCGATAATTTTCAAATAAGGTGTTTTTAATGAGAAATCAACCTTTTCTAGTGTTCTATTAGTCTTTTATGGAACAAACCCGAGCTCTTTTTTGGTTGACAGACTTCTCAAGTGATGTGGATTAATATAAAACAAAAATGTATGAGTAGGATTTATTTCGTCAACAGAAGAGACAGATAGATATATATGTATGATTAGGATGATTAGCCATCTCATTGTTTTTGATAAGATCGTCATATGAATGTACAAGTAACATACAAAGTACCCGTAATTATAAGCCAAATATCACATTTGTCGTCGCATGGATGGAATTGAAGAAAGCCATCAGACTATCAACTTAATGGTTAATTTTTTATTTATTATTTATTTTAAATAGGCATTTCCCTTTCGCAATAATACTTTACATTCCATAGACACAACTAGGCAACAAGAACAGTGTGAGATTCCTTTACTATGAGAGAGGGAAATATGTTGACAGAGATGGGGGGCCTTTTCCTCATATGATGTATGTATAATTGTGTATGAATTCATTTGGGACAATTAATAGCAAAGAAGTAATGCGGACGGACGAAAATGTAATTTGGGGTGTATTTGGTAGCGTTGAAAATTATTTTTCTAGAAAATTATTTTTTATATAAAATGGTTTTTCATGTAAAATAATTTTCAATTCATATTTTTAGTTGTTTGGTAAAAGGGGAGATGAAGTTTTTGAAAAATGAGTTTGATTACCAAAAAATAAACCAAAAAGCTAACAAGAGGTACGTTAGTGAAAAAATAAAAATAAGTAACATGTTTAGAAAAATGAGAATTTATATTTTGTTATTTAAGGAATTATATTACAATAGTGGTGTCATCCAAATCAAAGTTATGACAATATATACATTTGTCAATTTTTTTTTATCATAGGTACTGCTAACAATTTGATGCTAGCAATACTTATCGATTTCTCACTTTCGAGTAGGAATCCAAACAAAGAAGAGGAAAAAACCAGTGTGTTTCTCTATCTTATTAACTCTTACGATAAATTGTAAAGCGTTTTGGTTTTCGATGAAATCATGATCGTTACATTCACCGACATTGGTATCGGTATCGGCATTGGGATAATACAGTTTTGTTAATCTTTAATGTGCTGTCTTAATATTTGAACTATGTCACTGCCTTAATCTTCGAATCATGTGTCGAGGAAATAGACACGGAAGAGAAAAAGAATGTGAAACCATGTGAACGCTAAAGAAACGTAAAATCAACTTACGCTCCATTCAAGTTGAAAATATTTTCATTCATTATAGGGAAAATGATTTTCCTCTAAAAATAAATTTACCCTCATTGTTTTATTAAACACCGTAAAATGAGAACATCATTTTCCAGAAAAATAATTTTCACCTCTACCAAGCACACCCTTAGTAATTCATTTGGTTTCATGAATCCATCTAAATACGACTGGAAGGTGGGAGAAACATAGTAGAACGCAACCTAATGAGCTCCCTTTCTTTCTTTCTTTGTTTTTGGCGTATTTTCACGTTGTGAGTGTTAACAAGATCTTTTTCGTTTTGACTTAGTAAATGTGTACATAAAATATCAGATTTTTCACGTGAGATTCTTAATATATGATAACGAAAAATCTGCAAGTCCTCGCAACATAGTAAAGTTGTTAATTTGTCCATTATAGTGTGGTAGTTCTTATAATAAGAATGTCAATTGGATCGATTTTTTTGTGAATACTAATATCTATAAAGGTAAGATTATTTATATCTAAATCTCTCGATACTAGTACTACTTCCACTAATGTACAAGGCCCAATAATTATTCATAGAACATAAGTGCAAAATTCATGCAATATTCTCACATTTTAGGCAACAAAATCATAGGCACATTCGACATAGTTTCTAATTATTTAACGTGTACTGCATATGCAATACATGTAGCAAACTTAATAACACAAATACCTTAGTATTATATCCATGAGCGACTCAGGAGCCACCTTCACTGGTCATACTCTAGTCAACTTCTCTCTAGATCTAAATGTACAATTTTTAGTTCTAAATACATAACTCATTACATTAATGCAACAGTTTTAGAATATAAATAGATGTTTCTTTTTTTTTTTGTCCCTTCTTGGGCTCGAATTTAGATATGTATAAAATGTGAAAAGATGTGTTCAAACTCTTAATTTTTTGTATGGAGAGTACGCAATAAACACTCAACTGCTTACAAAGAGGAGTCATCTTAAAATTCTAAAATAATGATTCGGTAAAAATTTTGTGGACCATTTGGTGCAATTCCGGAATGAAAACAAATTTGATTCCTATAGTACAAGTTCATGTTAATCAATAAGGAGGCAAATGTTCACTTAAATCCATACCTAAATGCTTGAGATCTACTTTCGATTTGTGATTCGAACAAATCATAAATCAAATATTAACTCACGAGAATTATTGGTTGTACTCCCATAATTAGGTTGCATTCAGCAGTAATGTTTAGAGCATCATTTAACGTTTTGACCAAATGAACGGTAATTAACCAACTTTTAGTATTTGGTAACCTATTACTTAGATTAGATTTTCAAGTAATATTTAAAATTTCAAGCAACATTGTAAAGAATTAATAATATTAGGTTTTAACATCTAAAAATAGTGTTTTGTAGTTTTTGGTAAGAAATTACCTTACAATAAGATGTAGCAAATCAAATGATTCATCATTGGGTTCTGTTTTTTTTTTTTGGGGGGGGGGGTGGTTCTATACCGCCACATGTACGAGCCCAATGCGATAGCGATTCAAAGCCCAAATAGGCCCATACCTATGATCACTAGGGGGAAAGCCGACTTCGCGCCATTAGCTCATTCCTCCTTTTTCCTGACCCGGGCTCTCTCTCTCTCTCTCGGTTCATTTCCTTCTCCACCACCAGCTGAGCTTCACTCCCCTCTCTCTCTCTCTCTCTGTCTGTCTCTAGGCCAGAGCCATGGCGGACGGGCACCTCTTCAACAACATCTCCCTCGGCGGCCGTGGCGGCACTGTGAGTCTCTCTCCCTCTCTCTCTCTCTCTCTCTCTCTCTCTCTCTCTTTGTGACATATGATTTCGGCTGTTTCAGTATTCCTTGATGCTGGCTAACCCTAATTTCTCGCCGAAAATCTTTCTGTGTATCTTCCCAATTGCTCCCCTTGCCGTTTGACTGACCCCCTTTGATTTGGCTTAGCTGAAGTCACACAGGCTGGGGTGCCTTTGTTTGTGTGAGATTTTGGGTTTTGCCGTTTTGCTTGATGAAGTTTGAATTGTTTGTGAAATGGTTAAAGACAAGCACGCCTTTTGCGTCTTTTGCTAAATGCTCACTCTCGGACAGCTAAGCCCTAATTTTACACTCTTCGCAGGAGGGAATCTCGTTGGACTCTGGGTTTTGGTGTGTCGTAATTTTCCAGGCTGGGATACCTTTGTTTGAGGGTAAATTTAGGGTTATGCTTAGTGAGATTGAAAATGCTTATGAAGTAGGATAAAGACAAGCTTGTCTACGCGTCTTTTGCTAGATCCTCACTGTGGAACTGTTAAACCCTAATTTCAAGATCTTCACCGGAGGGAGGTTCATTGAACTCTGAGTTTTGGTGTATCACTTGAACTCTTCTTTGAATTATCTGTTTTCCTGCTAAATTGTAATATAGTCATTGGTCTCGTTCAGTACAAATGTAGAACTGCCTTAAATCATCTAGGAGGCTTTGTTTTAGGTTTTGTAGATGATTAGCAAGTACGATCGCCTGTTTCTTTTTGTTCTTTTTCCTTTTCTGTGGTTTGTCAGATATTACATAGTTCTGCACTTCTGCTTCTGCTTGGATGCAATTCTTGATCTATCCTATTCTAGCGGAATGGAATTTTTTTGGGGAAATGGGTTGTGTTCTTTATGTTTCATGTTCTTAGTCATGCAGCCCCAAAAGATGAACCTTATGAACTCTGTAATTTATCATAGTTTGGTCATGTCCATGTCAGAGTCTTTGTCAGTGGAAATGTCTCAAATCCAGTGCTGTTTGTCAATGGCTTATGCTACCTGCCTATTGTCTCATGCTTCCTTCCTATTGTCTTATGCAGCAAATTAGTGGTGGAAGAGAAGAAAATGACTACAAAGTCTTAATGAAATTCTTAATTAATATTTTTCATCTCTTTACTTGCTCCATGTCCAAATCCATACCTCAAGAGTTCGGTGGGGGAGAGGGTGGTTCTGGGTGGTTGTGGGAAGGGTTGGGGGGAGGGAGGGGGAGGTGTGGTAACCTTGACTCTTCACTGCAAAGAGGTTCCCTTGGATCCCAGAACATTTACTTGATGGTCACATGTGGACATTTGTCAGATTCAGACTTCATACATGCCCTGCAGGAAGCTGCTGGAGTGAGAAAATATGTGTTTAAACTATTTTAGCATACAACAATAGCATTTAATTCGGTAAATTTGATTCTATATTTGTTTTACATGATCAAGGTCCTAAATATCTTTGCAATGGATCTGATTCTATGCGCTTATTTTGAAACTTTTCAGCTTTGGATTCTTACAGCATTTAGAGATATTTTAAGCAAAATTTTGATATCCTATGTGCTTATTTTGTTTCACTCTTGGCTTGGATTGACCTTCTACTCCCTTTTATAGAATCTAGGGCAAATGAGAGTCCACTCAGGGGGGATCTTGTGGAAAAAGCAAGGTGGTGGAAAAACTGTTGAACTTGACAAGAGTAATATCTTGGGTATATTCTGGATGAAGGTACCGAGATCAAATCAACTTTGTATTCGAAGTAAAGATGGCTTGTACTATAAGTTCATTGGCTTCCGTGATCAGGTAGTGCCGTTCTCCCACCCACATGTGAATGTTCTAACTGTCTTGCTCTGATATTACCATTCCTGCTTCTCTTTTTTGATCATATAACACGGGGACTTCCTGCTATGATTAATAGTTTGTATTTGTACCTTCACCTTTTGAGCTTTGCTGATTTTCAGATCTGCAACTCATGTTGGATATCAGATATGGATAAATGTGTTATCGCTCTATAGCTATTGATATTGCTCTATAACTATTTACGATAGGAAATCATTGAATAACATTGGTTATATGACCATTTAAACCGAGGTGCATGGTGCTCTCTGTTGTTATTACATCTTTATGAAATGTTGATGATATGTGGGCTGGATTATCATATTAATATAAATCTGTTAGTTGGTATGTGGGCTGTATTATCATATTATTGTCAGTCTGTGGTAGAGTCTGTGGGCATCCTAGAGCAAGTACCCTCAAGAAAGAGGAAGAGAAAAGAAAATCAACAAGAGAGGAAATTGTCTGATTTTTGAGAGGCTGATTAGGCATAGTTTATTGGGTCAATTGCATCTGCACATCTGGGTGTGGACATGTTTCCCTACAAATTTGCGAGTTGCAATGACCACTGTTATGCTGGGCGTTTGATTGAAGAGGCTGTAGATGATATCGAACTGTTTTGAGCGAAAAGATCCTTATAAGAAATATCATAGATGCCAGCTAATTCATTTGCTGCCTTGCCTTTTGGATTACAGGATGTTTCAACTTTGACGAACTTTTTCCGATCTAGCTGTGGAATTACTCCAGAAGAGAAGCAGCTTTCTGTCAGCGGGCGTAACTGGGGAGAAGTTGACTTTAATGGTATGGGATCCTGATTTCTTGTATACTTAATCTCTGGTGCTTTTTATCAACTGTTGCATTCTCTACTCTCTAGATGTTGGCTGTTTAACGGTAGCTTGTTCTGAAGGAAGTTTATCAGTAGCGCTGGCACTCTTTACCTAATGGATACTACCCTACTTGAGATACCTGCCTGTTTTGAGATTGTTTCCTTCTCTTATAAATAATCCCTGTTTACATTGGTTTCCAGTGATTCTACTGATTCCATTTTCTCCTTTCAGGGAATATGTTGACTTTCCTTGTAGGATCCAAACAAGCATTTGAAATATCTTTGGCTGATGTCGCACAGACTCAGATGCAAGGGAAGAATGATGTCCTGCTGGAGTTTCATGTGGATGATACAACTGGTGCCAATGAGGTTGCTTTTCCTATGATTTCATGATGTCAATTGACTTGTCTTATTGGCCAGCTGTTCAAACTTGGGTAGTATATTATAGTCAGGTTGAGTTTAATTGCTTTTCATCTCTTGCAGAAAGATTCACTTATGGAGATAAGTTTCCATGTACCGAATTCTAATACCCAATTTGTTGGTGATGAAAATCGTCCTTCAGCTCAAGTGAGTTTTGTCCACAATTTCACAAGATTCACTAGAATGTACCATCTAGGCATCTACCATTTGTCTTTTTAAATTTTTTTCATAAAAATATTTTGGGCATGTTCTTTTAGGTTTTCCATGATAAGATCAAGTCCATGGCTGATGTGGATGCTGAGGAAGCCGTTGTTACATTTGATGGGATTGCGATCCTTACTCCCAGGTAACATTTAATATGCATGACCCTCCCTCCCCTGCGGGAAAACACTCAGACACACTGAAAAAATTGTGTATCCATCTTTGGCTTTGTCCAACATGAAATATATGCAGGTGAAATGTACACTAAGCATTTCTTAATGCAGGGGTCGGTACAGTGTTGAACTTCATCTCTCGTTCTTGCGGCTCCAAGGGCAGGCTAATGATTTTAAAATTCAGTTTAGCAGTGTTGTTAGGCTTTTCTGCCTCCCCAAGGTTTGCTTCTCTTTGTTTGCGAAGTCTGATGAATTGTTTTAATTTTGCCTTTTGATGATTAATAATTGGGATATACTGGATTGTTTTCGGTTGACGGAATGTTCGTGTGATGCTGATGCTTTTGCAGTCTAACCAGCCACATACATTTGTTGTTATCACTCTTGATCCTCCAATCCGTAAAGGACAAACCTTGTACCCGCATATTGTGATGCAGGTATGGTAAGCTTCATTGTCTTCATGTTGTTACAGTGAGTCTTCCCTTATTTATGTTCTGGCCACTTCTTCTTTGCAGTTTGAGACTGACTATGTGATTGAAACCGAGCTGATCATGTCTGATGAACTTTTGAACACCAAGTACAAGGACAAGTTAGAAAAGTCTTATAAGGTAATGTTTTTGTACTTTCCATTGGTGAAATTAATGTTTGAAAGTTGCTTCCCAAATAGATTTGGCTGCTTTGGCTTTTAGTTTCCATGATTAATGTATTGAATTTTTTCCCACATGATTCAGGGACTCATTCATGATGTATTCACAAATGTATTGCGTGCCTTATCTAGCGCTAAAGTTACTAGGCCTGGAAAATTCCGAAGCTGCCAAGATGGCTATGCTGTGAAGTCTTCATTGAAGGCTGAGGATGGTGTTCTGTACCCACTTGAAAAGAGCTTTTTCTTCTTGCCTAAGCCACCAACTCTTATTCTGCATGAGGAGGTATCTGCTTCAGTCTCGTGACTTGTGAAGCATCAGGCATCAATTGGTTTGATATCTGATTATATATGGTACCAAGCAATTGATTTCTCCCTCTTTCCCTCTGTTTCTAGATTGATTATGTGGAGTTCCAAAGACATGTTGCTGGAGGATCCAATATGCATTACTTTGACCTTCTTATAAGACTAAAAACAGAGCAGGAGCATCTCTTCAGGAACATCCAAAGGAACGAATATCATAATTTGTTTGACTTCATCAGGTATTATGAACTCTTCCTTCCCCCCCCCCCCCCCGGGCCTAAAAAAAGGGGGAAAAAAACCCTCTGTAGCTCTAAATTTGATATCGTCACTCTTGTTCAGCTCAAAGGGACTGAAGATCATGAATCTAGGAGATGGACATGGTCAACCTATAGAAGGTGGGGTGTCTGCTGTTCTCCGTAGCGATGATGATGATGCTGTTGATCCTCATCTAGAAAGAATCAGGAATGCTGCTGGCGATGAGAGTGATGAAGAGGTATTAGTTCATTCCAATTTTTAAAAGCTTTTCAGTTTGTGTGGTGGCCAAACTTCCATTATTCAACTAACTCGATGAAGCTTTTCAGTTACCCTCATCTTTTATTTTATCTTTCTTTTTTGGGTTTTTTTTGGGGGGGGGGGGGTGTGTTGGCTTTCATCAGATTTAGCTTTTGCTGTTGAACTTATGAGTGCTTATCTACAATTTTTGCGCAGGATGAAGATTTTGTTGCAGATAAGGATGATGAAGGTTCTCCCACAGATGACTCTGGCGAAGATGAATCAGATGCTAGTGATAGCGGTGAGGAGAAGGAGGTAACAGGCTGGCTGGATTTTGTGTTTTCGCCGGAATTGTATATATTATTTGCAGGCTGACTTGGTGGTCTGAATGATTGCATGCAGAGGCCCATTAAAAAAGAGAAGAAAGATCCAATGATGTCCAAGCCAGCCCCAAGCAAGAAGAAATCTAAAGATGGAGAAGAAGATGGGGCAAAGAAGAGAAAACAGAAGAAGAAAAAGGACCCGAATGCACCTAAGAGGGCAATGTCTGGCTTTATGTTCTTTTCGCAAGCAGAACGAGAGGTACATATGACAGTATTTCCAGCATTTGCTTTTTACGAGTATTCCATCATGGTACACGCATAATCAAACCTGTCTTCATTTGTCTTCTGCTCGATATTTTTTTGCAGAATACAAAGAAAGAAAACCCAGGAATTTCATTCTTAGAGATAGGGAAGGTTCTGGGAGAGAAATGGAGGAGCATGTCAGGTATGATGATGTTAACAAAACACATGCTTTCTTCTGTCTTGCTAATGTTGCTAATCTTTCTTCCAAACCAACATTTTGTTGGAACTCTGCAAAATCATGTGCGAGACGTATAGTGCTGACTTGTTTAACTGAACTCCGGGTTGCAGCTGAAGAGAAGGAACCCTACGAAGCCAAAGCTCGTGCTGACAAGAAGCGGTACAAGGATGAAATTGGGGGCTATAACAGTAAGAACGCACAACCTTCAAACGCTGACTCCATGGATGAATCGGACAGTCAGTAGGGTAGTTATGGTCGAGAATACCCCCCCCCCCCAATCGCAGATCCGTCTCTTGAGAAGGATCCATGTTTGTACTTTGTATAACTGACTTGGCCTAGTTATGCTAATATATGTTCCTGTTATGGTTCTGATGATAATTTATAGAAGGTTGCTATATTTATCAAGGTAATCAGTCTCTTAAAAATGACCAATGGAAGGCTTGGTTTTCGCCTCGGTTAGGGCCAAATAGTATATAACGATTGACGGGAGAGAACAATACGACTGATTTCTGATGTATTCAAGTAGTGGAGCTTTTTTTTTGGTTTTTTGGGGGGGGGGGGGCATCAAAAATGGTAACTGGTAAGATCAAACTGATTTAGATTATAGCAGTATTGATGTCAACTCATAACCTTTCAAACGGAAGTGTTACAACTTAATTACTTTGTTTTGTTCTGTTATTTTGTTTTGTTCTGTTATTTGTACACTGAACATGATCTGCTTCAAAACATGTACATCCTCAAAGTCTTTTTCATGCATTGCACCCAAAAGGCAAGTCTTTTTCATGTATGCTGTGATGCGTTTCAGTGAGAATTTTTACGATTGTGAGTTTTTTCCTTGTGAAAAATTAGTCCTTTTTCAAAATTAGAGACAATAGCTAATAGGTAATAGCATTATAAAGTAATAAAGTCATAAACCATATTTTGTATTGAAAATAATTTTAAAGATAAGTGATGCATCAGTGTTTTGCAAATTTTTTAAGTCGGTATTTTTCACTATTTAGACATAAACAACAAGACAAATGAAACACAACTATATTCTTTAGGTAGTTAATAAATAATTTACTTTTATGCTTCTTATTTGTTTTCTTTTTCTAGATATCTTAAGTAATTATGTACAAGCATTTGAATTCAAATGAGTCTTAGTAAATATGAATGCATATTTTATTATAGCATTTATAATTTCGAATATATATAAATACATTGAAGAAACTAATTTAAAATATAAAAATATTTGTAATATTCACAACTTATTAAATCTGAGTTAAACTAAAATAATAATAAATCTAATATTTTCATTAATTACATGCTATGACAGTATCAAATCCAAATTCTAAATGTTCAAAGACTAAAATTACAAATGTATCCCAATTAATTGCAATCATATGGAATCCTCTAAATGAAGATGAACACCACAAAGAAGAGGAATTTTATTTTTCCTGGCCTTTTGTGATTTGATAGGTCCAAAAAAGATTTTGCTTCCTCTTCAAATTTGGAAGTAGCATATTTAGCACATGGAGATTTAAAGCCAATTTACTTTAGGATAATCCCCGCTGAGATTTGGGTATTATATTAAGAAATCCCCGCTGATTTCGCTGCTATTATTGTACAGTTTCGTGGTACGATCTCACAGATTGAGTTATCTGAGAAAGAATATTTGTTGGGTATGCAAAAGTTCCAATGTTCGTTAGTTTTTGGGGAAGGTAAAAACCCTAATTATATATAAACTTCCAACAAAAAGTGAATGCTATTTTTCAGGCCATGGATTCCTTTTCTCAGGCTCTATCTCTCTAATTTCTCTCTGGTGGGTTCTTGCCCTCCACAGAAGCCCTTGGGATTAGCTAATTTCCCGGTTTTATGTCCCTTTCTTGCTTGATTTCATGACCTGTTCAACTTGTTCTTCGTATCAGGTATCTTTTTTCCTCGTACCGTTTTCTGGGTTTTCTTTCTTTTCTTTTCCTCATACCATTTTCTGGGTTTTCATTCTTTTGTTGTTCTATGTCTGGGTATTTTTTTGTTGGGCTATTTCTGATGTTTTTGTCATTTATGTGATTGTTTTTTTAAAAACTTTTAATTAGTTTTTCTGGGTGTGTAATATAGTCGGGTTTCTTGCGTGTATTAGTGGGTAAGGAGTCATTTTCTCAGGTGTGTGATTAGATTCTATTGATGCTGATGGTTGGTGACTGGAAATTCTGCACCTTTCCTGTTCTGGTTTGTTTGTTTTGGTGGGTCTTGATTAATGTTATTTTGACTTCTTGTGTGGTATTGAAAGTTTCAATTTTGGATGGAAATTTGATCATATTGGATTGAAAAGGAAAAGGAAAGGATTTAAAAAAAAAATAAAAAATTCTCAATTTTTCGCTCCTTTGAGTTGCATAACTCATGTTGTCTTTGATTTGGGTTGCCTTTTCCATGCTTCAGTTTCAATCCCTTGAATCTTGATTGCCTGTTTGATATTGTTGGGGTGGTTGTCTTTGGTGACTGTTGATTGGCGGTATATTTATTCCACCCAGCGCATATTTAAGTTTAATTGTCTTTCCAGGTTTAACAAGTTTGAGGCCCCTGCTTTTTTGAATATTTGATTTGATCTTTGTTGGGCAAAACATGGATTCAAAAACCAGTAGTAGTAATGGGAATGTTGCAGAGGCTGAGAATTCCAATAACCCTGCTGATGATTCTAATCCTAGCACAAAAGCTTTGGTTTCGAATGCAATGGATGTTGGAGATGGCACTGCCAAAAACACCTATTTTAGGGCTGATAAGATTGATTTCAAGAGTTGGGATATACAACTGGAGAAGCATTTATCTCGGGTTTGGTCCAGGGAGCGGGAGCGTAGTAATCCTGTGAAAGAAGAGTGGGAAATTGAGTTGGCAAAACTTGATTTGAAGTGTGTTGTTGCCCATGGTACATATGGGACTGTTTTCAAAGGAGTTTATGATGGCCAAGATGTTGCAGGTAATGAAAGCCCTTATTTGTGCATGCTTATATTACCATGTGGTCCATGCCTTACATGTGCTGTGTATTAGTAGATATGCAGTAGTTCTGTCAGTCTGCAGCAGCTGAGTTTTCGGTTTATGTTGTGTAGTTATTTATGGGATACTGTTATGTGGGACCTTAGTTCTCAACTCATCCTATTTTATTGTGAATACTTTAGTGAAAGTTTTAGACTGGGGGGAGGACGGCATGGCTACAGCTGCTGAAACTGCTGCACTTCGGACGTCATTTAGGCAAGAAGTTGCAGTCTGGCATAAACTTGACCATCCAAACGTTACAAAGGTAAACATCGTAAAAAACTCGCAAATATTCATATTGTGCTGTTGTACTTTGTTGGTATTAACTACTATGTTGCGAAGATGAAGAGCAGAGCCTGTTCTGCTATCAACTTTATTTTCTTTCTTTGATCATAAATCATAATCATAATGATGTGGATTATATATACCATTTATCTGTCGTAATTTCATATCTGCATTTTATTGCATGGTGTGCATAAGTGCATTTCATATTATTTCTATATTTAGTAATCTTAATTGATAAATTTCCATTTTCTTTAACGTAAATGTCATTTTTGTGTAGTTTATTGGAGCTTCGATGGGAACTTCTAATCTTAGAATTCCAAATAAAAGCTCTGGTCCTCATGACTCTCTTCCTCCTAGAGCATGTTGTGTCGTTGTTGAGTATCTTGCTGGTGGGACACTAAAGAGTTTTCTAATTAGGAATCGGAGGAGGAAACTTGCATTAAAAGTTGTGATCCAGCTTGCTTTGGATCTCTCTAGAGGGTGAGTCTTGTGTAACATCTTGGATGTAGTTATTTTCCTCTTGTCATCATCATGTAGCTACATTGTGCTTTGTTGTGATTGCAGGTTAAGTTATCTTCACTCCAAAAAAATTGTTCATCGTGATGTCAAAACTGAGAATATGCTGCTGGATACCAATAGGACCTTAAAAATTGCTGATTTTGGGGTTGCTCGAGTTGAAGCACAAAACCCAAGGGACATGACCGGAGAGACTGGTACTCTTGGATATATGGCTCCTGAGGTAATTAGCTAGTTTTCTGTTATGGGGATTGTCAAAGATTATTCTCTCAACTTGGTTACGACAAGATCAAGTGTGTTCAAATGCTTTATTTGCAGGTCCTTGATGGCAAGCCTTATAACAGGAAATGCGATGTCTACAGCTTTGGAATATGCTTGTGGGAAATCTATTGCTGTGATATGCCTTACCCCGATCTAAGCTTTGCAGATGTGTCTTCTGCTGTGGTTCGACAGGTTAGTGGTTATGCCTTCATGTATTCAATGTGTGATAATATGAGGCAAAATTTAAATTATTCTAGCAATGACTGACTTGAAAGAGGCTTTCAATCCATGATGCCTGAACCATTAAAGTTGGTCATCCGTTCTTATTGTCAATCAAATTAAGATTAATATTATTAGCAAGAGACTCCTTTTCAGTAGTAATTAGTAAAGCCATGTGTGTGACTGTGTGTAGTGTGTATTGTATAGCTGCCTCTAAGGTGAAGATACTACGATGCTTTAGGATACTTGAACATTGATGATCTTAGCTGCAAACCCTGAATAGATAGCTGAAATAGCAACAATTTGATGTATTTTTCGACTTAGTTATAGACGTGGTCACTTGGATTTGAACGTGTTTTGTTAGCATGATATTGTAACCAGTTCGCTTTGGTATATGTCAAAAGCTACAGACCCCTCTGAGGTCCACAAGGTGTAGTGTATTTATAAAGGCTTTACATTAAACCATTTAGGCATTAGAACTTATGACAACTGTACTTCAAACTCAAACCACAGAATCGTTTCTCTCACTCAAACCATTAGGCCAACTATTGTGGTCTCAACTTGCTTATCCTGCCATCAATACAAGCTCACGTCCTAGTCCGTAGCTACCCATTTAGATATCATATTTAATCCAACATTCCTATCCTAACTCCTGCCCCTTTTACTGAAAATCGACGAACCCCGCATATGGATTATGGATCTGTGAAATTCCTTGAAGATTAGAGCCAACCAGCCTTTTTAAATAGCCATTTAAACCACCCTTAAAATTCTATCTAGATCTGTCAGTGATACAAATGACTGTGACTATCTATTTCCATAGCAAGATTGACTTAATTTGATAGAAGCTAAATAAAATATCATTCTCATTGGAGCATGGCACCTGATTCTTGCATAAAAAAGCCAACAGCGTAAACTAGGGCTCAGATCCTTACCGAATATGGCCATAAACCTTATCTTGGACCTAAATTTGTATGTAGCCTATACGAACAAGTGACATGCATCTAAAACTTAATCTCAAATAAGCTTAAAGTACTTCAGTATCATGCAAATTTCGACTTGCAGTATTAAACGCTCTTCTTTTGGGCTAGAATATCTGAACTTAAGGCTTGAAAGTGATCTATAGAGCTAATCAGCTAAATGCCCGAAAAAAGTGAAAACCGTCAAGGGTGTCCGTCTCTCTCTCTCTCTCTCTCTCTCACACACACACACACACGCGCGCGCGCACATGCGCGCGCACACACACACGCGCATGTACAATCATCTCTCTCTCCTTCAGTCAGGGCCTAACTTTAGCTCTCAGCCTCTCAAGAGCATGAGAGTATGAAGAAGCAAATCACAATTTTTGAGCTGCGGATGGAAATATTCACAATCATTGCATATATGTAGGAATGGGTCTCTGTTAAAGGGCATGATTCTTGAAACATAGGATGACTTAACCTCTATTCATCTTAGTTAATGATAGCCCTAAGCATATTTATCTGGGTGGTGGATCATGTGGTTAGAGGATTATAGCATGTGAATCAGTTTGTACATAGTGATGGAGACGTCTAGGTGAGACTTATAGCTCATGTTTGCACTGTGTGAATTATCTGAAACAGGACACGTGGGTTTTGATTGTTCCAGAACTATGGTCGTCCTAAGAGCTTGATTTTGTGCCAGAAATTGTATGGACCCTGATAAGCTATCATAATGAGTTTAATGACTCTCTTTAGATTACTAACCATGAAACCGATCTCTACAATGAAACTAATTATATCCTTCTGACATATAATGATGAATGGCTGGTGCATTTAGCTTTAAATGGGCAATTGGCTGCTGTAATTAATTCAGAACTGCAACATGGTAAGTTTTTACTCTTTGTGTAGCACTTGCGTCCGGAAATACCGAAATGTTGCCCAGCTTCGCTAGCAAGCATCATGCGAAAATGTTGGGATGCGAACCCCAATAGACGTCCGGACATGGACGAGGTGGTGAGGCTATTGGAAGCAATAGATACGAGCAAGGGTGGCGGCATGATACCTGAGGATCAAGTGGGCCAAGGTTGCTTCTGCTTTGGCCCAACCCGTGGCCCATGATTCTTGTCATTTTCTTCTATTTCTATGTACACATTCTTGGATAAGGCTCTGAACACAATGATTTTATGCAAGTTTCTCTGAGCCTTTCTTAATCAAAGTGCTGAAGGATGTATACCCATGTTTTCTGGAATGGCTATAAGGGGATTGTTCGGCCTCATCAAAGGGTTTAATACTATCTAGTTTTACTCTACTACATTGAATTTGCATATAGAATTTTCCAGGAGTAAATCTAGATAGTGGTATCTTGTACTCATACTCAAATTGGAATTTCAATCCAACTGCATCTTGTTCCATGCTATAACAAGAATAAAGTAGGAATGTAAAAGGTGGGAAGCCAAATATGTATTCAGGTTGGAGATATGTATATATATTTTTCAATGTGTATTTGTCGTATATTTATTTTTTAATGTAAATCTACCTATGTAGCTTTTGGGAGTATGTGTTTCCAAAAGTATAATGTAGGCTTTGTCATGTTGTTGGAGTTCGATTGAGTTATTTTCGGCTTGGCTGATAGGGCTATCACAGAGTTGCGTTCGGCTTGGCTGATAGGGCTATCACAGAGTTGCTGGAATGTTCATGTCTGGTTGAGCTTGGGTCATGTCCACTTGAATTGAGTCATTTGTGTTTGGCTGAAAGGGTTATACTGAGTTGTTGAAATGTTCATGTCTAGTTGAGCACTTGAGCCTAGTTCATGTCCATTCGAATCTGAGAGCACAGGTCTCACAGGCCAAAATTTCAGGCCACAGGTGAGCTGGCGGCGCTCCCAGGCTCCAGTTGTCGGAGCTCCACGCCTCCGCGAGCGCCCGCCCCCCCCCCCCCCCCCCCCCAATTTCAACCTTTTCAATTTCAACCTTTCCTTTTTGTTTTCTTGACTGTTTGTGAACCCGAAAAATAAAGGAAAAAGCTTAAATTTTTTCTTTATTTATTAAGATGAATTGGGTTTCTTTAATTTGAGAAAAAAATGGAGGAAGCCATGGAAGGAGTGGGGGGAAGAAGATGAGGTGAAGAAGATGAAGGGATGAGAGAGAAAGCGGCAGAATGAGGGAGGGTGATATCTTGGGAATTTTTTTTGGTAAAGAAAAAGATAATGGAAATTATTACATGTATTAATGGAAATTATTACATGTAATAATGGAAAAGATAATGACAATCTAAACCTTTTTCTTTTCTTTTTTTGGTGAGACACATTTTTATTTATGTGCTACTATGCATTAATGAAAATCATTACTTGTATTTGTGTAAATTATTTTTCAAAAAAAATAATAAAGTCAAATAAGAAACCAAAACACAAAAATTAAATTAAATTAATTAAATATGATTAAGTGTGGAGTCCTTAGGTATTATTTTATTTGGAAAGCTAAAATGGTGAGTCTTTCATTGGAGAGAGTGAGGATTGTAAGACAAAAAGTTAGAAAGAGAGATGATGTGATAGTGGTAGGCGTCCACTGGTGAGCCAAAAAATAAGCTCACCATTGGTTATGCTTTGAGTTGTCCTCAAATACTCAGTAAGCTTGTCAAGAATACTGTATGAAAATAATACGTTGGATTTTTGAGTCAGGTCAACCGGAATTGGATTTGGCGCTTGAGCCAGGTCACCGGAATTGGATTTGGACCGAGCGCCTGACTCTGGTTCTGTTAGCCAGCCACATATGAGTCTCAGCTTTGTACCTAGCCTAAATAGACATTTCATAGAAGTTCAGGATGACACAACGTAAGCAATCAATCATTCATTATTCAGAAACATATGATCTCCAAGTCTTGACATGGGTGAAACACATCATCCATAAACCTATAAGACCAGTCCACTTTCCTCAAAAGCTAGTTAACTCTATGCAGTTGAGAACTCAAACAACATACTGTGCTGATATTTCTGACCAGACTGAACCACGATGGAAGGGAAATTTGGTTGGTTAACAGCGTTAGGAAACCCTTGTGTCTCAAGACAAAGGCCTGCATGCTTTTCATAAACAGCCCCGCCTTTACCAGTAACTCCATTCACATAGTTGCCAGTATAGAACTGCATGCCAGGGGCATTGGTCCATAGGTCCAGAACCCTTTGGCTCGAGGGGTCTCGGACTTTAGCAGCATGTTTCAGACCAATCTTCTCATCTCCACAATCGAGCACATAATTATGGTCATAACCCAACCCCACCTTATCGATATCCTGACCAATTCTCTTCACAGAAGTGAAATCGAAAGGTGTTCCTTTAACTGGAAGGATTTCTCCAGTTGGGACAGTGTTCTCATCTACAGGAGTGTAGTGACTAGCCCATATCTGAATGTGATGATCGAGCACCGGGCCTGAGTTGTGGCCTGCTAAATTCCAGTAGGTGTGTTGAGCTAGATTCACTGGAGTGGCCTTGTTCTCAGCTACAGCTTCCATGTCAAGCCTCATGGTGGTCTTGGAGGTAAGAGTATATGTTGCAGTTACCGAAAGATCTCCAGGATAACCTGTACGATATAGAACATTAATCAGCTCGAGGATGAAGCAGTGGAGGCAAGGAGAAATTTCCTGTCTTAAAAGCACCAGTCCCAATCAACCATGACAGGAGCTTCTATATATTGGGGACACCTCTTTTTTTGGTTTTTTTCGTGGGTAGTTTGAAGGAAGAAAACATATTCATCTACAGACAGGAATGATGATTTGTGAGTAGTGTATGTTTATGTGGTGGCATTTCCAACACATAATATTTTGTGAACAGAGGAGGAGACAAAGAGGCAAGGAAACAGACCTTCCTCGCCATCACGACTGCAATATTTGAAGGTGATGGAGGGGGCGTCACCTTTCTTGTATTCAGTTACATCCCAGATCTGCTTATCAAATCCTTTGTGCCCACCTTCAATGCCAAAAGAATGTTAATAGCAGAAAAATGCAACAGTAGACTGACAACACTGGTTAATTAGGAAGCTTCAGAGTTTGTTTCCCTATTTTCGGGGATAAAACAGTAACTGTAATCACAAAACCATTCGAATCATTTACTTGTTCTCAACCATGCCTATGAGAAAACAACAAACAAAAGCAAAAGAAAGCAATGCCGTGAAGTTGTAACTCCGTACAGCTAAACTGCAGGGAAGTGACCTAGATTCATAGATCTAAAAATAGAAAAGTAAAGCAAAACATAAACACGGTTGAGGTGGTAGAAGCTAAAGATGTCATACCATGGAGACTGTTTGGGGCCTTGTTTATAGGTAAAGAGTACTCAACTCCATCAAGAGTAAACTTCCCATTCTTGATTCGATTTGCAACACGACCAACAATGCACCCATAATAGGATCCAGCTCCTTGCTGAGGAACGATATTGGTTAAAGGACAACACAATTGGAAATCAACAATCATAAAAGAACAAGCTCAAAATACTAATATGTAACTACAACAGCTATAATAATTCAGTGGATCATTAAGAGCAGAGTATGGAGTTCATATGCATGCAGCCCTACCCTTGATAGGTACCGAGGCCATTTTTTGAAAGCCCATAATACAATTTTGTGAAGGAAGTTACAAAAGAGTGTGACACTAAATATTAGACAGTTTAACCAAAAGCCAAAAGACTAATGCTAACAAATAAGTACATAACTAAATAAGAATATAGCCTCCTTGGGGGTAGCTTAGTGGTCAGGTACTCAGTTTCTACAAAAGAGACCATGGTTTGATTTTCCCTAAGCTGTCTGTGTCTAAATTTACCCATCCAAAAATAAATAAATAACAAAAAAACAGATTCTATGAAATAAACTTGATTGCTTTCTTTGCTTTTATGTTTGTTTGTTTGTTATGCATAGATTGGCTCTTTGAGGGCTCAAGGCTCAAAGACATACTTGGAAACAAAATCACTTGATGCTGAAAAAAGATATGCAAGTGATTCTATCCCAAGTAAGCTAAAAACCAAAACAGCATTCAATTTTTCACAAAGAAATAGTGCTTCATACAACACCCCCCCCCCCCAAACCCAAAAAAACCCTCTTTTTCTCCTACAACTACAAGGATTGCAATAGCAGTTTACAGAACAACCGAAAAAACGGGTGATTTTATCCTACAAATTCATAACATTTAAAATTTGCTAGATCACATATTCCAGCACTGACAAGCACAAAAATCCAAAGCAACTGACATGATTGATTGTAAATTCAACCCAGAGAGACAAAACCCTAGAGCAAAATTCATGAGTTCAATACATTGCCATGGGAAATGACAGACAGAAAGAGAGAATACCAAGTAAGGATCCACAGAGTCAAATCCGAGCACAACATCAGCAAGTTTCCCTTCAAAATTCAGATCAAACCCATGATCAATTACCCATCTAAAAGCAAAACCCAGAAATTGAATTCGGAAAAATCGCAACGTCTAGAAAGAATTTTAACAATTTATAATCTGATATAGATGTTAAATGACAACCAAATAAAAGAAGGGCAAAAAAAAACCTCACCATCTTTGTCGGGCACAGATAAAGAAGTGATGGTACATCCATAATTACTAATTTTCACTTGCATTGTGCCATTATCAAGATCAAATATCTCAGCTTTTTTGCCGTGATCCGCCATTGATGACAAGAGGAGAGAGAGAGAAGAAGAACAGTGGAAAAACGCAACTGACGCCTCTTGAGTTCTAGGTACCTTATTTTAAAGCCAAAAAATAATTAATTTGGAATGGATATTAAGATGTTATCAGTCACAAAAAGACAATACTGCCCTTGACCTTGAATTGTGGGGTCGAGGATTGTAGGATTATGCAACGTGACGACGTCGTCTGTTTCTCAAGTTAATCGCCTCCAACTGCAGCTTCTGTTTCGAGTTTGGAGGGAGAAGGGAACGAGGGTTTTAGCTGGGTTTCCCCATTGGCTCTGCTGGGGTAAGTTATTCCCTGCTTTCTCTCTCCTCCATAGCAAAATTTGCCATCTTTTGCTGCTGCTTTCCGTAGTAATTGTAGAAATTCCACTTTTTCTCTGCTGTTTTGCATCTGGGTTTATCTTTAGGAAACTGTTGAATATGATTTATGCTAGAATTATTGTCTAAAGGTTCAGAAATTTTTGAGGTCTTAAATACCGTTCTTGATCATTTGCTAATTTTCATGATGGGTATTACCGTTTTCTATTTCTTGGATGTATGCTCATGGAGACCAAGGAAAAATTGCTGCTTGTTTTTTGAGAGGTTTTGAAATTGTAGAGCAGTTTGTAGCACTTCTTCGGAGGGGATAAAGGATTGGGGGTGTATTTTGGATGTTGTATATTAAAGGGTATTGCATGTTCTGGGGTTATGTTTTGTCAGTGAGATTGCAGTTCCAATTAAAGATTTCATCTTTGTTGCAATTAATATCTGAACTTTTCGCTGTTGGAGCGTTGTTTCTGTGATATGTTTGATACGGGAAGTTGGTCAACCCAATTAGCCTGAAATCTGAACTAATTGTGTACAGTTCACTTTCTTCTTTCTAATGCAGTTTGAGAGACTTGGGTTTTTGGCACTACCGGTTCTCACAATGGAGGTTGAGGCGAATGGCCAAGAGGGGTCTCTTGTTCTGCTGAAGCAAGGGGCTGAAGCTGTGAGTTGTCCTCTTGTTCACCATTATACCTTTAAGGGACTAGTTCTCTTGGAAGTGATTGCCCCAGTAGTGCTGCATAGGAAGAATTCAGTGTCCTAACCTCATTGCTTTCGGCTGTTCGGTTAAAGATTGAGTTTGATGAACAAAGGGACACAAAACCATGACCTCCTTCTTTGTCATGACTAGTTTTGTCATAGAACTGCGTCGACTTAAATTTGCTTCCTGTCCCAATGTCATTTTGTTCTTTCTATGCTGGATCATTTTTTGCCCTTAAAATGTGGTATTATTATTCATTGTTCAGAGGGTTTTTGAATCAACCTTTGTTGGGAGGAGGTGTATCATAAAGGAGCGTTTTTCAAAGAAGTACAGGCATCCAACTCTGGATTCAAAGCTTACGGTCAAGCGCTTGAATGCAGTAAGTTTTTCAAGGGCTAAACTTTTGTGACTTGACCCCCCTTTGTCATCCTGAAGTCTATGAACAAGTGTTTCTGAGCCAGCATTGGTTTTGAACAGGAGGCTAGGTGTATGACAAAAGCCAGAAAACTAGGGGTGCCAACTCCAGTGCTATTCTCAGTTGATCCTATGATGCAAACTCTTACATTTGAATTCGTAGAGGGTCCTATGGTTAAGGACATATTACTCGGGATGGGTGCTAATGGGATTGTTGAAGAAAGCCTGAATGATATTGCAACACAGATAGGAGACTCGATTGCGAAATTGCATGATGGTGGCCTTGTCCATGGGGACTTGACAACGTCAAACATGCTGATCCGTAAGGATACCAATCAATTGGTGAGATTCTTTTCTGGTATTTCTTGGTTTGAATAGGAAAAGAGAACCCTTTTATATGTAATGGTGACCCCAGAAAGTTCTCTGACATATTCCACGACACCTGCCCCATTTGTCTTTTTCAGGTGCTCATAGACTTTGGTCTAAGCTTTATATCTACTCTTCCAGAAGACAAAGCAGTAGACTTGTATGTGCTTGAACGGGCTTTCATTTCAATGCATTCTTCTTGTGGAGACGTGGTAAGCTATTTTCAATTCTTTTTGAGTCTTTTGTCCTGGAGATACATGAATTCGTTAGATATTCAAACTGAAAGCATTCCAGATTTTATATTTTGTTGTTGTATCTTTTAAATAGCTGAAAAACACAATTCTGGCAACTTTTTCAGCTTAGATTGTAGTTAACTGAAGCTCAAGGTCATTCTAAATGTCCTCTACTTCCTCTCTATAGAGTAATAGGCAATCAACGGTTTTAGATCTGGACTGCCCTCTATATAATTTCCTGATTCAGGGATAAGTCTGCTGCACTAGAACCCCCCACACCGTATGACTTTCGGGCTATCCTTTTTTCCTTTTTGGGGGGGGGGGGGGAGAGGGGCTGCTGCATCTCTGTCATGTGTTGCACTTATCTACCCAGCACCTAGTGACAACTTCATTTATACATATCCTGTGAAAGTGCATTATATCTGATATGGCCGTGTTTGGTTAAAAACTGAAATCAGGGACATTTCCTCCGACTGTCCTGCATAAGTTGTATCTGCAGCTCTAACAGAGAGTTGGATGGTGATCTAGTCTCCGTGTGTTCTGGTTATCTCTGATTTATGACTTTCACCGCAGAAAAAAATGAGAACATCAACTAGAATAGCGGATCCCCTGTAGAATGAATCAGTTTATGGCAATGTGGTTTGCTGCTTAGACTAATTTCTCTAATATAGGCTTTGAAGCTATATTCAGGTGTGCATGCGCTTTTTTGGGGGGGGGGGGGGAGAATTCAGCATAGCGCACAACTGGGGATGGGAAATAAGGCTATCAAAGAGATGCAAGATTTTGTTAATATAGCCTCGGCGCTGTGCTCACCATACGATAATGCTTTATCAGCACCATTAACTAATTTGACCTTTGTCTTGTTGAAGATGGAAAGAGTGCTTGCTGCATACCGAAAGTCATCAAAGCAATGGTGCTCCACCCTGAACAAGCTTGCTCAAGGTATTGCAGCCGATCTCATATCTTCTCTCTCTTCTTGTATGTTACTCCTGAATTTGCCATCCTTGATTCCCTCTAATTTATTTCATGTGTGAACTTATCGCAGTGAGACAAAGGGGCAGGAAGCGCACCATGGTCGGATGATGCCTCCAGAGCAATCATTTAAGACATCATCATGTATTATTAATCACCAATTTATGTAATTTTATGATCCATTTTACTGTTAACATGAGCTTGCACAATCTTGCTGTCAGTGGTTATTGGTTTTCCACTGTGTGATCTGGCCAGAATGGCTTGTTTTGAGGACACTGATCAGTTTCTGTTTCTTTCAGTGCATCTTTTCAATGTTAATGAAAAGAAGCTTCAACAGTGGTTTTCATTTGATATTGTTGGTGCTTGCTCAGTTCTGTTGTTCAGACGTCTTTAGATTTGCTAAGCATCACTGATGCTAAATGCTCCGTACATAAATTTTGCTATCAGCACCGTGGTTTTATTCGTGGCCTCCCCTTCCCCTCCCGGTTTAAGTCTATCCCCTTCCCCTATTGCTAGCTGCGAAGGAATCATCAAGACGAATGAAGATGAATTTCAAACCCAAGTTACCATATCAACGCGAAAAGCTTATCAGTTTAGGCAACTAACAATTTTCTCCCAACCATCCTAAGATCCTCCAAATATCTACCTAAACGATTTCCTGGAGTGTGATTGCTTCATTGGCACCGTCTTGTAGTAGGCCTATCTGGGTGTATACTTGACAGGAAAAAGAAATTGAGATTCATGTAAGAACCTGCGTGACTTTTGACACTAGATGCAGTTTCAGATTGCCCGAAGTTCAGTCTTGAATTGATCAATGCTTACTTCTATTGAGTGAATCTCTCTGGGTTCGTTCAGTACCAGCATCTTTCTATGAATTTTATACTTGGTGCACATTTTTTCTTATTGCTTACAGCTTCTCCAGAATGTGTAATGAGCCTGAACTTGAATTGCTTGTCTCCTTGAATCGCCTGCTATATGCAGTGTGTGATTCAGATGTCAGTAACAGTTTTCGAATGATACAGAAGCTTTGTTGAAGGGAAGGTTAGTCACAATAATTTCTGAAAGAATTTTCATACTGTGTCTTATAGTTTTCCCTGCTACATCTACCAGGTAGCTTATAACTGTCTAAGTAACTATGCTCTCCATGAAAATAGATGCATTCCACCTCAACCACTATGTTCGCTTATGGGTATGGTTTAGTTATTTTTTCTCGGCCGTTAGTTGTAAATTCTTGAATTGTTGTTGATCTAGTAACCTCTTTTTTTTGTGAGTGCAGCAAGTCGTCTGGTTGATATCTGGGTTTGCCTCCTCCTCCTGCATGTGATTTTTGGATATTGCCCGTCTGCATTTTGACTAGGGTGCCATATATCTGTGTAGATGCTTGTAATGTGTTGATTCCAAAAGGTCAAATGGGATTGATTATTAGTACATATATTAAAAAAAATCCCTTAGAATCGGTATCTCAATTTATACGAGAGCTTACGAAGGTTAGACTATCTATATACGGACCTCTTCATATTCTGTGAAAATGGGTCATGCGCTAACAGGAGTTGTAAATGTATTCAAAAAGGCATTACTTGGGTCAATTGAGGCAGGTACTGAACAGACATACTGCCAGTTGCCACTGACAGTGCACATTGTGCCTTTGCTGAAGCACAAATGACAGTTCTTATTTTTTGGCAGAAAATTTATTTGACTGTCCCTAATTCCCAATCTCCAATGCAACTTTAACCTGTTTTAATTTGGATTTAATCTTCAGGTATGGAGACATTGATACAGGATGTGTATGGAGACCCATTTGTACCGTTACCTCCTCCTGCTTGAGTTTGGCCTTTAGCTTAATTCCAAGCAATTATGCCTTTTGTATGGAAAATGTAATGATTATTTATGGTATATAACCCAAAAAGAAAGCTTAACCACTCCCCTACTACTATGCCAGGCATCAATCTCGTTTGGGTAGGATTTGTGGAGATTTAGATATAGGTATTCTTACCCCATACACTAAAATACTGAGTTTGAGATACTCGCAATTCTTTTTTTAGATTTTTCTTTCCCCAAAAAGCCTTCTGTAAGGGAAAAAATTTTCAAAGTGAGCTACGATAATATTATATTTAGGAAGTCGATAGAGTGCAATGATAATGTTTATTTTGTCATGTATGTATAAAATGCATATGAACTTTTTTATAGCCATTTAAAAACTGCCTGATGTTTGACAAAAATAGGTTACACAATGACACAGTGTCTGTGGAAACAGGCAGATGGGCAGATTTTGGGGTGGTGACTGATGGGCAACAAGGACAGTTAGCTGGGTTCATGAACTCAAAGCCAAGAGACCAAGGAGCATTATCATCAGTGCTTCCCAACCTTTTTCAGGAATGAGTAGGTAGAAGAGCTGAGTACAAAAAGTGGCCTAGTTCTTTGGGCCAGTTATCTAGGCATCATCTTAGCCCAATGGATTTGCGGTGGTTTGGCTCCACCTTCTGGGCTCAGGGCTCAAGATGAAAGTTGTGTGCAGATCTTAATGAAGGGATGTGGAGGGGATTCTTTGAAAAAGTGCAATGATTTTTCATGACATTAGAAAATACCCTTTTAAAATCGACATCTTAACTTACATTAATAAGGCTGCTTATATTTGAATTTTTCCAAACCTCGTAAAAATGGAACCCACACTAGAAGTATTGTAGTGAAACTAATCTTTCGCTTCAATTGTTTGTGGGGGGATAAGACTAGCAATTTTGATCTTCCAAAACCCAAGGAAACTATGTGGTGGTTGTATCTTAGCAAAGGGTTGAAACTTTCATAAATTTGTATTTTTTTGTGACTTACAGCCCTTGTGGTTGGAGTTGACCTCTCTGTGGGTGAAAATGCTTACAAAAGTAAGGCTACTCAAATTTGAATATCTCCAAATTAGGCGTGAGGGAGTCCTAAATTGGGGAATTTTTGTTGTTGTATGCAACTTGCAAATTACAATCCTTTTTGACCTATAAGATTCCACTCCTACCTCTGCACTAAAATGATGCAATGATCATGTATGATCTTTGTTTGCTAATGGAAAAAAATCCTAGGATATATGGTGGGTTGGAATCATGGTGCAATGAGAACAGCAGGAGATAGATTGTGACATCTCATCTTCATATTGCTATTATCATTCTTATGAGGATCCTAAGATTTACCATTCCTATGTAACAAGGGCTAACTCATGTCTATTTTGCTTGCAGACATGTGCACTTGGACCTGCAAAATTAGTACTTTCTGACTTTGAAAATGGGGTTTTGGGGACTCTTTTATCTTATCAGTCTCCTTGTGTAGGTACCATAAGATAAGAGTACTTTTGTGGCAGGACAATCTGTTGCCTTTCATTTGTTTTGACTTGAATTGGCTTACAACTTTGTTCTGAGCTAAGAATCAGAGGTCTGGTCCTGTACATGTCTTTGTATGGTTTCAGGTCACAAGCATGCCAAGTTTTCAGAAGGCTGTATGTTATGCCTGCACTTATTGGCCTGTTTCATGTTAGACCAAACCAAGTTGAGCCGAACTAATTTTCATGATCTCAAAGTTCGGCAGACTTATTAAAATGTATTTAAATTGTTCCGACTCATGACAGACAAACCCAAAATCTACTTGAGTGGTATTGTTTATTCGATTGATAAGTCTACCAGACACTCCAACAATATACAATATGAATAAGGTATAAATCTAGATGACACAATCTAAACCCATCAAGATATGAATATTTCAACTTTTTTTAAATCCAATTTAGGTGATTTGTTTGCTGTGTGTATAGGTCACATGAAATATCACATGGTGCAATGTTCATGGGATTGATGCATATGTACTCAATATGAGAGTGAAGAACAAAGGCTTGAACTGATTTTCTTCTCCTAAATGAGAGGATAAGTTAGTTTATTATTATCTTATTTTATGTGTTTGTCTTTTTTTATTTAATTTTTATGGCCAAGGATTATCCTATGTGTTTTCAGTTATGCATGTTTGTTTTTGTTTCTAGGATTTCAACTTGATTGAGGATTGTCCTCCGATCTTGTGACAATGTGACAAGATCTGAGCTATACAAATTGCTAGAATACAAAATTTCATGTTAGAAATACAAGACATCTTTAGACCCATTTCAGAAGATGGTGCCTTCAATTTTCCTTTGGCAAGTGTCTCGTTTTCTTTTTGCTGGATATGGTAAAAACTGAAAATGACATGGGAGAAGAGCAATCTCATTTAAAGCATCAACCCGAGTTTATTGGTAAAGTTTTTGAAAGATATACAGAAAGTAAGTTCATTTTGAAGACAGGTGTTATTGGTAAAGTTTTTAAGAGATATTGGTCCTGTTTGACAAACAGCTATTACCTGTTATCTGTTAGCTGTATGTATTAACTGTTAGCTGTTAGCTGTTTGAATTAACTGTTTGTGAAAAAACTGTTTAGTGAAATTAGCTATTTCTAATAAAGTTGTGAGACAAAAAGCTAATTCTACAAAAAGTTATTCCAAAAAGCTAATCAAATTAGCTTTTTCAAATTAGCTTTTTGGATCCAAAAAGTCGTTATACCAAACACCTAAATTAGTTTTTTGATTGGGTCAAACAGCTAATTTTGATTAAAAAAAAGCTCTTTTTAATCAAAAAGCTCTTCAAAAAGCTGCTTACCAAACACTCTAGTTATGGAAAATAAGTCTATTTTAAAGACATGTTTTCTATCACCTAATTCTACGATAAAGGTTAATTATCATGGTACAAAACTCGAATTTAAAATCGATATTGATTTAGCTTGAAGTTCCTTGTATTGTATATGTCAAAGGCCAAAGCCATTTGAGGAGAGCTCAAAATACTTTGGAAATCAAGTCCAAAATGGCAAGTGCATTTTTGAGTTAGGGTTCTTACCAAATTTGTGAGGGGGAAGAAGTAAAGAGGGGGGGTTTGTGTTACAAGTAAAGCTGAAAAAGAAAAAGAAAAAAGAAAGATAAACAGAGGAATCCTTGTCCCAGTTCCCCGGGGGGGGGGGGGGGGGGAGGATTGAATAGGATGCTTTAATTTTTGCTCAAAGTTAGTCAAACATCAATTTTTTTAACTGCCTCATTCTCCATAGCGGAAGATGGAAAATGGTGGGAGATTGAAGGTGGGATTTGCATGCCATTGCCTGCTCTATCATCACTCTGTTCTTTTCCTTAATTCTTTCTTTGAAAATCGAATTTATTGGAAACATTCTTATATATTTTTATAAACTACTTATAATTTATTTACAGTTTATTACAGCTTATAATTTGACCATATAGCCAAAAAGAATAATGCCCTACATTATACGTCACTAATACTCTCATTTATCTGATTAGATTGCAAATATTCATGTTTTTGCTCATCTAAATAAGGATTCTTTTCCCCTCTCGACTAATATGTTTGATGGGTTGAGAGTGTTGTTTCTCTTTTTATGTTTCTCCTTGGATATATATAGAAGGAACATAATGGGATTAAATGCCTCGACAACCACCACCTTGCTGGTCAGTAGACAAGCCCTATTCGCTACTAAAACTGCAGTTCTCCGTGTGGATTTTACTTCCACAAAATCTAATGTTATTATGTGCCATCACAGAAGCAAATTACCCAACAAGATAAATAGTACATATGACCTTGCTTGTTGATATCCAAATTTTTAATGCTTGGTTGCAACCACCCTTCCTAAATTATATTGCCAAGTATCCATTTTTGTACCAATTCTTGTGGAAGTGGAGAGATGGGTCTCATTGGGTTGCCAAAAGAATGCATCAATTGAAATTATATATATATGGGTAGAGTGCATGTCAATCATATATATATGGGTGGACACTTAAAAGTCATGCAAAGAGAAGATATGGAGGCTGAAAAAAAAAATCATAAATCCATCATTTCTTTATGGAATAATCCATACCTTATGGATGGTGTCTCCTTTAGATAGTATTACTTACTTCATATCATGTCTCTTTGGGACCATGCCATGCATATAGTGAATCAATTTGCCTCATTAATTTACCAAAATTATGAACCTAGTTAGTAAAATCTTCAGAAATTACAGTAGCAATGTGAATTTAAATCTGCCTTTCTTTTTCACTTATGGCTTTATTAAGTGACAAAACCTTAATTACATTTTTAGGGAAAAAAAGTAACCCAGAAATTATATGATTGATTAAGTATCATGGCAGTAAAATTATTAGTTTTATTGATGCGTGTGAAATGGCCAAAGGAAGCACATATGTATTGCAGGTAGTGAAATCTAAATTTGGGCTTTCAGCACCGACATGTAAAAACTTTACAAATTAAACCAGATAGTATATGTGACGTAGTTCAATTACATGATGTTTTATATAAACAAAGTATGGGGCCTTTTTTTAGGTTTGGGGCGAGTCATCCAAATTGTTAATGTACCTCGACCCCTCTCAGATAAAAATGGGTACTACAGTAGTTATTCTTGGCTATAATAAATAAGTGGGACTAAGATCACCATCAAGATGGTTTCACATCACATATTTGTTGATTGCTTGATTTTGTTTTTTATGTGTGCAATTATTCGTGCTAAAATCATGAAACATACAAAGAAAGTAGTCATTTTGACAGACCAAACATCCGTCAAAAATTTCCGTCAAGATTAGTCATTTACCTTGTAGTCGTACACATCTTACGTAGTCATTGATTCAATTTTACAGATCAAAACTCAAGTTTAACAAACTTATTTTCTTTCAAAGCATGATTATATATATGCAGCAAATTTAGGGTCTCACAATGATTCTTAAACTTCTCAAATATTACTGTTATAAAAAATACAAGATCAAGAGTAATTTCAATTTTGAAACCCCAATTAATGGCTAACACCCTAGACTAGAAACCCCTTCTGTTTGTAATTCTCTCTTTCCTAAATAAAAATATAACAAATAAAAATCCTTAACAAAATGAATCGGATAATTCCAGATAAATACATGAAAAAAGGGTAAAAAAAAAGTAAAAAGAAAATATATTGTATAAGCGTCAATTGTCAAGTATCGTAGACCCAACTCTATAAACTAGTTGACATGGCATAATTTAGGTCCAAAAAAAGTAAATTTTTTTTTGAAAAAGATATTCCGAAAACACAAGTGACATTTGGAAAATTAAAATAAATTATCATTTATAAATTCGAAGCACAAGTGACATTTGAAAAATTAAAATAAATTATCATTTATAAATTCGAAACTACCATATAATTTACTAATCAACTTGATTAATTTAATATGGTTGTAGCACGTAAGCTGTGACAGATACTTGACTGCTTTGAGACCAGAAACTATGAAAAAATTGATTGTGAGATGCAAGAATCAGACACAGTCCCGCCACAATAAGCATGCATGTGTCTTGAGATTAACTAGTCTAATTAATTAATTAATTAATTAATTAGTGAGCTTATTAGTCCAAGAAATCCCTTTTCCCCCCTAATTATACAATTAAGTAGGGCTTAATTTGGACCCTCTAATAGGCTAACGAGATCCTACATAAATTTAGTTGAATTGAACCTTTTCATCCTATTGGGACACACTGTTATACTAATCCATGCATAATCACTTTAATTAGCCTATAAGAAGTGAGGCAAATATCCTAAAAAGCTACTAATCTTGAAACAGGGATATATGCCTAGGGTCTTCTGGACACAAGTCTAGATTTTCAGTCAAAAGGGCATCCAAAAAAACAGGGTTGAACATTCCAGCACATACAACATATGTTGTGTTTGTATATAAAGTAGCAATTTTGCAAGTTTTTAGGGGATGCATGAGCATAAACGTTGCAACCCTAGAAATTCCCATTTATTATATATATTTCATCATTTTCATGCAAAACATGAAGGGTACGGCTGGGTATGGCTATGGGGTTTTTTGTTTACCTTTTGTAGAGAATTTTATAGACCCAACAAAACGGATCTAAGACCCAAAACCCGAACTTGAACTATCCAAAGCCATATCCGACATGACGTCTAAAATAGACTCACCTAAAAGTGGACTCGAAATCCGAATTGACCTGAATCAGACCATATTCGACCCGAAATTTTCTACAAAGTCGTTTATTTTGTATGACAAGCGCATTGGACCAAAAATTGGTTAACCCGAAGTCGACCCGAACCGAAGTTCACCTGACCCAAACTAAACCAACTAGAAATGTCACTTAACCCGAAACATGACCCAACTCAAACTTAACCCAACCTGTATCTAAATCAAATGACCCATTTGCAAGGTATTTTTATATTCCCCCCCCCCCCCCCCCAAATTCTGCAGAATTCCACAAGTACAAAAAATTGAACCCCATTTTGAGCAGAGAGTAATAAGTACTTGCAGGTCATGCATTATATAAGGGGAAAAGGTACAGAAATAGATGTGCCTGTTAGCTCCCCTAAAAGGCCAATATTTATTTTTCTTGAACAATATGGTTGAATTTTACATAATTTTTGTGGAAAATATGAGAAATTAACAATTGTACTCTTATTTCCACTTGTGAGGCTTATAAAATACTGAACTAGAGGAAAATATATATGTGACTAATGTGAGTCATATTGCAAACATTATAGGAAAGGATGATCAAGGATTTGTTAGTGATATATGTTAATAAATATGCTTCCAAAATATATATTTGCAATCCTATTGGTAATGTTTTAAAGTATATCCTTGTGATAAAGTGGTGTACTAGAAACTTTCTTAAATAATGCAAGTGTCCTCTTCAATGATATCAACATGGCTTGAACATTAACCTATAAATAGGCTCCTCTTGTTTTGATCCCAAAAAAACAAAAAGAAAAAAAAAGGTATGAAATATGCCTATATGTTATGCATTGCTTTTTTTTTTTTGGGGGGGTTCAAATATTTTACTCATTACTAGTGTATGATATTTTTTAGAGGGTAGTAGATTTTCTATTCTGTGTGTGTTAAAAGAGATATAAAGGCTGCTTAAATGTAATTTTAACCCAAATATCTGGTAATGATTTTTAAGACTTTTATCAATTAAACTAACAATTACTTACTAAAAGCTGGTGACGTTAGTTGTACAAGAGAATGAGAGACTCACAATAGAGGAAAATAATAATGGAAACAACATTAATCCATTTTAGTTTATTGATAAACATTAAGTTCAAAATTTAATTAAATAAGTCTAGTTCAACCCAAAAAAAGTTCAATTTAGTTGATATAAATTCAATTTAATGTAAATAATTTTAATTCAGTTCGACTAAATTCAATAATGATGATAGATTAATTTGAAATTGAAATGTTAAAAGATTCACTACTATTTTTGGTATTTCTTGCCTTTAATCATATTATAGATTTCTTGACTATATTAATATTAATGTTCAAAGACATCTTTTGTTGGAAGGTGCAATTTGGCAAGCACAATGTAATCTTGATGGCTAAGCTTTATATTTGCCATAATGCAAATGATTTCCCCCTGTTTCAGCTTCATCAGACCTTAAAACAAATTGCAAACCCAGAAAACTGCATTCCTTGATTTTGGTGTAAAAAGACTCCAAGGAAGACGAGCTTTCACCTCTCCCTCTCTCTCTCTCTCTCTCTCTTGCCCTGCACTTTATTCTCTTCAAATTCGATACTTTCTGTGCTCAGAACCAGCACTATACAAGACGATACTAACCTCTTCTTTTTTATTGTTCCCCACATTGTCTTGTTCTTCTCCCTCTCCTCAGAATCTCATAATCATACACTCATACTACTCTTACTACTACGCGACTTCCCTGTCTCCATCTCTCTCTCTCTCTCTCTCTCTCTCTCTCTCTCTCTCTCTCTCTCT
>JACYFF010031957.1:127004234-127042087 GCA_017589665.1 Selenicereus undatus | reverse complement strand
TCTCTCTCTCTCTCTCTCTCTCTCTCTCTCTCTCTCTCTCTCTCTCTTCTCCTCTGCTTCTTCCCATCTGGATTCCCCTGTTTCTTCCCTTATTTTCTTCTTCAAATAGAGGATTAGTGGAGTAAATAGAAATGTGTTGGTGGGTTTTATGCATTGGACCTTTAATTACAAAACCCTGAAGCCAAAATGATGAAGAATTGGTATTTTCTTTGTAGCATGAATTTTTCCCATCTTCATTACTTCAGAAGAAACAGAGGAGAGTAGAGGGGTTTTCCCATTTCTTGTTTCGTTGTCTTTGTGCCAAGTGAGCAACTTTCAATCATTGGGTTGAGAGTGGACTTTTCCCCCTTTTCATTAACCCATTATTTGGGAATTGGGGCATTGCAAATTTCTCCTTTTATTTTTCTAAGGATCTCAGAAAAACAAGAAATCAAGAGTGGGGCGTGCTCTATATGAAGAACTGAAACGATGACAGATGGGAACTCGAAGAAGAGCAAGGTGTGCTTGTGTTTGCTAAATACCCATCAAAATGCTTGTTCTATTTCTCGCTCCTAAACCCTCAGTTGCCATGTTCAATGTCTGATTGAGTCTTCTTTTGAATCATTGAAGCTTTCATGGCCTAAGACTTTAGTGAAGAAATGGTTCAATATCAAGAGCAAAGCTGCGGACTTTCAGGCTGATGATGTCTCCTACATAGGTGATTTTACAATTTCTTCATTTTATGCTGCTGATTTCACCTTCAACCCAAAATCCCACCTTAATTAATGATGTGGGTTCTTAATTGATTGAACTTAATCCCTTGAGCAGCAAATTTGAGTCAATTTGGGTTTGATTTTATTGTTATATGGTGGTCCTAATCACTGCTAAAGATATCCCCTTTTAGGCCATTATTTTTTCCCTGTGTTCTTTTGAAGTTTAGGAATGTGGGTTTTTAATTCTTGGATTTCATGGTCCATCTTTCCCAGGTTACGATGAAGATTGGAGAACCAATTTTTCAGAGAGAGATTCTTGCACTATCAAGAAAAGCAAAACAGGTTCAATTTTAGTCATTTGATTGTTTTGGGCCAGTGTACTCTTTCAAATCCATCTCTATTTCTAAGAACTGCTTTTTAACTCAACATTTTGGCTTTAACTTTTGTTTACTCCTCCTTTTAGAAGGATCAAACAGGGGGACTGCTGACCGAGCTCGACGAAGTAAGGTTGATTTTGATGCATCTCAAGTCACAGATGTAAACAACTATAGGTTAGATTCATTTCCATAAAGTTGGTTTTTCTATCATCTTTGCAATTTGAGAATGATTTTTCAATTTTTTGATTTGATTTGTGGTGTAGGATCTTTGTAGCCACATGGAATGTGGCAGGAAAGTCTCCCCCTAGTCATTTGAATCTTGATGATTGGCTTCATACATGTCCTCCTGCTGACATTTATGTTCTTGGGTATGTTCTCTATCTCAAACATTTGCCAGAATTTGTTCACATCTGAATCGGTCTCTCTACTTGCAGAAATGCTTGTAGGGTAAGGCTGTCTACACGTGAATCTCCCTAGACCAGCGAAAGCCTGGCCCACACTAGGAGTTGTCGTCATTGTTGTTGTATTGGACATTTCCTGTGTCATAGAAAAGAACCCTTGCATAATGTCTATCATGGCTTTCAGATTCCAGGAAATTGTTCCACTGAATGCTGGCAATGTTTTGGGAACAGAAGACAATGGTCCAGCCAGGAAATGGTTAACCCTGATTAGGAGAACTCTAAACAGTCTTCCTGGGGGAAGTGGTGGTTATCACACATCCTCACCCATCCCTGATCCTATTGTAGAGTTGGATGCTGATTTCGAAGGTTCAACGAGGCAAAAGGCCTCGTCTTTTTTCCATCGACGATCGTTTCAATCTTTGAGCCGGAGCATGAGAACGGACAATGATATGTTAGTACCCCAACCGCAGCTTGATAGAAGGTTCAGTGTTTGTGACCGGTTTATGTCTCCGCATAGGGCTAGTGATTATGACCCGAATTACAGGTGGTGCTCCTCGGATGATGAAAACCTGAATGAATCCCCAGTTGCCACACAGTGCTCACCGATATCTTATTATAACGAATACTCTCCCATGGAGGAGAATGAAAGGCAAAGGGGGCAGTCTAAGTATTGTCTGGTTGCAAGCAAGCAAATGGTGGGGATATTTCTCAGTGTCTGGGTGAGGAGTGATCTGAGAGATGACATTCAGAATATGAAGGTCTCTTGTGTTGGAAGAGGATTGATGGGATATCTTGGAAACAAGGTACTTAGAAAGTTGCCATTGAAGGTTTTCTTGTATGAACTAGGAATTGAGGAGAAACCCTGTTGATATTGGTATTCGATTTTTGCAGGGTTCTATTTCCATCAGCATGTCTCTGCACCAAACGAGTTTTTGTTTCGTCTGTGGTCATCTGACTTCGGGACAAAAGGAGGGCGATGAACTAAGAAGAAATTCCGATGTCATGGAGATACTTAGGAAGACAAGGTTCCCTAGGGTTCATGGTACGGGTGATGACAATTCCCCTCAGACAATTATGGAGCATGAGTAAGGCATCTTGGTCCTTGGAAGCCAATGAACTAATCATATCTTTGCTGTTTACCCAACCTTTTAACACAAGACATGCCAATATTTCCTGCAGTCGAGTAATTTGGCTCGGAGATTTGAATTATCGAATTGCCCTCTCTTACCGAGCTGCCAAAGCTCTTGTTGAGATGCGAAACTGGAAAGCTCTCCTAGAGAATGATCAGGTACATATCTATTGCTGAATTTTTGTTCTTGCTTATGTTGCGTATACTTGAGCCTAAGCATAGATGTGTTTGTGCTTTGAGCAGCTCAGAATAGAGCAGAGACGGGGTCGTGTCTTTGAGGGATGGAATGAAGGGAGAATTTACTTCCCTCCAACATACAAGTATTCGAAAAACTCAGATAGATATGCTGGTGCAGATACTCATCTGAAAGAGAAGAGAAGAACTCCAGCATGGTACATTTTTGTTTATGTGTTTCCTATTTCAGACACTATTGTAAAGTCTATTTTATGATATAATCGGCATATGACCTACACCTGAAAGTGTGATTAAATTGGTTATATTAGTGGAAGTATAGTTGACATTCAAACACAACAGAACATCTGATATTAGCTGTGATTTACATCTGAAGGTGTGATCGAATCTTGTGGTATGGAAAAGGCCTCTGTCAACTGTCTTATGTACGTGGAGAATCTAGGTTCTCCGATCACAGGCCAGTTTACAGCGTGTTTTTGGCGGAGGTGGAGTCTGTCAACCGAGGCAGAATCAAGAAGAGCCATTCTCGTGTTCGGATTGAGGTGGAAGAGCTGTTGCCATATCCTCATGGGTATGCAGGCTTCAATTACTACTAGAAGATCAAATTCTGAAAACTAGATATCCAGGTATTTCCTCCTTTTTTCTTTGTGGGTTATCTGGGTGGCTTAACATATGTCAACTGTCAGATTCTGAGACCTATTGTTCAATTACAGAGCAGAAATCTCATCAATGAAAAGGAATATCATGTTTAATGGGCGAGGCAGAGCATGTAAATGCACCTTGTGAGGTAAGCTACAAATTAAGAAAGCAATTTAGTCGCTCTAATCATAATGTGGGTCTCTCTGTGGCAATCGCTTACTTTGTGGGACATTTGCCCAAAGCCTGCTTCTGCCGGATCCACACTGGGTTGTGTTGGCCACTCTAGTCATGTCACAGTCCTTTTGATTTTCCTAACTTTCTCCTCTTTTAAGAGTACACCACCATGCTATATGTCTGTCTGAGCCGTATATATCACAGTAGGGTCTACAAAGATTAAGATGTAATCAACCTTACTCGTTACACTAGCTTTCAAAGAGACTGTTTCGCAAAGACCCACAACTGCATTTTTTCAGGGCCTACACATAAACAAACTACTCACCCCTTGCCTTGTTTTATTGTCTCTTTTTGTTTTTCCTGATAATTCACCTGCAGTTAAACTTGCAAACGCTAGTGACTTGTGACTCAAAATTCTAAAGCTAACATCTTCAGCATGGTCCCCCTAATCTATGTATAGGTGGTCTTTGGCTATTCATAATATGTTGCAATGGGAACTAAAGCAATAATGGTGAAAGCGACATACCACCATCAAGTACCCTCCTCCCCCCCAAAAAGGGGTAAGCGCTCGACTTCTTTCTGTTATTGCTGTTATTCTCCCTTCCCTTGTGAAAATCTGTGTTGTTTCCCTTTGTCTAATTCCCTCTGTGTTCTCCTTTCTTCATCAGAAAAACACAGGCACCCCCTTATCCTGTAAAAAAAATTGCTGATTCCTCCTAACCCCGCAAGTCTGCAACTTACCCATTCTTTTTTTACTGCCATGTGATCTGCCTTTTGGCATCATTCACAAACACCCATCGTCAAGGTGAGTCAATCTAATCCCTTTAGTTGTTTTTCCCCTCCAATTTTTCCTTATCAATATCTCTGCTTTCACGGGTGCTTCTAGAGATAAGACCGATAATAGCTAGATGTTCGCAGACCCTGTAAAAGCAGTACCTGTGGTGGGAGTAATTGTTGTTTACTTTCAAATTGAGTTTTGAAACTCTGCTCCTTGGCTTATGCAGGTTGATTGAACTAACAATTTGAATTTGCCAAGGGCCGGCTAGGCGGTTTGACATCCATTCTTTCTTGTTAAAAAAAAAAGAAGGGAACGAAGAAAAATTTAGGAGTTAGCTGGAGAGAAAGCTAGCTAGGAGATTAACAGAATTGTTTGACATTGATAAGAAGGATGTTGATCAAGATTTGTAGTGTCTAAGTAAAAGAAGAAAAAAGAGAATGAGGATTTTCATTGATGTATAGTAGTATAGGCTTTTTTTTTTCACCCTTTCCTTTTTCCACTTGCAGCAGCAGTTGTCCTGAACTCTCTTTTTCTGATAGTTCATGATGATTTTACTAGCAATGAGGTAAAAAGGGTGATTTTTACATTGAGAGGTGATAGGCAGAGCCCTGTTTCATTGGTATCTTGCACTTCTTTTTTTGTAATGCAAAGGGAAGATGATGTCAGATAACATTGTTACTCAGAGGTCATTACAGGGACTTCACAGTGGTTTGTTTTCATTGGTAACAAAGTTAAAGCAGATTGTGACAGTATGGCAACTAGGTAGAATTCTTCAAGGAAGCCAAATACACAAAAAAGAAGGTGGTTGGGGCCACTTCCTGCATGTTCAAACCGGATACAATGCAGATTGGATGTATCTCGGATTTAGACAATTTTGAGTTTCTTGTTCAAAACCTAAAATTTCCATATAGATTTGGTCAAATTTTGAGTTTGACTAAGTCCTGAATCCATTCAAATAGAGATCTAATTAAAAGATATTCAATATGCTAGAAGATTCCAATACAATTTCCACCCCTAAGTCTTTTTGAACATTGAAAAAAGCTCAGTGTTGGTTCTCTTGTATGTAATTTATCATTCCACATGTGGATGTTGAATACAAATATAAGGGCTTGTTTGTACTAGGCATTGAATTGAAGTGAAATTTATTCATAGAAACAAGCCAAAATAAGATAGTCTAATCTCATAAAAGTTGTAGAGGATATATTTTGGATTGTTTACAAATGACAAAATGAAGAAGGAGGACATCTAAGCTTTGAATCAAGTTTGGAAAAGACAGACACATCACAGTGTTACTGGTGGATGGTTTTCTGTGCCCTCCCAAAACTTGCTTTTGCTTTGATAATTGAGGTGGACGTCCACATGGCAGCCTCAGCTTAAGTGTTGAATGGGTCCTAGATTCCTATTGGATGACTAACAAGTGCTCCTGTCATGGGATTCTTGACCCCCTTACATGTGTTACTTACGCAATACTTGGAAATTGGAATGGAGCCCAGCGTCTGCTGGTTAAAGGGTGCAATAAGCTAGTTATTTAGGGACTGTTTGGTGAGATAAAATAGAATGAAACTTAAACTCTTAGATATCAAATTTTACTCCTTTCTGTTTGGTAAGCACTTTAAGGGGATGGAACTTGATACCTAGAGAGGTATCAAGTTCCCGCCAATCTTGAGGAACTTGAACCCTCCCATTTTCAAGTAGGTTCAAGTCCCCAACCCTCTGGAATCAACATCATCGTCGTCATCATCATCATCATTATTAATTATTTTTATTAATAATTATTATTAATATTAATAATTATTATTATTAACATTAATGATATAACAATTAATAATATTAATAATAAGTGTTATTGTAATTATTATTTATTATTAATATTAATAATTATTATTATTAGTAATATTAATAATAATTATTATTACGAACATTAATTAATAATTATAATTATAATTACTAATTATTATTGAGAATATTAATCATTGTTATTATGATTAATAACACCAACAATTATGATTATAATTATTAATTATTACTACCAATATTAATTAATAATTATAATTATGATTAATAATAATATTTTTATTATTAATTATTATTATTATTATTATTATTATTATTTATAATTAATATAATTAATTAATAATTATAATTATTCTTATTAATTATTATTAGTAATAATAATAATTATAAATATTATTATTAGAAATTATTTTTTAATTAATTAATATTATTAATAATATTTATAATTAATAATAATTAATAATATTAATATTAATATCAATATTAATAATTATTATGATAATATTAATTATTATTATTAATAACCTTTATAATTAATAATAACTAATAATATTAATATTAATATTAATAATTATTATGATTATTACTTGTATTAACAAGAATTATTTTTGTAATTATTATTATTAATTTTTATTAATATTGATAATTATTATGATTAATTATTGTTATTAATAATTATTATTATAATTATAATTATTATAAATTATAAATTATTATTATTCATTATTAATATTACTTAATGATAATATTAATAATAGTTATTTTTAATGTTAATAATAATAATAATAATAATAATTAATTATTAATTATTATTAATATTAATTATTATTATTATTGATAGTAATGATAATGTTTGTTATTATCATTGTCATTAATATTACTATTATTGTTATTATTAATCATTATTATTTTTTTTAAATAAAATAGATTTGATTCCATTCCATAATCTATAGCCAAACAATAAGAATTGGAAGTTGATTCCATTCCTTTTCTCTCCAAACACATGAGTTTAGGATTCAAATTCCACCCTTCATCCCTCAGGGATCATCCCTTGATTCCATTCTATTCCATTTTTTCTCACCAAACAGGGCCTTAATCTATTCAAGGAGAAGTCAAAGTATCGTGGTAAGCTTCATTAATAATCGATGACAGAAGAATATTTATTGAGCAGCACGTCGTCATAAATAATTTCATTATATATTTTGGAAGAGTAACAGAACTGTTGACGGGTAACAAAAATATTCATACAGTTCTCACACATCCACTTTTTCTATGTCTTTTATTTGTAGGGATTTCCTTTACGTTTTAGTTGATGATAATGTAAGTAGATTCTTTGACAGAAGGGTTGTCTATTGATCTTGCACTTACCTTCCCCCCACCCCTCCCCCCCCAAAATTTTTACTAGCAATGGGTGTTGGGAAGTTGAGTTGTACTTGCAACCATACCCATTTTTCAAATCATATCTATGTCTATATCCATACCCGTTGGATTTTAGATAACTATATCCATACCCATACTCATCAAATTTTTTGGATTTATGGTTTTTTTTTTTTGGGTACATAAAGAGAATACAAATTGTTCCTCATATTCAACCCATATTTGCATACACTCCATATTCGATTAGCAACTTCAAGTGACTCTAATACACCTGTGTCCAATTTGACTCACGAAAGTTAGAATCATAAAATAAAATAAAATAAATCATTTTACTAGCAAATTAGGTATACAATTAGATACGGGTAGTAGGTATCCATATTCATACCATACCCATTTCCAAATGCAATGTCCACACCTATACCCATACCTACCTAAAACCCCTCTTTTAATCAAATTTTCTAGATTTGGATAATACTTTCATCCCTAATCTCTACTCTATTCATTGTATCCATTAGTCGAGGCTTTGTGTTCATCTATTCTATAGGATCGGTTTATAGATATTTTAAGGGTTTTGTTGGTTTTAGTGCCATATCGATACACATGAGTGACAAGCAGTAGGGAATAATACAAAGTAATAAAGATATATAAGAGCGGTAAACAGCAAGTAAAGAAGTGTAAAAGAGCTGTAAGTTGCAAAAAAACTTAGCAGTAAGCATTAAGGAGAAGTGAGCGATATGCTGCTAATTTTGAAATGAATATGCCCTGAAAGATCATATTCACCCCCAAGTTTAACTTTCTTTTAAATTGTTTGAAAATAATTTAAAATCACCAATATTATTTTATTTAGAGGACATGTCTGGAGGTTTTCAGGTTAAAGGAGAATCCAACAAAGCCTGCGAACCCTTCCAGACCAGGTTTGACCCTCTGCCTCGCTCTCAACCCTTCTCTTCTTCGATCTTCTTCTTTTTTTCTTTAAAAAAAATTATGATTTTTGCATGGGAAATTGAGAACATATTCTCATGGTGCGGTCAAACCTTCCTTCAACAAATATTCTTTATCACCTCACCTCTTTGCAGGTCCATACTGATTATAATTATATTGGTTGGTACGTATACCGACCAATATTAGGTGATAAATTTAATTTACATATTCTATATACTATGTTGTACTTTTTGTATTTGTTGGTACATAATTATGTGCTAAGTAGATCTTATAAATGTCCTTTAAAATTTTAAGAATTTTTATACATAATAGTAATTTTGAACAAAATTTTCAGTTAATAATGAATACGTACATTGGATTGAACATTGGTTAGTATTTGCTCTGTTGTTGTTTCCAATGGTAATATCTTTCATGAAAGCATAAATAATTTTTTTTTTTTTTTTAATCTGTACTAGTGCTTGCAACGGTAAAGTTACTCACATATTAAATCCCGCAAAAATGATGTTCATACTAAAATTTTCCTATGTACCTTCCAGTAGTTAATGTTCTAATCAATTGTATGATTGTTCAAACGTATAAGACTGTTAATTTGGGAGCAGGTTAAACCCCCACACATGTGATCACCACGTGACTCCATGAAGCAAGAGAATTGGTGAAGATCGGATGTGTATGTTGTGAGTTATGAATTTATATGTTAGAATCTATATGTTATTTGTGAAGTTCGTGAAATGCGATGAATTATATCTCTACTTTTCTGTCATGTAAGAATGTGCAAAATTTTCATATATATAAATGAAGCCTGATGCATATTTTTAATATCATTGTCTAAGATGTTCATTGACAAACTAAGAAAAAAAAAAGTATAACGGATAATCTATACTGTAAAATACGGTTTCAATTTATAGGTAGAATCAATTATTAGTTATTCGGTTAAAGAACTCGAACGTTAGCTTCATGCATGGAGAAATAAAAACCGCTACAAATCAACCCTAAGATAACAATTCATGCATGTTATTTCCTCGTCCTTTTTCCTGGTGCAATATTAATGATGAGGCACCAATATTATTGATTTGCTATGATCATGCATTGAGTACTGACAATGCATTGAGTACTGACATACACGTACAGGAGTTGCATTGCACGGTTGATATCAGAAATCAGAATAAATTGATCAAGACAGTCAATTCCACATCCCCATCATTATTCATTTCCCTCTTCCTTTTTTCCTCTTTTACTTTTGAGTTTACCTTCCCTTGATCCCTGCACAAATTCACTTTATCTGCAAATTATATGATAGTTTTAGGTTTATAATCTGGATTATTATATATAGATTTTTTTAAAAAAGCTTTTTAAAACTTGTAATCTATTTTCATGCATGATTTTCCTTCCCAAAAGTAAAACTTCCTCGATTCAAATTGGATGTGCCAAATTTAGCTATCTCTGAATGCTTTTCAGGATGACCTTGACAGAGATTGAGATTTGTTTGAGTCCACGCACTTACCTTGTGGATCGATGCTTCACCTCGTACGTACCACGCCATAGGATTTATAAACCCGAGTTTACGTACACTATAGGTGCTGACTTAATCCCCTCCTTTATTAGGATTCAATTTTAGAAGGTAAGGAGCGTCGCAACTAAGGTTTACTTGGGTAAACAAAGGTTTACTTGGGTAAACATTTGACCAACTATTCATTAATTATTAAACTTCATATAAGATTTTGACTATTATACATACTATTGTTGTTTCTTGATACATTGTATATAGATCAAGACATGCTTTATATAGTGATGATATCACTTACTTTCCTTTCTATGCAATAAGGACGACTAAGGTAAACACAATTCAAATTAAAATATCTTATAATAATTCACACAATAGATTACCACTACTTGTTTAACTGCTACCGAAACAACTGATTTTACCCGCACAGTGTCATATGAAATCAACAGCGGGTTATAAGGGTTGAGTTTGAGTGGGTTCAATTTTACCAAAAAAGAGCAAGAGCCAAGACTGCCTAGTAAAAATGTTCATTTACCCAATTTACCATGACCTATGTGATCTTGTCAACCCCTGCTCTCTGCCGATATCATGCACTCATCAACACAACTCACTACCACCCATACACAGGTACACCTCTCTCTCTCTCTCTCTCTCTCTCTAGTTCTGCCTTGGTGAAGGTAGCTTGTGGATCAAGTTATCAGTAGGAAGGGTATGACTGTAAGATTATCAGTGTCACAGAAAAAGGCACTATATAGTATATAATATATCCTTAGTTAATTAAAACTGATTTTTCCCAAAAAAAAAAAGTTAATTAAAACTAATTAATTTTACACGTAATTTTGGCGTAATTATATTATTTGTTTTTCTGCCATTATTAATTTGTTCTGTGACGAAGTTGTAACGTTAACTTGCATAATCTCCCCTCCACGTGCATGTCCTACTTAAAAAGGCTGGTCTGATATTCATTCATGCTACGAAAGTTGCAGACACACCAATTTTGGTCAACTTCTTGGTTTTCTAAGTTGTTGCTCAACTTTACGAACATCACTCTCTGTTTTTCTTCCCTTTTTTTGTTATTTTCTGAGTTAATTTAATTTACTTTAATTTCGCCCACCAATGAGGTTGGATTTTTGACATATGGGATTTGTTTAGTCTTTGTCAACCAATCGAATAGCTACACCAACTACCCCTAATCTAATCTATTTATTATTTATTTATGCGTGTATGGTATTCTTCTTCTTTTTTTGGTGGGGGGGGGGGGGGGGGTTCGGAGTAGTATTATTTATTGCTGAGTATGAGTAGTTAATCACATAAATGGACCGATTTGACATGAGTCTGTAAGGGTATTTGGCAAACAGTTTTTTGAAGAATTTTTTGATCAATTTTTTTTTTATCAAAATTAGCTGTTTGATCAAGTAAAAAAGCTAATCTGGGTGTTTGGTGAAAGAGCTTTTTAGAAGAGCTTTTTAGTCCAAAAAGCTAATTTGAAAAAGCTAATTCTATGAGTTTTTTGAAAGAGTTTTTTGAAGAATTAGCTTTTTGTCTCACAACTTTATTAGAAACAGTTAATTTTAACAAACAGTTTTTCAACAAATAACTAATTCAACCAGCTAATACAAACAGCTAACAGTTAACAGTTAATACAAACAACTAACAATTATTTGCCAAACAGAGCCTATATTATTTTTTGATATTGGTATCAAATGAGTTAAGATAATCTAGATGGGAGAGTTTCTTGTGATAAATGATCACATTTTGAAAAGTTTAAAAAAATGCTCATATTTTGAAAAACAATTTTGGCAACTTTTAAAAATGCTCATATTTTGAAAATAATTTTTACTCTAGAATCAGATGTAATATTTTTTAACCTCCTAACGTGGACTTGTTCATCTAATTAGCAGTTAATTTCACATATATCACGTTAATATTAGAAGGCTAAATAATATTACATCCAGTTGAGAAACGCTAAAAAACTTAAGGGTTCTGAAAAAAAAAAAAAAATCGTTTCGGAATAGGTAAAGGGAGGTAGATGAATATCTTTGTAACATGAATTTATTTGCGTTAAAGGATAGAACTCCAAAACCCTAGTGGGGCCTTAGGAATGGCCCATAATTGAAATGTGGTTCCTCGCAGAATCGAGGCCCAGAAAACACAGCACACACAGCACCAAAATGCAAGACGGGCTCCAAAAAAACAACAGGGCAAAAATACAACATTGAAAATGGAACGAAAGGAGCCTCTCTGTGCATACATACAAACTATATGTGCCCCCCTTGTTATTTATTTGCAAGTGTAGCTGTAATTCAGTAATCATAGGACACTTGAAAAGGTTCCTCAAGTATATTGAGATCCAAGCAATATAGTTTTTCAGGCCTAGCTGCATTGAGATCCAAAAGAGTTAGATTCTCAAGTCGTGTCAAATTTGCGAGAGTCACCGCCAAAATGATTTGTCATCAAGGAGCAACTGAGTGAGCTTGGTGAGTTTGCCCAAAGGCGATGAAATTGACCCCGAGAAGGAACACCCAGGTAACATGAGGCAGACCGAGTTCAGAAGGGATCGGAGAAGGAATGAAGTGATTATAAGCAAGGCTAAGCTCCTGGAGAGGGGTGAGGCTAAAGAGGGAGCTGTTTGAAGAGAAGCTTCCCAGGAGGCAGCTGCTAGTGAGGTCGAGCTCAATCACATGGCCGGTCTCCTCATCGTATTTTACACACCGTCCCACGAGCAAGAACCCTGGCCATCTGGCCATGACTTCAGCTTCGGTTGGGCAGATGGAGAATCAGAAGCAACAGCACAAACTATGAGGAAGGTCTGCTTGAAATGCAGTAAAGCAGACAGTCTCGTGACCATGGCAGAGTGGAGGAGGGACAATGAGCTAGAGCTCCTGGTGAAAATGAATGACAAGAACATGCTAAAATGAGCACAAAGATGATGAGAAGTTAGGAATGTTTTACTATTCTCATGTAAAATGAGCTTTTCGAAAAGGAAAAATTTTGGACGCAGAACTACTTATTTTGATTGAATTGGTTGGACAAAAAAAGGGAAATTTTCATTAAAGAAATAGAAAAAGATAAAAAAAATTATGAAAAAATTTACAGAAAATAAGAAGTCATTGTGCAAAAGTTGTGGAAAAAGTTTCTGACCTTGAACATGCTGATAGCCTTCATATTTGGGGGCCAGGGACCTTATATTACAACCTCAGGCAAGGTTTGTGACTCTCTTAAAACTTAAAACCCCAACAATATGGAAACTATGAAACATGAGCTGCACTGATTTGCAGAGCGTAATTTGGAGTTGAACTAATAAGTCCTGATGCTAAACGAAACCGATGATTGGATGAAACTTAAAGTGCACTACTAACCTCTGTTTTATCGATAGTAGGACTACGAGAAGACTGTACGGATATAATACATAGCATACGATATTGAGCACGTGGGATATGATATGAACATACAGTGCAGAAAGACATTGTCCGTTACTCATCAGCGACTCCACACAAAGAAAAAAGGATCATGATTCATACAGGAGCGGAAAGGCTAATGCAACTATGGCGGAAACATAATCGCAGGAGAGTAACTAGAGATGTTATAACAGAAACATAGGCGACAGCTCAAGAACTAAGTCAACAATATTCTAGTGCTGAGCATTCTCAATACTGGAAAAAATGAAAGTGTGAAACACTTAAGCCACATAGAAATCAGTAAAGAAAGTTGAAATGAATATAATATAAGGCAAACGATACAAATTGGAACAGCAACCTTAAACATGGATATGAAAAAGATATCAGGTTGAAAAGCCAATTCAATTAACCTACTAGTTTCTAAAAGCTTCCAAGACATACTGAAGCAAAGCAACTTATGCTGATCAAAAGTCAAATGATCCCAAGACAAACACAGCAGGACTAAGCTGTACAAAACCTAAAGGGACTACGGATAAAGAATAAGGCGATAACTTTGAAGTGGAAGGGTAAGCCAATCCCAAAAACATGACTGCCTCCTCTTCCAGTTCAATGGCATCTACGATGCTATATACCGAAACCAGCACGCTTTCCTGACCGTAGCTTTGGCTTTGAGGGGAGGCTCTCGAGGTCCTTGTCAATATCAAGCTGTTTTTCGCGACATTCTGCAGTGCAAAATGCTCGCATGCTGCAACATTGAATAACAGCATTCTATAATCAGACTCCAAAACCCCAAAAAAAAGGACACATGAAAAGAAAGGTTCTTTCCTTGGCCCCAGAATACAAGATGTTATGAACACAGGAAACTAGTTTGTCTTAGGTCAGCTATAAATCAATCACATTCAGGAACGAAATTTGATGAAAAACTAATGAAGAAACCCAAATTGAAATCAATGCCGAACAGGAAAGATTAATAGAACAGAGCAAAAGCATCACAATAACAGCGCAACCAAGAATTCCAACAATGGTGTTAAAACACAGAAAAACAACATTGGCTCGCAGTCATCTTATATACATGATCATCACTCAGGACATCAAAACGGGAAAAAAATTCATCATTGACACGATTTATCCTCCAAATAGCACGATTACACAACACAATGATTCACACAATGTAAGGCTGAACTCCCCCAATTTCTAGTTAATCAATTAAAAATGTCAAGAAATTAAAGGAATCCGTCAATTCAAGAACGAACAAACAAAAGAAAAGCGATAAACAACAACAGCAGAACAAAAGAAAAAGCAAAAAGAAGAAATTTAGTCACCTAGACATGAAAACTTCGCCATTGATAGCGATCTTCTTGCGACAATAGCAACACTTCTCAAGAAAAGCACCAAACCGAAACCGCTCCACAGGATCGCAAACGGGAGCAGAGAGACTGAAGATCAAAGGGCGAATTTTAACCGGCGAGGGTTTCCCAACCTGAATTGAAGTTCCGATCGCCGGCTCCGGGCTATTCAGCGCCCACCGGATCTCCTTGGACTCGTAGATCGGCGCCGTGAGGACGGTGGTGTCGCCAGAGCTCGACGGACGCCCCAACCGCGATCGCTTGGCCGCCATTGTTGATCGTACCCAGATGGGGAGAGACAGAGAGACAGATAGAGGATTAGGGTTAGGGTTAGGGTTAGGGTTTAGGGGAATTTGGGGGGACTTGGAGAAGGAGAAGGAGAAGCAGAAGGAGACTGAATGAATTTCGGGTTTGGAGCTGCTAAAAAGTTGTAGTCGTATTACGAAAGAGGGGAGTAGGGGGGGTTGAGGCTGTGTCAGGTATATATAGGCTATTGTGGACCCCAGTATCAAGGAAGATGTTATTAAAAAAAAAAATAATCTTGGGGTTAAGTTTTGGCGATTGATGAAGATGTCAATGAAGATTTAAGTTGATTACTCCATTATTATATATAAATAGGGCAAATTGAGCTTCAATTATGGGCAAATTCTGTTGGGAAGTTTAATTCTTGTGTGATCAGGCGTAAAAGTGGAATCGAAATGGTACCAAGTAGGGGTATGCAACGGATTGAATTAGGATCGATCCATTAATAAATTGATCTAGTTGAGTCATGTACATATATCAATTTATTATTGATCTAGTTCATTATGAGTTCGACTTGTTATTGATATTGATCAACCGTGACTTCAGCCACTGACATAGTTAGATTAGGCTGCCTACAATTCACCTCTTGGGATGTAACCCTTCCCCAGACCTTACGTGAACGCGGGATGTTTGTGCACCAGGCTATCCTATTCAAAATAGGTTGACTTGATTGGACCAATGAAGATCTAACCCTTGGCCACCCTAGCACTAAGTAAGGCAGCTTGGATTAGAGAAATTGTTGTTGTTATTATTATGACTACTATTATTATTATATATTTTTAATTAAAATAAGGCACAAAATGATGATACAATACAATTAACAATATAATGGAGGGGAGAATTGAACCTGAAACCTAACATACCCAAAGCTTCAATCTTAATCACTAATCCAAAACCTTGTTAATAGAGATTATTTTTTTAAGTACCATAAATTATTATTATAGATTATAAGTTAAAAGATCATTAATCCAGATAATATTTCTAATTTACAATGTTTTAAATACCTTTTTTTGTGGTTATCTTCGTCAAGAGAAGAATAAAAAGTTGATAAATGGATTCCTCATTACTTTAATAAATTATTTGATAATTAGTGATCATAAGTAAATTTAATTGCTCTATGTTATGCCAAGGAAGGGAAAGTTCTGATCCTAATTCTTGCCCTAGTTAACCTCTTTACATCCAAAGAGTGGCCTTAAGACAGTTATTATGAGACCTCGAATGATATTATCTTATTCTAAAAAAAAATACGATGTTCCAAAAATTGAGATTATAAGATGAAAGGAGCCCATAAATGTGGCCATCAGAGTTTATTGAAATTTATTATTGAAGCGTTCTCATTGAATCTACTTTGATGAATACCTAATTTAAGAAAGCTGTGTTTGACTCTCACCATTAATTAAAATAAAGAAATAATAAGACGACTCTAAATTCTGTGAAGTTAGACCCACACTGGGAGATAGTGTTCAAAGAAATAATAAGACGAGTGTGTTTGCCACATGAGCACATTTATCTATATAAACATATTAAAACAAACCAATTCTGTTCTTCAATTGTCCCATACCATTTTCACATAATTTATTTTTGTATTTTTTTTCATCTCTATTATTGGCGACAAGAATCAAGAGATATCAATTTGACTCTTTTTCTAACTCTCCAATATTATTCTTTTTATCTTTCCAATTATACAAAAATAAATATACTTACTACATAAAAAAGATTCTAATGTCCAATATTTCCATAAATATGACAATGATTGATAATACCAAAGTTACAAATAAAAATTATGATAGTAAAACATTCCGATTTCCAGCTAAAACGTATAATATTGCATTGATTATTTATATTTTGTCAAATACTGATATATCTATCATAAATCCAGAATAAACAGATTTCTGAAATAAAAAAATAAAAAACTCACTATCTAAGATAAAAACAATTACATTTATAAATCTCATACACTGTATAAATCCTCACTCAATGCTAATTTACACTAACACTACCTCAAATGACAAATACACGGTAAAAAAAATATATATACACAAATGACGTTTGGAAGTTTAAACCCCTAGATCTACGATATTGGTGGTTCGTTTTTCAAACAAACCCATTGGCCATTGGCCCCAAGCTCAATTTCAACGTATTAAACCAAGGCCATAAATATATTCACCTCATGTCGAGTCCTTAATATCCAAGAATCTTCTCCTTTACACATCCTGATATGATGAGGACATCCTAACAAAATGTGATTCAGTGACTGTAACCCTGTTGAGTACCACAGCAATAGCATCTCCTGACTCCCATAAAAGAGACATAGGAAGGGTTGAATAGGATGATGACCAATACTTTGATTGGTGAAGAACACGAACATCATTACATCCATCGACAATGGCCTGGGCTCCTCATAATTTACATGTCTGGAGGCATCTTCTCTGGCAGCTGTTGGTGAAGATATGATCGATGAATCCCTGATCCAGCATTGGCTTCTGCAAACCAAAAGGGATTTGGTAATGAAAAGTAACTGAGGTGCGAGAGGCCAGAGCAGTTACTTGGGGATATATACACACTACTGAGCGGTAAGTAATCGACCATAACTCAATGCAAGAGTGATCGGAGATCTGCATGACATACAAACAGTGCATTTAGCGGAGCTAAGAGACAAGCTGAAAATACCCGAGGCAGAGCCGAGGTTCATTGACCTATGAATATGGTGGCTATTTACCTGAATATGATTATGCCAAGAGACTGTCTCTTGAGTACTGTCAAGTTTTGGCCGAGACAGGTCCCAAAAGGCTGCATCAATGTCCAGAAACAGAACCGAAGGTTTACCTCAATGACCAATATGACACCCCGCAAGCAGATTGTAAAGCATCATTTTGTACAGGCCGATTGATCTAACAATGCCCAGTTCCTCCTTTCAGAATCTGGACAGAACATTAGGGAAGGGTTCATCAGATGACAACTCAGAAGCAATTTGTAACAGGAGTTCAACTTCACAATTCGGTCAACCTGATACCTCAAGAGGGCTTAAAAGATCTTGGCCATTAGTATTGTAATAACTGCAACAATGTAAATCCAGGCGACATAGCCACTTAAAACCCCTGAAGGTTCACTTCCATTATCACAATGAGAATTTTGATCATTTTCTGCTTTAAATCCACCTTGGGACAGAGAATGACACAAAATGAGCACTGCAAAGCAAACCCCATCCCCGGGGTTAACATGTATACCAAGAGAACCCTAAGTAATACTTGCAATGATTTTGCCAACGCAAAGCACCAAGTTAATTCAAGAGTAATTATCTATCATTTAAAAAAAAAACGGAAGTAAGATTCGTTACATCTATCTAACTCAACATATAGATATGTAAAAAGGCTGTATCATCTGAATTCTCTGGCTTCAAGGAACATGTGAGCTAGAGGAGTGCCTCAGATTTAAAATCATCCACCCACCATAATTGGCCACTATGACATGCCAATAGATGACATTGCCCCCTTTTTTTTATTATTATAATTTAGACCATAAATTGCACTTACTAGCTTCATGCCCTGACCTGAATGACTAGTGGCTTTTCTGCTTAGCAACTAAGATAAGAACTTTGAACCCTTTCCACCAATGCCAATATATAGTACATGAGTATAGGTAGGATACTCCTTGTTCGTTCAATTACCCATATATCCTATAAAGAGTTAGAACTTGACCTCCACTAGGTTGAGCAACTAAACACTATCATGAGCTCACTGCCCAGGAAGCAGGCCAATCAGGCCCAAGCTTAGGGAGAATCTCCATCCTATAAAAGAAATTTTGATTTAGCCGTTGCTTCACATTTCTCAAAGCAAGATGTAAAAGAGTTTTCATGTTCATTACTGAGCCAATCATTCTAGGCTTTACCATCCTTTCTGCCATCTTGTCACTCGCTTCCTTGATATCAGACTAAGAATCACGAAAGGCAGACTGGATACAAGATACATCTTCAAACAGTTTCCCACCATAAAGGTTTTCCCTCTACTTGCAATGGTTCATTGTGTTTCCATCCTAATAAGAATTTTTAACAATTTGCGCGATAGAGGGAGTAGTGCAAAATTCTACAACTTCGGGTTACACCTTTTCAAATTCTTTGGCATGCCATATTTGGGTAAGGCCAAACATTTGCTTGTTTAAACTCAACAGCTGAACTATGACAACAACAATCCTAACAAAATTGAGCAAGTACACAAGTCCAGTAGCAGCTGACTAAGTACATTAGAGGACTACAATCTCTAAAAATTTTGTGTGTATAATTATTCTAGCTCATTTCACCACTAGGATGCATATATTATGAATTTACGACAGTGCAGAAAGAACAGAAATTATTTGAAGCTGTGTTTAAAAACAGCGTGCCCGGGGCGCGCCTAGGCTCACAAAAGCCCGGAGCCCACTCCTCTATGCCTTGGAATGGGTCAAGCTCAGTCCATTCTTAAAGTCCGCGCTTTTTTGGGCTTCAGACCGAGGCCCAAAGCCCATGAAACCCGCGCTTTATAGATCATAAAAGACCAATTGGGGGAAAAAAAAAAAGAAAAAAAAACCTTTAAGGGGCCTCGACCGCTCTTTTTGTTTGTGGAAGGCTTTCAATCAAGATACTACTAGAAGTTAACAAAGGACATTGCTACTACTGAATATGAGTTTGGAGTTGGAAACCCTAGCCCTGGTGACAACAATCTAGTAAATGCTTTGTTCTTCTGTCTTCTTTCAGACTTCCTTCTTCATCCTCCTCCTCTGTTATTTGACAGCCATGCAAGATTTTTCTTTGTATCCTTTTGTTTTTTAGGGGCTTCAAGGAGGTCGAAAATGGTGCCTCCTCCAGTGCTATAATGGTACCGAACCCTTGCGCTTTTTTTTTTTGTACTTCTTCATCTTTCTCCCTTTCTATCTCTCTTGGAGAGTCTCTCTCTCTTCCTGGTATGCCGGCAGCATGTGTTATGTTTTTGGGGTTCAATTTATAGTAATCTAATGGAGTTGTGTTTAATGGTTTAATTGTATTTTGTCTTGTTTAATTGTATTTTATCTTGTTTAATTGATTCTCTTTTTTTTTAGTGGTTGGTGAAAATCATTTATTTGATGCCATTATCTAGCTGATTTTAGAAGAAATATGGTTTTGGAGTGATTTTCAAACATTTTTTAGTTAAAGTTCGGCTCGCATCTAAAAAGCCCGCGCCCGGGGCCCTAGGACCCTTTGCAGTTTTTTGCGCCTCGGGCTTTTTTAATCTAAGATTTGAAGGACGGAAAATGCACTCAAAAAAAGGGTTATATCCTACTATTTAATTTTTTATTTAAAAATAAGCAGACAAAAGTAGCAACTGCTTTCAAGACAATTTGCAATATAAAATTAGTAAAGTTTGAACTCAACTAGGTAACAAACACGGGACTATATAAAGGTAAATCCAAAGGAGAAAGTGCATAAGAAACAGTCGAATTGTACCTCAACCATGAACAACAAAATCAACTGCTCAAACTGGTATATAATTTCAACAATACATCTCAAAGTCATGATTTACCTCTATATGAGTAGTCATAATGGTTGCTGTATAGCGCTGGGGAGGAGAGGGATATTGTTAACTTTCCTATGTTATTACCCAGAAAATTAAATATGGCAACACACACACACACACACACAAGGATTGCATACCTTATAATGCTGATCACATATACATGAAATGTCATAATCCACGAAGCAAAATGTTGCAGCCGGAAAGAGGCAAAGATTTATCCATAAAAGGCACAAACTCGGAAGATGCTGCTCTGGTGTTTCGAACAGTTTCTGCAATTGCTGATATTTCTCTTCAAAAACCCACTACACTTCCAAAAGCAGATAAGTGTTCGACAGTCTGAACACCAGTAGGCATTACATATGCTCCCCAAGTGAATCTGAATAGTGGATAGAAATGAGCCTTGAGGAAGAAGGAATGCTGCTGACATTAAGCAGCATACCTCAGGTTCGTCCAACTCTAGAACAAGCCAATCCATTTTTTGAAAGCCAATGCTGCATCTCTTTTCTTTAGTTGGGATTCTGTCTGGAATTTTGGAGCCTTACCCTTATACAGTGTTTTATGGTACTTCAAGAAGAGCATGCGGTACTTGTACTTATCAATGAACATTTTCCCTTTCTCCATCATTTCTACAACCTCATTTGCTCGAGCAAAAAACCCACCTCGTACAAAAGAGTAAAGAACAGAATCCAACAGTTCTTGATCAAATTTCATTTGGGTGGCAGCAGCAATACTTTTCAGCTCACCCCACAACTCCGCTACCTCAATATATTTCCCTCCAATTGCTGCATATCCAGTAACCATAGAATGGAAAGTTTGCGCATTGGGAGTATGCCCCAAGCTTCTCATCTTCTTAAGAGCCTTCTCTGCATCTTGCATCAATCTCTTCTTACAGAAGAAGTGGATGACATTATTCCAATCATGTACTCCGCAATCCACCCTCTGCCCATCCTTAATTTCCCGCAAGAGTTTTGCCATAAAGCCAGCTTCACCAGTCGCTGCACATTCCCCCACCAGAACTTCAAATTCTTGGTGATCAGCTCTAGGTATTTTTGCTTCTTTCATCTCTTTAAAGAGATCTAGAGCTCCTTGATTATCTTTTTGTAGCACCCTATACTGTATTAACGCCTCATAGCAACTAGAATCCAGCTGAATCCCAGCCTTTCGAACCTCCCGCACAAGCAACATGACCTCGCGGGGCCTGTTTGCCTTGCAGTATGCTTTTAGAAGTGATGAGTACACAGAAGAACTGGTCCTAATCCCGGCAAAACGCATCTCATCAAGAAGATCATGTGCTTGATCCAACCAGCCAAGTGAAACGCAAGAATTAATGACATGAACCAATGCTGAGTCATCAGTGGACAGTGGACAATCTTCATTCTCGGCTTTGATCAGAAACTCAGCTAATTCCTTAATCTTCCCAGATTCCAAGAATGTCTTGGCCAACTTGACATATGTTTTTTCTGTCGGTAAAAGTATACCGCGTTCACTTGTAACCAATTCTATTTGCTTTTGTAATTTGAGTGACAAAGAACTAAGTATTTCTTTCGCCTCAGCCTCCAAAAAAATAAAGTTCCGATCTCTGCTGAAATCTTCGAAAGACATCAAATAGCCTGCTTGATTTCCAACGACATCTGAAGAATTTGACCGGATTCTGTCTGCAAATTCAGTGGGAGGAGAAGAAACTTCTTTTTTAGCAGGTTCAAACATGAGAGTGGCTGCAGCAAGCGAATTTCGTGCCGCTTTTGCCTTACGAAGCATTTCTAAAACCATCTGAGACACTGAATCTAGGTCCCCTAATTTCAAGTAGCAGTTGAGCAAGCAATTATAATACTGCCGAAACTGAGCCTCACTCAGGTCATGAGCTTCATCAATGTGTCTTTTCAGCTTTCTTAGTTCTTCTCTTCTTCCATTCCTTTCATAAACATGGGCCATCATGATTAATAAGGTTGCATCTGTTTTGACACCAATTCTAGGCATCATGTCAAGCAGCTGCTCAGCAATCATAGTAGTCCCAAACAGAAGACATCCAGCCAGAGCAACACTAAAGGCAAGCGTGTTAGGCTTCATAGCAATCAAAGGGGCATTGCTTTTCTTACGGGGGTCTACCCTGTTATTCTCAAAATAGTAACCTATCTCAAGGACCAGCTCAGCAGCAAGATAAGCTCCGGCAGATGACTGTGACATGCGGCCTAAAACCGCAGACCAAACTCTTACAGGTGGATATTCTTCCATTCCCACCAACTTCCTCAAGAGAATGGATGCAGGGACGGGAAAATCACATCTTGCAAGAGCAATAGAAAGAAATATAAGTGTCTCTTTCTCAAATAAAGTCTGTTTACCTTCCTCAAATGCCTGTTCCACCAACCTAAAAGCCTGGTCAAGCAACTGGGGGTCTAGGCTTTCTGCATAACTTGTAAGCAACTTATTTACCACAGACTTCCGAGGAAATCCTTCCATCTGCAAATGCTGTTCAAAAAGCCTCCATGCATCATGGTATTGATGTTCATCAAGCGCATTCAGTATATCCAAGCTAAGCTTAGCAGGGTCATGAGCCTGCACTAAAATTGTCCCAGCCGCTGTAGAAAAGGGATGAGTTCGACTGAATACATGGTCTTGACAGCTCAAGCACGCAGAGGGTCTACTCTCACTAGCCAAAGAATAGATAGCTGGCGGAAAATGAGTTCCTCTGCTTGGATTTGATAAGATGATAGAAAAGTAACCAATACCACCAAGCCACGAAGACAAAAACTGGTTCTTTAGCTTTCTAACTCTCAGCATTTTCCACTGTTCAGCAAGATAATAACACTCTACAAAAGAGAGGAATAAACGCAATAATCATATAGTATAAGAAAAATTGCAACCTATCGTACAACAACATTTAGGTAATGTTTGGTAATGTAAACAACTTTGCAATACAAACAAGTTTATAGTTGTTTTTCCATTATCTTGTTTGGTTGTAAGAAAGTATTGCAAATAATAACTCCCTTCTAATTATGATTATCACAAGCCATATGATCATGATTGCACTACAAAGTTGATTACATTGCATTACATTCAACCAAACATTACAATAGTAATTCAGAACACACAACGAACAAAGAGATGATCAATTGGTTATCAGTACTGTCAGCAGAAGTCTGTATGCTTGCAGTTCAGTTTACAAGCTACGTAAAGCATATCTTTTGGAATTAACAACACTACCTGAAAATGCTCATGCCCATACATACAAAGTACCAAGTATCTGATCTCTCACCTGATTCATTAGCCAACAAGCTACTCCAGAGTTCTCTTTCCAAACTGCGAACTATTTTCGTCTATGTCAAACACATGCTCTCAGCAGTCAGCATGCAAGTAAAAGTCCAAGCTTCACAATTCTAAAAGTTCAAAGAGTACATATTCTGTTTCATTACGCCATTCCCAGAGTTCCAGTTTAAGGCGATGAATTAAGACAGCAAAAAAACCCTAACTAAGCAATTCAGAACTCAGCTTCCAACAGAATCAACAAGCAAGAGAAGCAAATTCCTAAATATCACAACACAATTAAGACAGCATAAAAACCCTAATTAACAAACACAACAGCTAAAACCCTAAAGACAATAATCACAACCAAATTAATGTGTTTAGGATTCTCATTCTTGCCCCACTGATTGGTGGTTATACCTCATTAAATTGAGCAACAAAAAAAGTTAAACCCTAAATCACAAATCTGGATTGAAGAAGAGGTGGCGGGGATTACTCACTTTGAAAATAACTTGTGAACTCCGAGATCACCCAGCTCCCGGATTCTCGCCGGCGTGCGGTATCTCCACCGCCACCCTCTCTGTTGGCCTTTTTAAGGTTTAAGGCTAAATAAACAGTTAAGCCCCAATTTTCTGTTTTTCATCGGGGAATCCAAAATAAGGGACGGGGGGGCCCCCCCCCCCCCCCCCCAAAAAAGAGGGGAAGGAATTTCATATACAGTTTTTTTTTTTAATTAGGAATTTCATATAAATTTAACAAATTTTGCGACGTGCATATTTGGACCCTGCTCTAATTATGCCATAACGATGATAATTTTTAGTATAGATCCCGCTTATATAGTATCTGTAAAAATTTAGATACAGTATGTTATATCACTACCTGTAAAGAACCTTTACTCTAATTATGCCATAATATTTAAATATTTAGATGTATTCTTTTAGTTTATTATGTATTATTTTAAAAATAAAAGCTTCCTTTTCCTTACTAAAAAATGTCACCTTATTATTTACCAAGGGCAATCTTTTTCAATGATAGAAGTATATTTTACCAAGACTGTCATTTATGCTACTACTTTTATAGTTCAACTACAACATTTAAGTGAAACTTCTTATACTATACTGTAGAATTTGACACAGCTGGCCTAGTATGGGTAACGATTAAAGCCCAAATAGAGACACTAGCACTAGTAACAATTTACGTTTGGGTCAAGTCCGAGTTGGATAGATTGAACAATGTCAAAATTCGATGTCTGACACCCAATTTTTTAGGGTTGGACAAATCGAACAATCATAAATTTGGATCAAATTTGCATTCAGACAATAAAAATGTAAAAAATAGTGTCTAAGTTTAAAATTCCAACAAAAAATTCTTACCACCACCTGTTTTTTCGAGTCTGGCTACAATTTTGCCAGCACCAAGTAAGATACCATTTGAAGTGGACCAACCATACAGCTCAAATTACAGAGTTATCAAATTGGTTCAGAACGTTTGCCCCCTCCATTGAAATTGGCAAAAACGAGACAATGCCAGATGCGTTTCCGAGGGCAAAGAATGCAGAACTTCACCACAATATATAGACTCAAATTCATGTTTTGGATACAATCTTTTGTGATAGTAGTTACTCTGTCAGCAGTAGGCAAAATATAACCAACCATGTAATATCAAAACCACGCCCACAAAATGAGACAACAATCTGTCTCATAGCATTACAAAACCAAGAGTAGATCACATTCGACGAGGTCCAAAACTTAATAACCAAACTGGTTCACTGATCTGCATCTCCAAAATTCAAAACTAAATTAGGAAAAACAAAAGGACTCAGTCTCTGATAACTTCCCATGGCTGCTGCATCGACTCCCGGCCACAGTTCAGCGGTACTGCAAACATGAAAATCATTAATACGTTAAATGAATGGTCAAGCAACTGCCTCCAAAATCAAAATGAGCCAAATTAGGATGAAAATATTACTATTTCAATATGAGAAATGAGAGTCAAGGATTCCGCTGCTTTTGCAAATTCCTAATAAACTACCTCAACACTAATGGTACCCTTGTTCCCAACTGAAATTATGATTTTCCGAAAGCAAGTCGCTACAGAAAACGTTCAATGGAAAGCACATTGAGAGCATTTCCAGCCAGCACTCCATATTTTGGAACTCTACTCTACCACGTCGGCAAAAATTCCAACTTTTTGGAACTTATGTTTCTTCACTTCTCCAACCCATGGAACTCCAACTTAAATCAATTAATAAAATATTTGTAATTGACCCACCTTATGTTGGTTTTGAGTCACTTGTTGAACTGTTGAAGTCAGTTTTGAGTCATATCTATATTCCTTTACAACATTACACTCAAAGCTGACACAGAGACCCTCATGATCGGAATGCTGGAATAACAAAGTGTTTCTGACCTTTTTTTTCTCAACCTTTTTTTTAAGCATGCCGACTCCATTACTGTTGTCTTAGTTCAATGCTAGAATTTCATTTCCTGGTATACCTTCATCATAGGAAAGGTAACCTATGGGTCATTGACAGCTTCAAACTACCACTCCATGTAACAGACCATTGCATGTGAGTAGATCTCAGCTAATTTATTAAAGCAAGTAAACCCCCCCCCCCAAAAAGAAAAAAACTCAAGCCCCATCCAACAAAACAGACCTCTCGTACCATTGAGATTGCATGTATAGAAGAATTACCGAAGTTCCTACTCTTAGGGAGTGGGAAAATACATATGCTAGTTTTATACCTTATGCCTTGCCAAACAAAAACAATATCGGGGGATGCCTAGCCTCTTCAGGCTTCATGGCTAGGAGATCATTTTTAGCCTTTAAGTATCACATATGTTTCTATCAGTCATGCTCAAAGATTAAAAAAAACATCCAAAAAGAAAGTACAGCATTCACAACAATCAAAAAGCATTAGATATCACAAACTCCAAAATCATTGGAGAACACTTTGTTGGACATCATACAGAAGCTCAAATGAGTCAACAGGACCTCCAAAGCCAATCAAATGGAGGCACTACGCTCTTTTTCACAAAGATTTGTTATGATACTCAAAATTCAGATAATCATCTCCCTATATAGCAGGCATCCATGAATATTGTAATTTCACAAAGGATAAATTATGCATGCACCATTAACACACCAAAATCCAGAAACTAATAACCCAACTGGCATCCGGAAAACCCCAGATTATTCATCACAAAACATCCCATTTACCAAATCCTAAGATGTGAAATTTTGGCAGATTTAACAATTTTCCTTTCAAAAAGTTCTAAATTCGACAGAATCAATCACAAAGAATGTTGCATTGCCAAATGAATTCAAAAGACAGCCAAAACACATCAAGCAGTAAACTTTTCCCACAACAAATCAAATTAATCAAAACCCAGAAGATGAAACACGAGAGAAAATCAGAAATTGGAAGGGGTACCTTGATGAATCCAATTTCCTTGGCGTTGCTGCGGAAGCACTGCCTACAGCACATCAAACCATACTTCCGTATGATCGCATGAGGGTTTCCACAAACCCGGCTGTTCAAAATCAGAATTTCAGACCAAATTTGAATACAAATAATACAAAAATCAGAAGAAATTGAAACAATCGAGGCAGAAAGATGAGTACCAAGCTCGAGACCCAGGACCGTAGTTCTTAGGGTGAGAATTCCAGATGTTTGTGTGACCCATTTTCTTCACCTTCCAACAACACTGGAGGCTTTGAATTAAACCCTAACAATTGGTAAAGTACTAACGGCGCTCACCCCCAAGAAAACCCTAGATATTGGTAGGACGAAGGCGATGCATTGAGATTTATGAGATGCCTTTTATTAAGAGGTTTTTTTTTTTAATTACCCTTTCTTTTTTCTATTTAAAAAAATTAGGCATGTTCTCTTCAACTTATTTTTTGAAAAATAAGTTCAGATAGATTCAATTTTTAAGTTTAGAATAACTTCAGCAAATAATTTTAAAATAAGCTTAGTAAATAAGTTTAAAATAAGTTTAGATAAGTTCAGTTCATAATAAGTCGAAGAGAACGGGACCTTCGTCATAGGAAGTTACCACATTCTTAAGCTAGACTCGAGACGATAAAGAAAGTTGCCGAGGATAGGTTTAACAAATGGTCATTAGAAATATGGTAAATTTAATGTAACTTCGTCTCACAATAATCTACACAGAAAATGCTTTGTTATATAAGCAGTCTCATAATAAATTTTTATAAAACTGTCTCATAAACAGTAAGCTCTTATTTTCACCGATACTTCAATGGCACACACCATTATCATACAAAGACAACACCAAACATGAACCATTACACTTCATTTATACATCCAGGACATTCATAACAGAGATACAACGACAAGAAAAAATCCACACATAATACCAGGTTAAGCTGCACCTCCAGGTGCCCAGATTATTATACAAACATCAAACATGAGCTTTGAAGCTTCATACACTGAGGCTGTATATAGATACTGATGCATATAGAAGCATGATCTCGGAGCGTAGTTGGAGTGTGATTGATCACTAATACGTTGATCCAGATCAAAATTAACTTGGTAATTATGCTAGGGCATGTAGCATGATCGAATCTTGGCAAAGAGTTTAATCTGGAAATGAGGTCTGTTGATCTTGAGCAATTTAGAAGGGCGAGCGATGTCGTCTTGAGAAGAAGCAGTAGTCTCAGTTTTCCTCAGCATGTCCCACATAATATGCACATCTTCGTATTCACAGGCTTCTACTTCTTGGCTTAGCATCAGTAGCCCTGTTTGTTCGTCAATCAAAAGGAACTAATTCAGTCATGTATATATATGATTAAGCTTTTCGTCCATTCTTATGCTTAATTAGCGCAACTAGCCTATCAAAAATTTTTTCCCTACAAAGGATTGTTTTTAAAAAAAAAAAAATTAAAATAAAATAATATGACCTATATTATAAACTAATAATCAATAATCAAGGATTAGTTAGGATACCCAGAAGAGTGATTAGGCATACCAGTCTTACGAAGCCCGAATCGAGTGGCGAAAGCACGGCAGAGATGGTGAACAGGGAAGCCGATGACCTTCTTCCACCAGTAGTAGTACGCCATTAACTCCATATAATCAATCACTTGATTATTGATTAACTGCAAATTTAGCGAATAACCCAATTCTGGGTTTTGGTTAATTATCCATGTACAACTATCCTAATCACAAAGGAGGGCATTTGAATTGAATGCTAGCTTGAATTTGGAAAGGCCAAAGGGGGTGCTGCTATGTTTGCACGCATTCAGTGAAGAGAAGAGAGAGAAATAGATGGGAATTGGTGAGAGAAAATGAAGGGAAAAGATAATGACATAAATGGTGGTGAAGATCCACGTCTTCAATTATAGACCCAGATTTATAAATTAGGAACTTGCTCAATGAGTAAATTAAAATGTTTAATTTCATACAATAAATTGCTGAACTCTATAAATTGGAGAAATACGAAATAGGTGCGAAAAAGAGAGAGCCGAAAAGGGCACAGTTAATCTCAATATTTAATACCTAATTCTAGATATGTTAGACATAACGTCCCTGAATCTATCTGTTTTTTGGTCTTGGATCGTTCATTTTACTGAAGTCAAATACAGTTGACCCAATAGCAAGTAAATCTCTTTTATTACAAATTTTTTCTATTTACAAAACTAAAACCCGACACCTAACTTAAAGAAAATAAATACCAAATTATTAAAACTAATCTGTATTAATCGTGGCCGAATCTATCTATGATATAATTTGCATCCAATTGGAGGGCTGGAACGTGGTCGTTTATGTTGTACAAATAAATGCATTGCACTGCTCCTAACTGTCGGTGCCCTATTCCCAGTGGCTTCTTTTTCTTTTTATCTTTGAAAGTCATGCCACACTATCCTGATTTCAGTCAAAGATGCGTCTTTATCAACCTAAAAACTAACTTAGCATGCATTAAATAAAACTGAAAAATAATGGTTTTAATTCATGAAAGGGGAAGAGATAATTAAGAATGTTTCTCGTAATTAAGTGTTATGTCTAATGCGTTGCAGTAGATGACTAATTAAGATTATAATAGAATATTCGATCGGTGCTTTAATAAAAATCTGTTGATTAGATGAGCTAATTTCATCAAGGGATCAGTATTTTATTTTCTTTCTTAAACAATATGTTAATGTGAACTCCTTTACAATTGTGTAAAGTTCGTGTTGTATCGATAGTGAGAGTTCCAATATGCTACATTATTGTAATTTCTGCCTTTAAAGTATGAATTATAATTTCGTAGTCATTTTTTCCTTTAACACCAAATTGATCTGTTATAATGTTCTTTGCATTCGTATATTTTAATTTGATAACTTGTAGTTGGTTTTAAGTAGTGAATTATAATACTTTGATGGTTTTAAAATTATCTAATACTTTGATCAAAGGTGTGGTGAAGTAGTATTAACTTAATAGTTGAAATTGGTCTATTTTTTTTATCCCTCTCCCCATTAATTTCCACCAATATTGTAATTTATATTTAAAATAAAATAAAATATCATTTTTGATAAAGAATATACCATCCTTTTTTTTGTGATTCTTAAGTGTTGAATGAAATGATTTCACAAATTAATCATATCAATAAAAACAACATTTTATGTGCCTTTTTATATTTTTCAACTACTTCGTTCTCTTCTTTTTTGGATTGTGTTCATCATTTTATGGTTAGAAAATATAATTTATTCAACAAAAAAAAAACTTAAACAATTGCCATTAAAAAAAAGCTTTTTCAATTTGATGTCTCAAATATTTGTGGCGGCCCCTCGTAATGCGACTGCGTTGAATTCATTCTCCAATAAAAATTTGCTTCTCATGCAGCCACTCAAAAGTTGATGTGAGATATTTCGGTTAGTGATCATATTCATACTTGCTTTTTAAATGTCCTCCATGTTTGTTAGATATTTTGTGGCTATCTTCATAGTTTCATTGTAAAAGAAGAAAATTGGGATAAAAATTAAAATAAATTAATTAGGATGAACTCATGTTCCGCACTTTCTCTCTCTTGTTCGATCCATATGTCGCCCCACATTGCACAATCCTCATGCCCGGATCATGAGTTACGTGTAATCCAACTTGTTACTGCTAGGAAAATACAACAACAACAAACTCCCAGTGTGAGTCCCGCTTTCACGGGGTCTGGGGAGATCCAGCTATAGGCAACCTTACCTCTACTGTTAGGAAAATAATAATTGAAATTCAAGCTTAGTATATGTGGAAACGATAAAAGATGTAGATATTGGAGAATATAAAGCAAGATCGAAAAAACGATAGTAGGGGCACATGATTTTTACGTGGAAACCCAAATCGGGAAAAAACAACGGGCGACAACAACGGCACAAAATCCACTATAATATAAGTTAGTACAAACAATCTCAAAGCAAACGCTTAAGAAAGACAAGAGAGATAAAGATCTCAAAGCAAACGCCCAAGAAAGAGATCAATTACAACGAAAATCTCTCAATACTAACTCTCAATAAAATATGAAATAGAAAAGAGAAGTGCCAAAAGGCACACCCAAGTGCCTAGCACCAAACAATGTTAAACAACCTAATATTTATAGAGAAGCCTCAAAGATACCAATGGTTTAATCCTAACCGTAAACATATGTCTTGACCACCAAGTATCATCTTTATACAAAAGGAAAAAGATATTCAATACAAAATATAGGAATAATACAATTTCCATAAAATAAAATATGTCAAACCACACAACTTGAGCCTTGAGTGCCAATCAAAAATCTTCAAGGGGGAAATAATTTAATTGTTTCCAAAAGCGGTAAAGAAATTTGGGACAAATCTCAATAGTTACACGTTTCATACTTTATGATAAATATTATATTTGGTGATCCAATAAAGTTGATGATCACTACGCAAAAGCTGTTAGGTATGGCCCAAAATTAATTTTTTTGGTGATGTGAAGATTGGGCCAAGAAACAGGAAACAAAGACAAGAGAAGGACAAGGAAGAATCAGCTTGAGCTTGTTCCTTTCCTCACTCAGCCCAGCGACACCAACGGCCCATCATCATCGTTGATCCAATAGCATGGCCTTTCCCTGGCAGGTTGACCCGTGCGTTGACTTTGATTTCCACCAGCGCTTGGGCCTAGCAAGGCCCATAACTTTGCCTAGCAGCCTCAAGCCTTGACCAAGGGTTGTTTCAAGCTTTGGGTTTCCGGAGAGCACCACGGACCAGCTGTGGCTGGGCTCACGGTATGTGACAAGGCCCGATTGATGAGTCCCATCATTTTTTCGGTCTGTTTCTGCCATTATTGTTCTGTTTAATGCAAGGTTACTGGCTATGCATTACTTAGGGCATTGATCTCAATCAATGCCATTTTTTATGAGGCTTTATTTGGATGAATTAAGTATTGACCATTGGCCTCCTTTTCCTTTACTATGTGAGTTTCAATTTGGGCATCCTATATATTGGGCATCTTTAATAGGCATTCAGTGTGCCTGTTGTCTCACCGCGTGGCAATTGTCTCATCATAGTGTGGGCGCTTTAAGGTGTTTTGGCATTCGGGAGTGCCTTTAGGCACGTCCCTCTCATGGACATTTTATGAGGCGTTCGTGAGTTATTGTAGCCTTTTTTATTCGATATTTCTTAAGTGTGAATATTGAGATATTTCCTTTGTAATAGGTCTCTTCCTTGGGCGTTTGCTTTGAGATCTTTATCTCTCTTTCGTATCAATATCTTTTGACTCACTTTTGAGATCGTTTTGTACTCACTCCTATTATAGTAGATCTTTGTACCGTTGTTGCCGCTCGTGGTTTTCTCCCGATTTGGGTTTCCACGTAAAAAATCTTGTGCCTACTATTATCTTTTTTATCTTGTTTTAATATTCTCGAATATCTACATCCTTTTTAAGGCTTCCGCATATATGATGCTCGAGTTTAGTCAATTATTTTTCCTAACAAAAGCAACTAAAAAAAGTCAAATTTTTTGTTAAATTAATGTGCTAAAGTGTTGTTTGATGAAGAATAGCTACAAAAGTTGATTTTTTTCTGGAAATTTGATTGTTAGCATGTGTTTTCTTGTCAAATTTGATTGTTGTCCCACGATGTTTTCTTTGTCAAAATTGAAACTTGATTGAGTTTTATATTTCTCATTTGCTGAAGTTGCTTGTTGATTGTTTGAATAATGTTAATATCATTGCAGAATGTCAGAACAGCTTTGTTGCATGTATTATGTATCTTGTATACCATATTGGTTCTTTTCATAGAATGCCTCATATGTTTATTGTGGAGGAGAGATGACTGAGTGAGTATAAACGTAATCCAAATAATCTAAGTTCTAAGGACAGTAAAGACTTTGTAATTGGTTTGGATTATTCAGAGCTTGTTAACATTCGAAAAGAGGTTGCTGCTTCGCAAAATATGGATGGAGATGACAATAAAGAGAGGCTTGTTGAGTTATTTGAGAAGCTACAGTTTCTGGGATCTGATGCTGCTGAGGCTGTAGCATCTAAGATCCTTGCAGGGTTGGGGTTCACCAAGGGTATGCAGGGTTGTGCTACCAAATCATTTAGTGGGGGGGGGGGGGGGTGGAGAATGAGATTCTCTCTTGCCAAAGCACTATACATACAGCCTACACTTTCGCTTCTTGATGAACCCACCAATCATCGTGATCTTAGAGCAGTTCTTTGGTTAGAGGAATACTTAATGCCAGTGGAAGAAGACTCTTGTTGTTTCTCACGATCGGGACTTCCTCAACACTGTCTACAATGAGATTATCTATCTTCATGTGAGGAAACTTCAGCAGTACCCTGGAAACTTTGATAACTTCGAGAGATGCTATGAACCACAATGTAAAGAGCAGAAAAAACAGCTTGACAAGCAAAAGAAAGCTGCTAAAAAATCGGGCAGTCAGGTTCAGCAAAAGAAGCTGAAGGAGAGGGGCAAGTTTGAAGCAGCACCAAGGAAATGGAGAGATTACACAGTTGAGTTCCACTTTTGGAGCCTAGCAAGCTTACGCCTCTCCTCCTGCAGCTTATTGACGTGAGCTTCAGTTACTCTGATAGACCACATTTTAGGCTCACAAATGTTGATTTAGGGATGGACATGGGAACTCGAGTTGCTATTGTGGGGCCTAATGGAGCTGAGAAATCTTCTTACGGGGGACTTATCTCCAACTGAGGTTGAGGTTAGAAGAAGCCACAAGTTAAGGATTGAAAGATACTCTCAGCACTTTGTGGATCTTTTGACCATGGATGAAACACCTGTTCAGTATCTGCTTCATCTAAATCCGCATCAGGAGGGAATGAGTAAGCAGGAAGCTGTCAGGGCAAAGCTCAGCAAGTTTGGGCTCCCTAGTAAGTAGTAATACCCATTTGACCTCAATTGTTAAGTTATCTGGGGGTCAGAAGGCTCGAGTAGTATTTACTTCGATATCAATGTCGAAGCCTCACATTTTGTTGTTGGATGAACCCACCAATCACTTGGACATGCAGAGCAAGGATGCTCTGGCTGATGCATTCAATGAGTTCACTGGTGGAGTAGTTCTTGTTAGTTATGATGCTCGGTTGATTTCTAGTGTTTGTGGAGATTGGGGGGGGGGGGGGGAGGAGTCAAATATGGGTGGTCGATAATGGGACTGTCAAACTTTCCCTGGAACCTTTGAGGACTATAAGGAGGAGCTGCTGAAAGAGATCAAAGCTGAAGTGGATGATTGATTCAACTTTCAGTGACATTTTCTTCACAGCTGTTGATTTAGAGCTTTGTTGTAAGAACCCTCCTCCCCCACCCCACCCCAAAAAAAACTATTCAAAATTTTGCCACTTATTTTAAGGTAGAGATAACAAACCCGGCTTTCCAGAGTGGAAGCATATATATGCAATGCAGAAGTTTCAAATGAAATGTTTTCTTGGATTGAAAATGCTGTTAAGTGGTATTCTTGTGTTCTTCTGTCAAAATCTAGACTAATTGTAAAATGTTAAATCCGAAATCGTTGTAGAAATACTAGAGGCGATGAAATTGTTTTAGAAATACTAGAGGGGATGATTTGGTTGGAATACTAAAACATACTCGTAAGTTTCTGATCAAACATGGTCATTCTTGCTCATTGATTGAATACAATAAACCAAATAAAACAGAGACTCGTGCATCCACATACAGAGGGGGGAGGGAGGAAGACAATATGCTATGACTCTTGTACAAAGTTGTTACGAGTAGAACATCAGGAAAGCAACGAGAGTCAGTCCAACTGTGGATAAGGAGACCATGGATTGGCATGAACTTGAAGCTGAGGGTGTCAGCACTGGATGAACCCGTGGAGTTGATGGTTCCTTTTCTTGAACAGGAGCCGCGGCTACTGTGGTGGCTGTTGGTTCAGTTGCTGGTGTCAGGGCTGCTGTAGAGGCTGTCGGTTTGGCTGCTGGTGCTGAGGCTGCTACGGTGGCTGTTGGTTTGGCTACTGGTGTTGAGACAGCTGTTGGTCCAGGTGCTGGTGGGGAGGCAGTTGGTTTAGGAGCTAATGCCAACGGAATGGGAGCAAATTAACAGATAATCAGTTGATTCGAATGCATAAACTAATCAGGTGAGTATATCTATTTCAAATAAATCCTAATCGAGTTGATATTTTTCTGATTACTGTCTTTAAACACAAAGTTAATAGTCCATATATCTCGTCACTTAGTTTAGTTAAAAAGTTGTTAGTAAAGTGATGTACCTTGTGGACTAAGAGATGATGCAGGTGAAGGTGTTTCAAATTGTGAGCTAGGTGAAGGCGCTCCAAGTTGCTGGCCAGGTGGAGGAGGAGTTGCGAATTGCAGAGGACCTGTCACAGTAATACAGAAAGTTACACAATGAGGTAGTTATTGTTCGTGGCCTAGTTATTACTACTCTGTCAGCAGCTGATATCAAAAGAAAAACATGCACAACGATGTCCAAAATTGTATCATTAAGTTCTGGCCAATATTGGCTTGTATGTCATGGCAACTAATGGACATGCACTGCCAATATCGGCCTGTACTGGTCTAAAAAATTGAATATCTTTTTTTTTGAAATATTATATCTCATTTTTACTGTCAAATTTGCTCATATTTGAGTCAGTGTACAAAAACTAGCTGATTCTGCCATTCTAAGATGAAAATTGGGACTTTTGTATTATACGGGTCTTTATGCATTCCACACTAAACATCTGAATAAAAATAAAGCAATATTTGTTTGTACCTGGAGCTGGGAGAGGGGTTCCAGAGGCTGCAAGAGAGAATATCAGGAAAGAATTAGTCATAATACTGATCAAATAACTTGAATATTCCAAGATAAATAGACGTATTGAGTAATCACCAACCTTTGCACTGAAGGGGGAGAGGAGTGTTGCAAATTCTGGGGATGGAAAGTGAGAGGGGTAGCGGAACACTTGCTGTGACCAGGAGACACGCGCAATCCACGCTGTTGCTCACAAGTGATGTGAAGGCGTTACAACAGTCCGTGAGCGATGGCCCAGCTGAGCCACCAGGTCGACTGCCAGTGACATAGTTCATGCATGGTGTTAAGGTGGTCATCATTGAGCTTGTGCAAGGTGTGCTAATCTGACCATTTTGTCCCTTAACTGAAGTAACTACCCAGCAGCCTATGATTGCTGCTACTAGTGCAAGAGCACGCTGGTTTGTCTTAATCCCCTCCATTTGATTGTGTTTTTGGGGTTGGATTTTCTAGTTTCTCTTTAATTTTTCCTTGAATTTGTTGGATTTGAAAGGGAAATAAAGCAGTAATTTATATGGCTGAAGATTTTTCAGTGCCATTGTTACTAATGGGATTTCCTGAGATTGTTCAACTGCTTTGACTAGTGGGAGTGACTGGAACTTGGAAGGTTCAGTGGTTCTTTTTCCATTTTCCTGCTTAGGGAAGTTTAGAAATGGCAGATTGTTCAATTTTTTTAGCAAACTGATTTGAGGTTTGGTCAGTGTGGTCTGCTAGGTGAGAAAACTTCACAATTTATTCGCCTCTGTTGGTTTTGATGATCATTTTTGGACGTGTCATTTGGGAAATTATCAATATAAAAATTATTGATATAAAAAAAAAAAGTTTTGGCCAGTTAATCTCCAGTTGTCTTTATTTTGGCGGCTGTATCTGTTCATCGCATGAGCTGTTTGAACTCACTAGAAGATTTGGAGAGCATTGCAGTGTTGATGCTTCTCAGGAATGGATGTTCTGTTCTGCTAAGGAAGAAGGTGATTCGGTTTATGCCCACGTCTTAAATTTGACTAGTTTGAATCACAGTATAATAGTTACTGTCATAGAGATCAGCCAAATATTCACAGAACTGTTGATACAATTTACTAACAGCCAGCATACTGATGATATCAATCTTTGGTATGTTTCCTTATCATGGTCTGAATCTGCAATCTGTCATCATCTCTGGCAGGTGGCATGTGGAGTCTCCCACTCCATAAGCTGGCAATCTAGGATCAACTATCACTCGTATCTACAGGAGTGTATCTGGATCTCCCCAGACCCTGCAGAAGCCAGACCTACGCTGGGAGTGGTTGTATTATGACTGCTTGGTGTCGCAGAAAAAGTTTTAATATTTATAAACCCCAAGTGCAAGGTGTATCGTTGAGTACTTGGGGTGTCGTCCGCAGGGAATTGTGTTTTCAACTACCAGAGTTCACTAGAGCGTATCAATCTAGGCCAGAGAGAGAGTGAAGGAAGAAGGACTAAACTACTAAAACAAATAAACAAAAAGGGACTTGGGTTTATGATTTCACCAAGTGATGGCCCAGTAATCAAGACGAGTCCTAACCTACCCAAACCACACTTAAGAACAAGAGATGATCGGTTGCACCATCAAAGACCACCCAAGCCCTCTCTCAAGGGTCATGAGCTAGTCTAATTCGCGTAACCACCTACTGTCGTGGGGTTAGTCGAATTAGACCACAAAACTAGCAACCCCGGACCTAGCTCGATTCGGATACTACTTTCGTGTCCCGAACTCGGCTATTCCCTCTCCCACACTAGCTAATTGACCTCACCTCTCAGCATAAGTCAATCGCCCAAAAATATGGATGAAAGCTCTCT
>JACYFF010031957.1:126949930-126999234 GCA_017589665.1 Selenicereus undatus | reverse complement strand
TATATATATATATATATATATATAGATAGATATGTATAGAGTTTCTTAATATATTATTTTATCAAAAATCACCTTTAAATAAAGTGAAATTTCTCAATTAGTCATCTCAACTAGAAGGAATAGACTAAAAAAGATGAGAAGTGAATTACTATTCTTTAATTTTAATTTTGGTGGGCAAATGATATGAATAATGCAGAAGAAGGTGGATCAAATGCAGAAGCAGCACCACCACCAAGCCACTCGAATGTAGGAAATGTGATGTACTCCCCAATGCATACAATCATCTGGGTCTTCTTCTTAACATTTTCACAAGCTTTGAATTTCAAGGCTATCTAACTTGTACAAGATTGATTTGATGGGACAAGTACATATGTTGTTGGTGCACCTTAGTACCTTACTATTGTCTTAATTGAGTCATTTGTTCTTTTTTATATCTATTTATTTATCCAAAAGTTTGGACCTCAATAAAGCCAATTATATGTTCTTCCTACTTTTGTAAGTTTGATTTGATGTCATCTTTCTTTGATATGATGATGATGGTTATTGTTTGGTTGGCCAAAAAAAAAGAGATGTTTGTTTATTATTTATTATTTCTCTATATTTCTTGCATAATGTGTGATTCCAGCGGAAAAAAATATATTGGAAAAAGATTTTTATGGGTATTTAGAATTAGTATATTGTTTGCTGTGGTAAAAATATATATATTTGGATATTTATGACCATAACTCTACTCTAACATAATTCAAAAATTGAATATTATTGTTATTTATCTTTATATAGTACTTTTTGTGAAATATTCGCTTCAATTCAAATAAGTAAATAAAGTTACAAAAGCAATAATAAATAAAATAAGAAGAAAGAAGAAAAAAGAAATTAATCAAATGATATGAGTTGAGCCTTTAGTATTTGACAAGCAACTAGCCAGTCAAACATATGATGAGGTCCTCTTCAAATGAGGAGAAATCAAACTTGACAAAAGGGTCATGATTGTATTTTAATTTACATACTTGTGAAAGGTCTAACTAATAATTCTAACCACAACAATTAGAAATCACATATAATTGTTATCATTACTTTTATGGGATAGAAATTGATGATTAATTTCTCAGTAATATTTAAATCTTATAAAGTAAGGATTTTAATAATTTAGATGTGAATTGGGCCACCTAAACTCATATCCATTTAATTGTCTAGATTTGAATTCATACTCGATCCAAATTCTTTTATGTCTCGGAAAATGCGACCCGAACTAACAGGTGTAACAGGTTTTAAATAACTTAACTAGCTAACAAACATAATGAAAAATCAAGACTTTTAAATGGGATCCGCTCACTATGACAAAATTAAAACCGAACTAAATAACTTAATTTGCTAGTTAATCTCCTCAAAATTTAAACTAATGCAGTATTTAAGAGCTAAAGTAATGAGCTAATTAATTAGCCTTGGTGGACACGTTGCACAAAGTGCTTTGAAATTCAATCATCCAAAAAATTGGGATTCCTAGTGAATTATTCCCAAGGCATTCCAAAAATATTCCATTTCCATTTTGACAAATCAAAAAAAAAAAAACCCACAGAAATCCAACGGCTGAGATGCACAGCAGAATTCAATCACACCGTTGAATAAATGACAATCTTCTTTTTCTTTTTTATTTTTTGGTCTAATTTCTCTTTCTACTCCGCCCGCAATTTTCTGCAGCGAACCCTATGAACCCAAACCTAAAGGCTTTTCTCTGTCCCTCAAAATAATTATTTAATAAATAAATAATAAAAAACACTTATAATAATTAAATACATTTCGGAAACAAATAAAAACTTTGAAATTAAAAAAAAAAATCGTCTTGTTAAATTTTCTTCTGATTATTATTAATTTGCAGATATATATGCAGATAAAATCGACATTTTCGTTGTCTTAAAACCCAGATTTCTTTCATAAAAAAAATCACTCTCTCTCTCTCAGGCTTTGTCTCTCTACAAGGCGGTTCAACGGCGGACGGCGGTGCGAACGCCGGCGACACGGAGTTTCAGTCTCTTTGGTTCTCTTGTTTCTCTCACTAGAGAGCAGGCAGCCACCACTTATCGTTGGCGCCTAAGGTACCGGCTCTATCTACCTATCTATCTCTCTCCTTTTTGATCCTTCTTGGTGTTAATTAAGCCCTATTTTTTCGGATTTTGATTCTTTTTTGCAACTGAAGATGGATCTGAATCAGTCAGTAGTTGAGCAATTTCGAATCTTTCTTCTTAATCATTCGGAATTGTGTTAGTTTTTCTGATCTTCGGCATGGATCGTTTGGTAATTGTTGCTCGATTTATGTGGCTAATTTATGGACTTGCAACTGTAAGGCTTGATGCTGGATTTTTTTTATTGATTTTCTCTTGTTTTTATACTGTTATTTTTTGTATATTGATTTGTGAATTTGGCCCATTAGGTTAGGGTTTTTAGTCTAAGTTTGCTGATTATCACTACTGTGTCTTTGGATAATTGCTTAGGTTTGTGTAGATTTTATAACTCGGATGTGTAGGTTTTATAATTCGGATGATATAATACATTTATGATAAAGTTGGCTCCTTGAATTTCTTAATTTTGGTGCCCTTTTCCTCCTTCTAACTCCCCCGAGCTGCAAGTTTGGTGTGTTAGAGGAAAGAGGAGTGGGAATTTGCAATTTCTTTCTTGCAGTCAGATGGTTTTTACAATGGTCAATTTTGTGCTGATGCAGCAGTTTGTGAACAATCATTCTTTTCTTGAAAACTTCATTGAAGGTCATTATACCTGTAATAGATGCATGAGAATTGTGATGTGAGTGCAAAATTACAGTAAGGAATATTTAAAAATTAAAACTAAAGCAATGATCTTTATTGTAAACTGTAACTGAGCCCCCCCCCCCCCCCTTCGCGGGTGGGGGTGTTTTTATTCAGTTGGAATTACACTAGGCATGATTCACCTGACCTTGACGATTGAAATTTGATTCTTCAAGTCTGCATTTGTTCATTCGTAGAGTGATATCATTTGACAGTTGCACGTCATTCACTCCCTAAGACGAGCACTTGATTTTTGGTTGTGCTGGGCTTTCACATTGGATATGGGAATAATTCCACGGTCACCTTTGCTGCAGAGAACCATTAAACTTGATAACCATATGGTATTTGTTAAACTAATGACTTGGTAAATAGTTGGGAAGCATAAATGTCAAATTCAGTAGATATTCTTCTAACCACATGAAGTCATTTATGGTTCATTAGAGTGGACTGCTGAGGCAAGCACGAGAGTTAGGGCGAGATATAGATTCTATGGGTGTACTGTCTGTCTATTTAGTGGTTCATAGATACGACATAAAAGTGTTTTATGTTTGTGTTAGATATCTGGAATGGCATGCAATACCTACCTAGCCTCTGCTGGAATGAAATGAGTGGCTAGCTATGAGCTATCTTTATGAACTATTCAAGCTTGGTGCTAGTTTTTGAGCCTTGAGTCACGCAAGTGCGTTGATATGAATTGGTATTGAAGATTGAGCAGGGTGAAATTTGATGAACTAGCAGTTTGATGTATGGTTGTTACATATCGCGTGAAATTACTTTGCTTATGCTTCTGTTATGAATAGTTCTCATTTAATGCAGGGCTACTTCCGATGTTCTCGGTAAGGGTAGATTTGTACTCTTGGTTGGGTCAAGTATCTGGGAAACATGATCGGATAGTGTACTGTAACCCCAGCAGTCTCTAGAAGGAGCCAAATCATTTTCCTTTGATGTATTGTTAGAAATAATAAACAAGAAACCACAGTGGGGTTCGTTGGCGCAGGTATACTGCCGAACCATGTAGAAGCTTGTGTCTTTTATGTTTCTGCTATTTAATTTCTGCGTGGACTTGTTTGATTCAATCCTAGGAGCATCAGCATCTCTAAAACTGCATGTAAAGAGACCATATCACATGCTTCCTAATGTTATATTTAATGGCTTGAACCAGTTAATCGGAAACACTGCATCTTCATTCGCACCGTGAGCTGTTTGATTATTGAGTGCAATAGAAAATTTCAAGGGTCAACTGTGCTCTATTAAGCAGTAAAGCTCAATGTTTATTTTCATATATTCAAACATTTGGAAATACAAATGGAATGGTTTTTTAGTTTCGGAGGTTTCAGAATTCAATTCCTCAACAATGTCCTATCCAATTCTATCTCAGACAGAAAGCTTAGATGATGCTTTGCTGCCTATATAGCCCTCCTTCCCTCTTTGTCTGAAACTCGATTAGGGTCATGGGGGATCAACTTTTGCAAATATATTTTGGTGGACAATGCCCAGCGTGAGTTGCAGTCATTTCAGGTGTCCTAATTTTGATGAAACAGATGCAGACTAACGTATATAAATAAACTCTCTTCTGTGAAGAGCTTAATCATTGAGCTGGGCATTTGGTGTACGTTTTAGGTAAACAGTATGCTCAGCATGAGAAAGCATGGTACAATTCGTAGGCAGCATGATTCGAGGCTTAGAAATTGAAGTATCTGTGTATGAGAAACAGCATGCTCAGCATGAGAAACTTGCCTGTCAAAGAATGCTGCAATGCAGATAGCTAATTGAAAACAGAGTAAATTGATGTTTGTAGAAGCCTTTATACTGGTCTGTTGAGTCTGGCTGCTGTTGAATTGAGTTAGTGTGTTGATGTTAATGGATGTTGGTCGAGAATATTAAAATTGAATTGGAACCTATTTCTGGAATAAGATCAGGGCTCGCATTCTGAAAATAGTTGATCTTGTCTTATGAAGCCTTCTGTCAAGACGGATTGTTTTTTGGCGATATGCCATTTTGGTAGGCAGAAATAATGCATGTGTTTTATTAGCATCTCTTCTTACCCTTGTAACCTTGTTATTCTAACCCAGCAGTGGCAAGGTTTATTCACTTCTCCATAGTTGAGGTTACTACATTATTATGGCATGTACGTCCTTTTGAAGTCCAGTGCCTGGTTTAGTGTTTAGCCTTAGCCAACATGTGTGACTTTGACCATTACTCTACCAAGAACCAGCAAAATCTTGGGGTTTCGTTTGGTTTATCAGTTTTTGCAGACCTTGTCAACCCTATTAGTTTGGCCTAGTCCTGGAGGCAAACTCCAGAGGGTACTATTAAGTAGTTCCTGTTGAAATTTTTGCTAATTCTTGAGCTAGAAAACTGTGTTCTATGTATGAAGTAGGATGTGGAACCTATTGAATACATAGTGGATCCTAATAATTTGTTAGGCACCTAAAGTACCTAATTTCAGGCTAAAGTTGTATCCTTGAAGCCTAGAGCTAAAAGATTTTCATGAATTACTGCCCGCCCCTCCAACACCTCCACACAACACAAAAGGGGAAAAACAGAAAAGAAAAGAAGAAAGTAGTTGTTCATAGCTAAAGTTCATTGCCTCAGCAGAATATGCTTAGAGTTGTTGACTTTGATCTATATGGCTCCACTGCTCCGGAGCTTGTGATTTTTTGTAACCAATTTTGCCTTCTGTTCATATTGTGATTATCTTATTCTTGATTACTTGTGTGGTGTCTTTGTGTAACAAGTGTGCTGCGGATTTTGGGTTTTTGTGGCTGCTGAATAGGAGGTAGGAGATGCAAAAAAGTGTCTACCTGCTTTTTGCTTCATTTAGCGTGGCATTAAGTGTTTGTGCTACTGTTGTGATTTCAGGTTCCCGTGCTGAAGCTTTACCCAGGGCTTGAACCAAAATATAGGTGCTGCACATGAAACGTATGTGATATCTCATATTATGTCGGTATTGATTGAAGGCCTCCCGGATGCTGTTGTTTTAAGGTGCCTCGCACATGTTCCATTTTATCTCTATCCTAAGTTAGAGCTTGTAAGTCAGTCGTGGAGGGCTGCCATTCGTAGTGGTGAGCTATTTAAGGCTAGGGAAGAGGTTGGTTCATCGATGGAATTCCTATGTGTATGTGCTTTTGAGCCTGAGAATTTGTGGCAGCTATATGATCCCGTGCATGACATCTGGATCACATTCCCGGTCCTCCCTTCAAAGGTCAGGCATCTCGCTCACTTTGGTGCTGTCTCCACAGGTGGAAAGCTGTACTTGCTAGGTGGTGGAAGTGATGCTGTTGATCCATCGACTGGTGATCATGATGGAAGTTTTGCAACCAATGAAGTTTGGTCATATGACCCGATTATGAGAAAGTGGGCCCAGTGTGCTCCCATGCTGGTGCCCCGTGCAATGTTTGCATGTTGTGTCTTGGATGGAAAAATCATTGTTGCAGGAGGTTTCACCAGCTGCCGAAGATCAATTGCTCATGCAGAAATGTACGATCCTGAGAAAGATGTATGGGTCTCAATCCCAGATTTGCCCCACACCCATAATTTAGCTTGTTCTGGGGTGGTAATACGAGGCAGGATGCATGTTGTGCACAAGGGCCTCTCAATGGTCCAGGTATTGGAGAAGCCTTCTGAGGGTTGGGTGGTAGAGGATTACGGCTGGCCCGAGGGTCCAATGGCAGTAGTTAAAGGTGTTCTCTACGTTTTGAGCAATGGCGTTATTTACAGGCAGGAAGGTGAGAGAAGAAAGGTCGTGATTTCAGCATCCGAGCTTGGAAAGAGAATTGGATCTGCCATGATCGGGTTGGGTGGAGAGATCTATGTGGTCGGGGGTGTGAGACCCGAAAGATGCAACCGGGATTTCAAGCTGATGTCTGACGTCGATGTCCTGAGTGTTGGGAGTGAGAGACCGGTCTGGCATCGGCTAGCACCCATGTCGAGGTGCCGTGGAACCATACTGGGATGTACACAGTTGAGAATTTAGAGATGTTTTGTGTTGTAAGAATTGTGGTGTGCCTTTTTCTGTTGAGGCTTGGCAGCCTCATCATAAAAAAGAACGCAAGTTTATTGGGAAAGGAGCTTTTCTAGTGCATTTCCCCTTTGATATTGTTTGTAATTTGTTCTTTTTAGCTGTCTTATTCACATGATCATGAGATGTTGAGAAAGTCTATAGAGATGCATAGATCAATGTGGAATTTAAAGTTTCTGTTGAAAGAACTGGCCACATTCTTCGAGGAGTTGAATGAGAAACGGTTTTATTTTAGGCCTTCAATGGTTGAGCTGCTCTTGACAGTGGAAGTTGAATGCCATTTTGCTACGAATTGGTAAGCTGGTAAGTTGTAGAGTTTAGAAGGGATTAGATAGTAAGTGAAGTGATTGCTAGCAATGCTAAGCTCTTGGAGATGTGTAAGCCTAAAGAGGGTGCTGTTTAATTAATTGCAAAATTATTGAGACATCAAAACAGAAATGCTTCTCACTGTAAGCTCTTGGAGATGTGTAAGCTCTTGGATCATTCAAAGATCATGATAAGGTTAAGTAGATAAATGATAATTGCCTATAAATTACAAAGTAAAACTCTGAACAAAGCTCAGAGATAATTAAAGCACAAAATCATCAAATAAGAGCTTTCAGAACTAGGATGTCAGAAATGCTTCTTACTGTAATCTACAAATCCAGTGAGTCTGAACTGACATACATTACATTTCCTGCATCTTCACTGCTGAATATGATGGTATTAAAGATCAGCTAGTAGAAACGGAGAAAATAATTCTAAAGCTCGTTGACTATGGTGGGAAATTGATTAAGAAGACTGAAAAGCCACCATCTTTCGATGCAACATCTACAATTGGTTCAATATCAGATGGAGGAAGCGGAAGAGGGAGGCGATGCTCAGAACAAGCACGAAGGATGTCAGAGAAGAAAGCGGAAGAGGTACATTTTGTACTGATGAAGCTTGCAACAGCAAGTGAGCAACGGTAAGACTTAGGCACCGAATGGGACACCTGGATCCTCCTCTGGGGCTACTTCTATGGTCAGGGGACCTAGACCCCTTGTAGGCGGATCAAGACCTGTTTTGTGGGAGTGTACGGCCTTCTACTACGGATGATTAAGGTTGATAAATATCTATCTGTTAGGATTCCATTTGAATAGTTAGATGGGATGCTTGTATTCTTTTTTTCTTTTCCGTCATTTAGGACTTCTTGAAGTGATACCTAATGTTTCCGTAGCCCTCAAATTAGCCTTAGAGTTTTTCTGGGATTAGGGGTGTCCTTGGACATCCCTAGGTTGGTCATAGATCCGCCTATGTGTGTAACCATGTGAGACCAGCTAAAACTGACTTTATGCTAAGATACACTTGCATATGAATCAAACACATTACCCTTTTGGTGTGGACCTGTGGTTGGGGGGGGGGGGTGGAGGGGAGGGATTTTAAATCCTTTGCCTTGGTGCTCCTTGTGATATTTTCCTTGGCCTTCTCTTCCTTCCACATGTTTCCATGAACCATGCATGGTTCCAGTCAGTAATGCATTTCCTGATAGCGCAGCTAACTATGGATGCAGCAACACAACCCAAGGCTCTGATGACCTAATCCTCAATGCTAGTTATACTGGGTGGTGTTAATGGTGATTCATGCACTTCTTGGACAGCAGTATTTCACATATCCTTGATTTCCGTCGAAAGAGCTGTAATCAAAAGCATCAAACCGCCTTCCTCGTGGGATTGGGCCTAAGAGAGGATTGTGGGGCACGTAAAAGATCTCAGGATATGTTTAATTATGTCAGCTTGTCAGGGATCACTCCTGAAAGCCTGTTCATAGACAGGTCGAAGGATTCAACGTCTGTTATATTGGACAGGGATGGCGGTATTCTGCACCCAATATGATTGTTGGATAGGTTGAGTGCTTGAACCCCCCTCCCTCAGTTCACCGATGGAGTCAGGAATCCTACCTGTGAAGTTGTTGCTTAAGAAATCGGTGACCTGGAACGTAGTCAATATCTTTCTGTACAACATGTCGTTGCCTTTATTTACTATGATTGAGTAATTTTATTGTAAAAGTTTGGATTTATCTATGAACATGCTTTCAGAGCGATTCCACCAGACCTAACACAACTTGTGTCTCTTGAGGTCTTCAATGTCCCACACGACCTTCTTGTTGCCCCATACGGGAGGGGCAACAGTTCAACACATTTGAGTTCAGTTCTTTCCATGGGAACTTACAATTATGTGTAAGTCCTCTATCCAAGAAGTGCAGAATATGGATAAGGAGCCGTAAGCAGCAACAAAGAAGATGGCTACGATTTGATTGGTTGGATTATTGGATCGTTGGGTTACATTAATGGGTTTGCAGTTAGCTGTGCTATAGGAAAATACCTGACAGACTGGAAACATGGATGGTTCGTGGAGATGTTCATGAGGAGGAGATGGTCGAGAAGAACAGTGAGCATAACTCCAAGGCACAGAAGTTGAATTGGGCTACGCGCAGTCTGTTTACTTTCACTTCTATTGGACGTGCTTATTGAATTTGCGGTATCACCTTTATAATATTACTGGAACACAGATGATTATTTGATTAAAAAGCAGAGATATTGTGACCATAAAACTTTTAGAGATATAAATACAGATTGCTAGATTTGTCCCATGTATCTAACCTACAAACCACATATGATCCTAACGTTGGATTGACACATTTATGGTTTGTTTTGAAATGGAGATGAATCCAAACACGCATAATTTCTGCAAAAAGAAACAATGTCTTCCAAAGAATTCAATCTGACTTGGGCAAACTCAGACACCTTTTAAGGGATTCCTCTAAACTCCACATAAACTAAGGGATTGAAGCACAAAGTTAGCAAATATATACTTCTGAAGAAGATTGTCAGAAAAACTTGCAATTGTAACCAAGGAAAATCAACGGATGAAATTTTAACCCAGCAGACACCACAGTTTAAGCATTTTACACATTTACAGCCAAAGACAAACAATTAACAAGGGTGCAGGTATTTATGCCTTTCAAAAAAGGTTGAAGTTTACTAGTTCAATTGAGCATCATCACATAACTTGCTTAAAAGAGACAACATGTGTCTTGACATATCACAGATGTATCATACTGCAATGCCCTGCATGTGTCAGAGATTGTTAGATGATGTATCAATAACCATATCGGAGTAAAATTTCCAGTAAGTGATTGTTGGAATTGTCTTTCAATATTGCTCTGTGGTTTCAGAACATTCTTCTCTCTCAACAGTTATTTGTTATGTTGTATATGCTGTTGGCCTAACCAATTCTGATTGAAACCAGGATGTCAGAGAAGATAGGAGGGTTGCAGCAACTGATGAAACCTGACAACAGCAGCAACTACCTCCACAGTGTCTAGGGAGTCCAATTGAACAGTCTTAGATAGGATTCATGTATGCTTTTTTCTATCCTTTAAAATTCCTTATCGAATATTCCTGTAGATGGAGGATGCATTCTTATTATTACAACTATAAACATGAGCTTAATAAAGATGATATTGATTATTTGTTATTACATTGATCTTAATTTGTAAATTTTCAGAGACAACTCTCATTAACATTCATCAAGACAAATCAAGAAAACTGGTCATAGCCAAGGTAGATTACGCCATTTGCAATATCTTCGTACATGCATCATCGTCACAGTAAGAGTGACCCAGAATCTCATATACAAAGTTTACATGGAAACCAACTAAGCAGCTCAAAATCAACGTGATTTTATAATGAGTGTTAACTAGAAAATACAATAAGAATATAAGATAGGACAAGAGTCGAGAAACTGGATCAAACTAGATTTCGTCAATGCTAATCATTGTCCATTACAACTCACTCGTGAGGTGTTTAGAGACTTTTATACAATGGCATAAAGCTTTTAGACATCCAGAGATCTGCATCATTTACGTTGTGTAAAGATAACACGAACGTAATTATATAATCTATGTGTACATTAGGCTACAAGCTTAGCAGTTTTGAAGGCATTATAGGAAAACATACAACGTTGAACATTCCTTGCAATAATACTATAGTGCAGGCAGCCACACACAAACCAAAAAAAGGGGGAGAAAACACTCAGTGTGAGTCTCAGCACTCAGCAGATAAACAATCCAACATTAGCAAATATATATATGCTTAGATACACTGCATATAAAATCAAACACATTACCTGGGAGGAGTGGGTGTTTCAAGTACTCCTGTACCTTGGTGCTCCCTGCAATCTTGTCCTTGGCTTTCTGTTCCTCCTCCTTCCAAAAGTCTCCACGAACCATTCGTGGTTTCGGTCTGTGAAGTACTTCCCAATAGCACACCCAACAGCAAATCCACTAATACAACCCGAGGCTCTGATGACCCAATCGATCACATCAGAGTCTTCTTCCTCATTGGTTGTTACAATGGGTGGTGTCGATGGTGGTGTATTTCTGCAGTTGTTGGACAGCAGACTTCCACACAATCCTGGATTCCCATCGAAAGAGCTGTTATCAAAAGTATCAAACTGGCTTCCTTGCGGAATGGGGCCTACCAGAAGATTGTGGGACACATTAAAGACCTCAAGAAATGTTAATTTGGTCAGCTCCTGGGGGATCCCTCCTGAAAGCTTGTTCATAGATAGGTCCAGTGATTCAAGGTCTGTTACGTTGGACAGGGATGATGGTATTCTACCTTCAAGATTATTATTGGATAGGTTCAGTGCTTGAAGCCCCCTCAGTTCGCCAATCGAGTTTGGAATCCTGCCTGTGAAGTTGTTGCTTGAAAAATCGATGACCCGGAAGACAGTCAATATCCTTGTGTACAACATGTCGTTGCCTTTATTTGTTATGATGATCGAGTAATTGTATTTCACAGGAAACACAGCCAAGTGACCCGTTAAGGTCACAGCCAAGTCAATTACTGTCCCAGATGTGTTTGACTGGCCTTCTTTGGCAATTTTCATGGCATTCCAAATCTGAAGGAATTCAGACGGTAAATCACCACTGTGAAAATTGTGGGAGAGATCAATAATTCGTAGAGATTGGAAATCGCCCTTAACTTTTGATCTGCCCGTTATGCTGCCATGAAAATTGTTGTGTCGCAGAACGAGAATCTGCAAGTTGGGAAGATTTGCAAGCCATGATGGGAAAGTATCATGCATGTGATTTTGGCCAATGTCGAGCACCACAAGCATACTGCAGTTGACTAAGGATCTGGGAATTCTACCCTCTAGCTGATTTTGGCTGAGATTAATCATCTTCAATTGACATGATTTGCTGTATGAACGAGGCATGATGCCGTGGAAGTTGTTGCCTTGCATATTCAACAGCACAAGTGAACAGGCAAGTTCACTAATGCAGTCGGGAATCTGACCACCCAAGTCATTGTTGGATATATCGAGGTGGTGCAAAGAGCTTGCATGGCATATTTGCTGAGGAATGCTTCCTCCTAGTCGATTGTTGGGGACATGATAGATTTGCATGGAAGTTGGCGGTATAGGAAGCGACCCTTGCAATTGGTTACCACCAAGGAATAAGACCTTTAAATAATTCCATGGAAGCATCTTCACAGGACGCTCAAATGCTGTTAAGAAGTTGTTGGCCAGGTCCAACATTTGTAGGCTCTCTCTGGAGATGTTCAGAAACCATTGAGGTATTAGGCCATGAATCTGATTACGGCTCAGGTCCACCAGTTCCAGGTCATCTTGACTGTGTAAAAATTGCGGAAACCCTGCCAAGTTGCATGAGCTGAGGGATAAGACGTTGAGCTGAGGGTAGGATTTGTTGGTAGCAATATCTTCGGGAAATGCTAGATTGACACCTTTTAACACCAAAACTGCCAGAAATTGAAGCTTCAAAAAGGGGTTGAAGTTTCCGTGCAAGTCACCATTGTCTGAGAAATCCACCTGTTGAAGGTTTACTAGTTGGGAAATCTCTTGTGGTATTGGACCCTTTAAATGATTTTCCTCAAGATACAAATACTCTAATCGGGTTTGATTCATCAGCCAAGGTGGGATTTGACCTATTAGTTGGTTTTTTGAAAGATCCAGATATTCAAGCCTTGTAAGGTTGGAAATAAAAGAAGGGATCTCGGTGGCTAGATTCACGCCTGGGAGGACGAGCCATATGAGTTTGTTTAGATTGAACAACAGGGAATGAAGCTGCTGAGGTCTATCCAAATTGACACCAGAAAGGCCCAGAGCCTCCAGTTGTGTTAAATTTCCAAGGAAGAAGGGAATGTGACTGCTGAAACTGTTGTGACTGAGGTCTAACCCAGTGAGCTTCGTGAGGTTGCCTAAAGAAGATGGGATTGACCCTGAGAAGCCACTGTACGATAATTCGAGCCTTTCCAGATGAGTAAGTCGCCCAACGGAAGGAGGCACTTCCCCTGAAAATGCCGTCGTGGACACATATAGTTTTCTAAGGCGGCTATTTGGTTGGAACTCAGGGAGGAAACCTTCAAGAGCAGAATTTAAGGTCAAGTCAAGATATTCAAGGTGCGGTAAGCCGAAAATACTCGACGGAAATTGACCACACAAATTAGACTCTCTGAGCGAAAGGTACTCTAAGGAGGTGAAGTTTGTCAGGATGGTGGGAACCGGGGAGGATATGTCAACTGAGTCAAGATGGAGGTAGGTCAAGTAAGTCAAGTTTTGAACCAACCTCTCCAGGCTACGATCCTTGAGTCTCAGTTGTCTTCCAGTTAAAGGATCAACATTATGAGAAAGATCGAGGAGAGAGAGCCTGGACAGTTTTGAGACTTCTAATGGAACTTGACCACTAAATCTTGAATAGGAGAGGTTAAGGCTTCTCAAGTAAGTAAGCTGACCGACTTCAGAAGGGATCAGAGAATAATTGAAATGATTACCAGCAAGGCTAAGCTCTTGGAGATGGGTAAGTCTAAAGAGGGTGATGTTCGAAGGCAAGGTTCCATACAAGCAGCTGTGACTAAGGTCGAGCCCAATCACACGGCCCGTCTCCTCATCACATTCGACACCGTCCCACGAGCAGCAATCCAGGCCATTTGCCCATGATTTCACCTTTGGATAGGCAGACGAAGAACTAGAAGCAGTACAATCTATGAGGAAAGCCTGCTTGAAATGGAGTAAAGCAGACCTCTCATGATCAGGGCACGATCGGCGAACAGAGGAGGGAGGGTGAGCAAGAGCTGGTAGTGAAAAAACATGAGCAGAACATGCTAAAATAAGCAAGAAGATGATCAAGTATTTATGACACTGCCAAGAAACCATGGCATGCATAGCTGCAGAGTGATCTTTCATGTAAATTGGTTGGTTTTCAGAGTGCTTGGTTACTTGCCTAGCCCTTGAACACAATGGAGGTCTTTTATAGGCCAACCAAGGCATATGATTTGGGTTTTAGTCGAAGTACCGTGAGAGACCCGCCGTAGTTACAGCACAGATGGTGAAAGTGTGAAATGACAGAAAATAATTTGTGCGCGTCGTGTAGCTGTCGCTGGTAGGGAGACTTGACGAAGACCAAGAGTCCTCAGCAAGTCACTTCGTTCAAAAATAATTTATGATGTCAACTTTGGAAGTCGTTCACGGCAAATTTTGGGTCTGTTTCCATGTTGATTTGTTGCTTCTTCCATCTTCACTAGGAAAAGGCTATGTGAAAAGCAAGCATTTACCTTACCTTTTCCATAAGTGTATAATTTTCTTAACACTTCCTGATGTACAAAGAAACTATAGAAAGCCTAGTACAACACGATAATTTAGTTTGAACTAAATTTGATCGAAAATTATTGAGACATCGAAACATAAACCCTATATGACAGTACCTAATTTTGATCCGTAGTTGACATGAATTGACTTTAGCGTAGAAGCATGCTATTATTTAAGTTATTTAGAAACATACGTGAAAATAATTCTACAAGATATTGAACACTTGCAAAATTAAAAGAGAAGTTTTTGTTAGTAAACCTCTAACAAAAATGGCACACAATTCAAAGACACTCGTAATTTGATACAATTGGAGTCTAATTTGCTATAATTTAAAGTTGTGGACAATATATTATTGGCCTAAACAAGGTGCCAATAATGTAATGGATCCGATATTATTTGTATACAAGTTATTATCAGATATTGGGGTTCAATTTTGCCTACATTAACTTTTGCGCCTCACTTTGCAACAAAAAAGAAAAGAAGGTGCATTATCTCAAGATAGGTACCCTAATATCTAACTCGTAAGTGGACTCAATATTTAACATCCAGCCAACCTTGAGAATATAAACACAAAAGTGGTCTTGAAAAAAAGTAGAAATTGGGGGAGGGGGGAACCTACGTCCATGTACTTAAAATATACATTGGTTTGTACTTATTATTGGGTGGGATCATCTTGCACAAAAGATTGATATCTGAGGTCTTGTTCTCTTTAAATTGTTTTTAATTAATTACTGAGCTTATCTGAAGTGAACTTAACATTTTTACTGAATTGAATTGAATTGAACTCAGCTTATTTGAATTAAACTCTAATTTAGTTTCATTAAACTGAACAGAATTCATTTTAGTTAAATTCTAAACTTATCATGTATTTATGTCTAGGCCTAACGGCTATAAGAAGGCAGAATTCTAAGCTTTGTTTGTGTAGGAAATAATTAGGACTAACCTGGATGCGAAAGTATACCGTCGATAATAGTCCACAATAAGAATACCAAATCTCCAGTCAGAATGAATCCCAGCGGCTACTAGAGTCGCCTTGTAATGTCCACGTTCTAAACCCGATTACTCCGTGGCGATGGTAGAGTAATTATGAGGAGAGAGAGAAATAATATTTCTGTATCTATCGGTATTTTAGCCGACCCTCCCAAACCTCCTTATATAGGTATTGGGGGGTTCGCAACTAGGGTTTAAGGAGGCCTCTTAGTGGCCGTCGGGCCTCAACTAATGGGCCCGACCTACAGCTCCCACTAGGCCACAAAAGGCCGTTACAACACATGTTCCCCATGAATCATGTCTCCTCACATTCCATACTGGGAATAGAACGTGCGACCAAAAATACCAAGTAGTGTTATATTAAGTTACCATCCAACTAACATAACACTTTCACGAAATACGATACCCCAAAAATATCCCAAGACATCACCAGTGGCATCTTTTGTCCCTTATGCTTGATATATCATATGATTATGTTCTCAACATAATCGCCCGGGCTTGATATGGTGATGGTGGATAGATTTTCCTTAAACACTTATGAAATCTCATCTTAACTTAATTGCTTTCCTAATGTGTTCCCGCTGAACCGTATACATCGTGGCTCTTGAGAATCACATTAAAGTAGCATCATTAAGCTTCGACTTAATATCATAGCTTTAAGTCAAAGGGTCATCGTCCATAGGGTCACACAGTGACAAGTGACAGGGAATTCAATCGTCACACCACATATGGGTCGTCTTACAAGCACACACAGTATGAGATGTGTGTCACGACATAGCTCTCACTTAACTGGGTTCATCACTCTTTATGCCATGCGAATCATCAGTCTAGATTTTTACTAAAAAATCTAACCTGAGCCACTAGATCAACATACTGAATGTTTGACCTTGGCACTCAAGATTCGGCTTTTAGGGCTTCAATATGAAAACTCATCTCATATTCGACTCCTTTGAGTCTCATCTTAGTCTTACTAAGGCGACTATTCCTCATTCATACACCTTCAGTATGAGTTATCGATATTGCACACCTAGTGCCAATATGATTACGTCTCATCCTGCCCGCTACTCAAGCGTCAGGGTGATTGCCTGTGTGACTAGGCCAATCAGAAGCCTGTGACTTTTCAACATGTCTAACAGATAAATTACAAGATTATTTAGAAAAAGGAACACTTTAATCTTTATTTCATAAATGCCTTTTACATGAAGAATGTATCCATCATACATAACAAGATTCCATCCAAAAACTAAACCCTGCGAAGTCCTAGACTCAACGAATGTGCTTTGAAAGCATCTCTAGGAATTGGCTTAGTTAATGGATCGGCGATCATCTTGTTAGTGGGTACATACTTGATGGCAATTTCCTTCTTCTTTACGGCATCTCGCACGAAGTGATAACGCTTCTTGATGTGCTTGGTCTTCCGATGAAACTTCGGATCCTTGGCAAATTGGATGGCAGCTGTATTGTCACATAACATCTCTACAGGATCATCGGTTCTCGGAGTGAGATTAAGATCTTGGAGGAAGCTCCTAAGCCATATTGCCTCCTGCGTGGCTAGGCTGCATGCGACATATTCTGCTTCCATGGTCGACAGAGCTATGCAGTCTTGCTTCTTACTGCACCATGATATGGCCCCCCCACCCAGGGTGAACACATATCCTGAGGTTGACCTGGACTCGTTCGGGTCACCACCCCAATCAGCATTTGAGTATCCTCTCAACTTAAGATCCCCGCCCTGAAAGCATAGGACCAAGTCGGTTGTACCACGAAGGTAGCGCATGACTCTCTTAACAACTTGCCAATGAGCCTGTCCAGGATTGCTTTGGTAACGACTTACCAGACCAACCGCAAAGCAAATGTCCGGCCGTGTACATTAGGCTCCCTACGGCACTAGCATAGGGGACATTACTCATAGCATCTTTCTCTTTGTCTGTTTTTGGGCATTGGTCAAGGCTCAAGGTTAAACCCTTCTCAACTGGAGTGTCTACGGGTTTGGAATAATGCATGCGGAATCGTTCCAAGACCTTTTTGATATACGCCTCTTGGCTCATACCTAAGAGTTTCTTGGAACGATTCCTTACTATTTCCACACCTAGGACATACTTGGCTTCACCCATATCCTTCATTTCAAAAACGGAGGATAGTCACCTTTTAGTAGCTTTGATCATCTCCAAATTATTCCCAGCCAATAGTATGTCATCAACATATAAGGTAAGGAACATAATCCCTCCGGTTGATCTTTTGACATACACACAATGGTCATCCGAAACCATGGATAAGCCAAAAGAGGTTATGGTTTCATGGAATCTTAAGTACCAAGACCTAGAGGACTGCTTAAGACCATATATGGACCTTTTAAGACGACACACTTTGTCTTCTTGCCCCTTTGATACAAAACCAAAGGGTTGGTTCATGTAGATCTCTTCCTCAAGGCTGCCATTGAGGAAAGCAGTTTTTACGTCCATTTGAAACAACTCTAAGTCCAAATGGGCAACCAAGGCTAGAAGTAGGCGAATAGAGGCAAATCTCACCACAGGAGAAAATGTCTCTTCAAAATCTACACCCTCAATTTGTGTAAATCCTTTCGCCACTAAACGGGCTTTGAACTTGTCGATCGATCCATCTGCCCGACGTTTTATCTTGAAAACCCACTTGTTTCCAATAGACTTACGTTGGGGTGGAAGATCAACAAGTTCCCAAACCTTGTTTCTTGCCATCGAGTCCATTTCATCCCTCATGGCATCCATCCACTCTTTGTGGCTTGGTGAGTCAATTGCTTCTTGGTAAGAGGTAGGTTCCTCGACTTCCAAGGGAGTACATAGGAATATTTCCCATTCGATTTGAAAATATCGTCGAGGAATTCTTCCACGTTCACTCATTCGGAGCCTAGGGCCTTCATTGTTCGTCTGCCCGGTTGAAGTGTCCATCCCCCTATCTCTAAGGGGTGTGGGACTCTGAACATGTGGAAAGTTACTCCCACTATCTCTCTGGGGCGTGGTCTCCTAAACATGTCGACTTACTACATGTTCGACAACTGGAGATTGAGGACGGACCTCACTCGCAAGTTGACTTTTCTCATGTACAGGAGATTGAGGACGAATCTCAATTTCCTGGTCAGGCAGGTCTCTCTCATTCCCTCTGGATAGGGGAGGCATACCATCTTTGGTGACTTGGTTAGAATCCAAATTCCCCCCCTCACCGAATGATGGTTGGATGTCTGGCTATAGCTCAAATAGTTCGACATCCTTTTTGACTTCACCAATGGTCGGGAACTCATCCTCGAGAAAATCGACGTTGCGGGACTCTATTTCTGTCATGCCACCATTGGATGTTCCCCGTACATCACATATCCTTTTGACTGTGCGGGGTACCTAATGAACACCATTTTGGTGGCTCTTGGACCAAGTTTCCCATGTTTATGGGTTGGGTTGTGCACATAGCCGGTCGAACCCCATGGGCGTAGATGGTCCAAGGAAGGTTTCTTACCAAACCATAACTCATATGGTGTGGCAGGTACACTCTTGCTTGGAACACGATTGAGTATATAGGCTGCCGTAAGCAGCGCATCCCCCCAAAAACTGATTGGGAGGCTAGCATGTGCCATCATTGACCTGACCATGTCAAGTAATGTACGATTCCTACGTTCCGCAACACCGTTTTGTTGTGGAGTGCGTGGAATCGTTAACTGCTTTTGTATACCTTTTTCCTCACAAAACTCTTTGAACATATCAGAGAGGTATTCACGACCTCGATCAGTTCGAAAGATCTTAACCCTTCGTTCCAATTGAGTCTCTACTTCGGCTACGAAGCGTTTGAATATATCAAGTGCCTCGTAGTGGTGAGATAACAGGTACACATACCCATATCGTGAATAATCGTCTATGAGGGTAATGAAATAGATAGCCCCATGTCGTACTTTAACGTTCATGGGTCCGCATATGTCTGAGTGGATTAATTCTAAAGGACTAGATGCTCTCATGGCTTTACCGAAAGGCTTTATAGTTGTCTTTCCAGCTAAACATGACTCACACCTAGGTAACTTAACCCTAGTGAGTCGGTCTAGGAGACCTTCTTTAGCTAGCCTATTTATTCTATCTTGACCTACATGGCCAAGTCTAGCATGCCACTTAATAGATTCAGAATTGGAGTCAAAATAAGAAACATAAGCAGAGGATATATTATTATAGTTATCATCCAAATCCAAAACAATGAAATCTCCTTTCAAAGTTGCTTGGCCAAACAAATTGCCATTATAGAACAAATCTAAACCGTCTGTGTAACGGCCCGAACCTAATCTTCTTTCTAATTACATTAATTGCAAATTAATCAAGTTAGGCCTCGCTTTTCAGTTCATTAAAATTTTTAATTCAGTAACTATAGCCGGAAAAAAAAAAAAAAAAACCCAAACCGACATACCCAAACCCAAAACCGACATACATGAAATAAAACCAACCCAAAATAAATCAAAACCCCAAAAAACTCTCACTCTCTCTCTGCTTCTCGACACCCCCTCCCCCTCTTCTCCCCTGCTTCCCGACTGCCTCTCTCTCCCCCTCCTCTGCACCGCTCGCCGGAAGGAAACCGACCGCCGACCATGCCGGTCGTGTCGGCCAGCGCCCCAACGCCACCTGCCGTCCATTCGTGCCCTGTCAAACCCCCCCCAACCCGGTTCTGTTGCACGGGAACCCCCCTGCTCTGCCGTGGGTTCTGCCGTCTTCGTCGCCGGGTTTGGCCCCCGTCACCCGCCGGTCGCCGTCCACCGCCACCGGTCGCCAACGCCACCACCCACTCCTCTCTGTTCTAGCCCAAAAACCAAGTTGGAAGGTGAAAGCCCTAAACCTAACTTAGTTGATTTAGTAAGTTATTGAGATTGAATTTATTGATTCAATTATGTGATTAGCATTGGTATTTGTCTATTTGAGGAATTCTGAAATTATTGGGGACATTAAGTTGGTTATGAATTGGGAAGAGGTTGACAGAGAGTAGAAAATGGGAGATTGAGGTTATGATTCAATAGTTATGTTGTTCTTTGTAGTTATTCAGGTTGAATTCAATAGTTGTTGATTATAATTCGTTCAGGTTTAATTCGAATCAATAATTAGTAATCAGGTTGAATTCGAATCAATTATCAGTAATCAGGTTGAATTCGAATCAATTATCAGTAATCAGGTTGAATTCGAATCAATTATCAGTGCTATGAGGAAAGTGTAGTGTGAATTGAACGATAGCATGTACATATATATGTTAGTCGTACCAATTATATAAGGGCCATTGAAGACGTTCATTTATTGTTTCAAAGCTATATTTCAAGCTTAATGTAGCCAGTTAGGCATAATACGATGAACGTTATATAATGCTTTTATATTGTTTATCGTTTGAAGCCTAATTTATTGAATCACGCCTAATTTACAGTTCATGCCTAATTATATAGTTGACAAACGACTATATAATTATAAGCCAAGGTTCATGCCTATATAATGCCTAATTACAGTTATCGATAAATTATATAATTATATAATGGCTTATATATAATAAGCATGTAAAGCGGGGCATGATAATGATTTTATGCCTAGTGAATCAAAATTAGTCTGCGGGCATGTTTTAACTGAATAGAATAGGTCCGAATCAAGCTAAAGAGGCCTAATTATTGATTATATGTCATTTGTCAATTGTACAGTTATCGAGTTTATGACATTTATACATAAGTTTATTTATGCTTATTAATGCTTCGTGATTATATAAAGGCTACGGTTTATAAAGTCCATTGAATATATATAATGTACATCGCTATTAAGTATACAACGTTCATTGATTATGCAGATTCAATATAAGGTATTGATTGCGATTGCAGCTTCGATATAATGTATGAACATTATTGATTATAGAACGGTCATGGATTACGCATTATATCGATTAAAATGATGTTCATCGTTATTGGTTATATAACGTTCATTAATTGCATTTTATTGACCATTGATTATATAACGTTTATTAATTACATTTCATGGATCATAACATATAATGTTAATTGATAGTGTTCATTGATGTAATGTTTCGCTCTTATTAAATATATAATGTTCATTGATTATGCATATTATCGAATTAGGTATAGTGTTCGTCGATCATATAAGTTTATCGTTTATATATAATGCTCATTATATATATATAATGTTCATTGAGTATGCGCACTTAAAGTTCATTGCTTATATAACGCTCATCGCATATATATTGCTATATATCACGTTCATTGAATATGTCTGCTCACTTACAGTTCACTGATTTTATAACGCTCGCCGAGTAGGCAAGATTATGGTATCGATTATAGGCATGATGATATTAGCCATTACCAATAGATCTTGACCATAAGGTGAATTCATAGAGTTTATGATAGACATTTTAGGGAAAGAATAGTTCTACCTTAAGTTGGAGTAGAAGTGAGGTCACATTGACTGCTTCAAGCTGTCAACAAACAAGGTACAGTAAGGGAGAGAGATTTTCCGGAGCCAAGGACGTACATCGCCTATGTTCTTCACGAACTCTATGTTCTTCCAAAACTCACAGTATTCTCAGTAATGAAAAATCAACACAAGATTCATTTAATGAATCAAGTTTTCAATGTTTTGTCACATAAACAAGTGGCCCCGCCAATTATCAAGGCTTATGCCGACCAATACACCCGCGCGCGGCGTCAGGGCTTATGCCCATCAATTATCAAGGCTTATGCCGACCAATACACCCGCGCGCGGCGTCAACTCAGGCTTCTCGATCGGCCTGGGGGGTGTGAGCACCTAAAGTACGATCGTTTCAAGATGTACATCGACCAAGGGGTTCACTTTCAGATAAGAATCAACAAATCAATATTACTTATACATTCTCATTCTCCTATTTGCAAAACAGAATCTTTTGAAATGCGGCGCCCAATCAGTTTTATTACATAGGGATGTACGTATGAGTTTCGGCTCGAAATCGATCGACACTACATAGACATGAGTGATCAATCGACATAGTCTATTGCCTTTATATGTTTAGCAATCGTACACAATGTATCCGTTATATAGTTCATTATTTGGCAGAAGGTGTTTATACCTTCCTTACTTTTCAGCCATCAATTACTTACTTTCTGTAACTATAATGCCATTTCTCTTGCCGTGTGCTTGTATTGAAAGATAGGTGAACTCTTCCAAAACAAAAAGAATGAACAACGATCGTAAGTTATAATTGCATCTGTTAGGGGAGGGGGCTATCCACTGTGCGATTATCGCTCATCCCATCTATTATTGTGCCTCCAGGTCTCCGCAGTTAGCCGAAGTGAAGTCATTGCGACCCTAGAAGTAAAGTGATGTGCGTGTACGTGAGTTGCAAGGTGTATTATAATGTGTTGATTGTAAATTAAGTTTTTGTGTGCTTGGTTTGCATATCATTTAGAGTCGCTCTGTATGGCCGTATGGGCCACCATCTTATCTTGGTTATCAGGGTTGTATTTTGCACTGTTTATTTGGTTATCATCGAACTGCACTGGTTATTGTGCTCCGGGCGGGTGGCCCGTAGAGCTGTAAACTCCGGCGGGTGGCCGTTGAGTTGATTTTTATTATTTTTCAGTGCAGGGTAATTATTGTAAGGCTATAGGCCTGGGAAAATGGCCAAGTTTTAGGGGTAACTCTGTCCGTTTTGTTCCAGGATTTTAAGGAAATAGTAACACTCCTGATTTTAGGGTTGGGGGCCTTACAATTTGAGCCCCCATAAGTTCAGTAAATCAAGCAGCCGTGTTCCATCATGGGACGGCGGTAATGCCTCCAGTCAAATTTGAAGTCTTCCGTTGCTAATTTATAATAATCAGTGGTTATGTTAGAATAATCAGACATTAGCAATAGGGGGCGTTACAGTCTGGACGAAAACCAAAAACAAAACCTAATCTAACTAAAGAAATATAAGAGACTAAGGAGCATCGCACCCCAGGTGCATAGAGGGCATCATGAAGAAGCAGCTTGTTTCCTCCACGGAGTTTGAGCTGGTATGTTCCTACTCCAAGGACATCCTCTTCGCTGCCGTTCCCCAGTACGACAGTCCGTGAACCCACCGGGTAGCGATGGTACTCCATGAACCCTGCCCTATCTTGAACTATGTGCTTTGTTGCCCCCGTATCTACAATCCATCGAGGAAGAGAGTTAGCAACGAATGCATGGGAACAAACATATAATTCAGGATTGTTAGTGGAAGTAGGTACCTTAGCTGGCTCAGGACAATCCCGAGTGAAATGGCCCTTCTTCCCACAGTTATAGCACTTCACACGTGCCATATCCTTAGCTCTGTTGCCCTTGGTCTTGTGCTTCTTAGCAGTACCAGCATTAGAGCGAGAGTTCTGAGGAGGACGAGGGCCTTTCATAGGTTCCTTACCACGGTAAGGTTTCCTATTCTTGGGCCCCAATCCTTTGGCAACGAATGCCATACTGGAAGGCGCATATTGCTTTAAACGCTCTTCCTCCATTTCGAGGTGTTTGGAGATCGCCTCGAAAGTGTTGATATGATCGTTGTGAGCCATGAACGTTTTAAAACTCTTCCAATGTCCATTATCATTGGGAAGAGCCCTAATCACATTCAGGACTTGTTCCTGCTCAGAAACCTCTTGCCCCGCAGCCTTAAGGTCTCGAACCATAGCACTCATGGTTCGAAGGTGTTCAGGGATACTACGACTGGAGTCTATAGTATATTGCATCCATCTCAGCTGCAAGGTACGCAACCTTGTAGCAGACGTCTGCCCGAACCTAACCTTAAGCTGTATCCACATGTCCTTAGCAGTGCGGAAACACTCAAACTCTCCCAGGAGATCATCCCGCATGCAAGACAACATGGTGTAGCGTGCGGAACGATCGCGTTTGAACCATGCTTGGTATGTTTTTAGGTTTTCTTTGTACTACTCTGTTGCATTAATATCCCTGCCTTGTTCATCTTTTTCAGCCGGAGGAACCATGGAGGCAGTCAAGTGGTCCAGCATATCATCATTGTTTAGATAAAACTGGACCTTTAGATGCCAAACATCATAGTTCGAACCATCCAACTTGTCATCAGATTGCATACATTCTATCATATTTCTAGCTGCCATATCTGAAAGTATAATTTATCTGTTAGACATATCGTTTAATAATTAAATTTCCTAGAAAACTCCATAATTTACTATGTACGTTCGAAAATTTCGCTAAGCTCATAATCATCACGCACAGTTGCGAATTTGGAGTTTCTTTAATTTAATTATTAATTTCATAAAATATTCTTAAAAGTTTTTGTTAAACTAATTAACAATTTTAATTCAATGAATATCACAGAGATATTCACTTTTTGATTATTTGTTTTGTTAGTGTTTGTGAAACTAATTCATTTAACACAACTTTAATGTATGTATATATAACACAAAGTTATATAATCAATTTCCCCAAAAAAATTATATAGTCAATGAGAACAAGAGGGAAAATATTCAACTTAAAGTAAAAAATAAATTGCCATTATATAAAACAAACGACCTTTAAAAAAAAAAAAACAGCCCACTTCATAACGAAAAGGGGGAAGCCCGGTCCACTTACCCCCCCTTTTTGGTCCAGTTATGACCGGCCGGTTATGGGCTTTGAAACCGGCCCACTTATTATTTCCCTCTCCCTCCTTCTGGTCCAGTTAACCCCCCCCTTTATAAAAGAGTGAGTGAATCCCCTCCCCCGCAAACCCTACGTCCGTCCTTAGCCCTCCTCACGCTCTCTTCTTGCTGAGGCTCTGCCTGCCTTCGATTCTCTCGACACTCTCTTCGACTTCTCTCTTTGCCCATGGCTTAGCTTTTTGGCTTTCGAATTCTTTCGACACCATGGCTAGGAGCACGAAGCTCCTTTCTGGGCTCTGGTCGGCGTGACCTCGGCAGCCACCACCGTCGTTGTCGATTGACCCCAAAAATACCCAAATGATGCAACCCCCACCACCGACCCGTTGAGCCTCGATCTATGCTACACCGGCGAGAACCAAGGGTACTACGGTGTAGATCGGCCGAATCTAAACCTAATGAAGACGCCCACGCGCCAAACGCGCCACTGAGGCGGTGGCGCGTGGTCTCACGCGCCTCCTGTGTCGGTGTTTTTCAGCTTCTTTTTGTCAAGGTTGCGTAGATCGGCGATGAAAAAGGGGCTCTGGGAGGAAGAAGATCGTGAAACGACCTTCGTCGGCGGCGCGTGACGGCCACATGCCACCCCTCCTCGGTGGTTTCTGATGGGTATGATTCGGTTCCCTTATTTCGGTTTTCCCCTTTTTTTGTGGTTATTGGAGTCGAAGTCGAGAGTTTAGGCAGAGGCAGACTAGGGTTAGGGTTTTGGGTTCCTTTGAGGGTTAGGGTTTTGGGTCCCTTTTAGGATTAGGGTTTCGTGTCTTGGGTTCGTCTCCATCCCCTTTCCCTTTTTCCTTTTGTGGTTATTGGAGGGATTTTAGGGCTAGGGTTCATACGAGTGGGATGGTTCCTTTTTCCCAAAAAAAAAAGTCTTTCAGTGTTTAGCATGTGATTCAAACATGAATTTGTCTAAGCATCGAAATAACACAAGGCATACAAACACAGTGATAGACATGTTTTTTCTGGATGTAATTATGGTTGTGGCATAATTATGCAGAAAAATAATCGTTTCTGACATTTAAGGTCATACCAAAATTTTGTATAACACGGCCAAGCTTAATCAGAGAAAGAGAACTAATCCCTTATTCGGTTATTGAAGCATGTTTACTATTATGCTTGATGTTTGGCAGATTATCTATTCATGCTTGTACATAAATGTGTAATCGAACTGAAAAATTCAATCTTTGCCCAGAATCAATTACATAAACATGCTTTTGGGACAGATTGACATTTACATGAACATGTTCATAATTTAGCAGACTTTAATATATATCCATGATAGTAAATCTGCAGTTTTTTTGACACTTTATGAGCATTATAATAACATGAGCATGCTTATGGATTTTAGCAGTTTGCATAATCACGAAAATTAAGCAAATTAAACGAAATTAGCATGCTTTCAACGAATCAGTTTTTGCAGATTTATTAATCTTTTAATTAGGACTAATCCGAACGGTTTAGGCTCTGATACCACTGTAGGAAATAATTAGGACTAACTTGGATGCGAAAGTATACCGTCGATAATAGTCCACAATAAGAATACCAAATCTCCAGTCAGAATGAATCCCAGCGGCTACTAGAGTCGCCTTGTAATGTCCACGTTCTAAACCCGATTACTCCGTGGCGATAGTAGAGTAATTATGAGGAGAGAGAGAAATAATATTTCTGTATCTATCGGTATTTTAGCTGACCCTCCCAAACCTCCTTATATAGGTATTGGGGGTTAGCAACTAGGGTTTAAGGAGACCTCTTAGTGGCCGTCGGGCCTCAACTAATGGGCCCGGCCTACAGTTTGCTTAAGCTTGAAACTCAAAATACAGGATGTCCAGCATTATGCAAGGAAAAGTGCGAGTTGATAAAGGCAAGGAGGGTTAGACCATGCCTCACTGTGTGCATGAAATGCTGCAAGCAATACAACAATACTGTCACCCATGTTTGCACTAACGGGGGCTGGGGCTCCATCAACTTGGAAGGCCAGGACCACAAATGCCCTCGATTAATCTCAGCTTATGCCAATTAATGATTTAATTATGAGTGAGAAGCTTATAATTAATGCGCTGTCCTCAATCTTATATATCCTTAATTTCTAAGTTAATTGTCCTTGATTTTATCATTGAACTTCAATTTTATTACTGCCATTAAATAAAATAATATTATGAAAAAAAGAAAAGAAAAGAAAGTAGTCGTTCATAGCTAAAGTTCGTTGCCTCAGCAGAATATGCTTAGAGTTGTTGACTTTGATCTATATGGTTCCACTACTCCAGAGCCTGTGATTTTGTTTAACCAGTATTGCCTGCTGATCATATTGTGATTATCTTATTCTTGGTTACTTGTGTGGTGTCTTTGTGTAACAAGCGTGCCGCGGATTTCGGGCTTTTGTGGGCGCTGAATAGGAGGTAGGAGATGCAAAAAAAGTGTCTACCTGCTTTTTGCTTCATTTAGCGTGGCATTAAGTGTTTGTGCTACTGTTGTGATTTCAGTTTCCCGTGCTGAAGCTTTACCCAGGGCTTGAACCAAACTATAGGTGCTGCGAATCAAACGTATGTGATATCTCATGTTATGTCGGTATTGATTGAAGGCCTCCCGGACGCTGTTGCTCTAAGGTGCCTCACACATGTTCAATTTTATCTCTATCCTAAGTTAGAGCTTGTAAGTCATTCGTGGAGGGCTGCCATTCGTAGCGCTGAGCTATTTAAGGCTAGGGAACAGGTTGGTTCATCGAGGGAATTCCTGTGTGTATGTGCTTTTGAGCCTGAGAATTTGTGGCAGCTATATGATCCCGTGCATCACATCTGGATAACAATCCCGATCCTCCCTTCAAAAGTCAGGCATCTCGCTCACTTTGGTGCTGTCTCCACAGGTGGAAAGCTGTACCTGCTGGGTGGTGGAAGTGATGCTGTTGATCCATTCACCGGTGATCATGATGGAAGTTTTGCAACCAATGAAGTTTGGTCATATGACCCGATTATGAGAAAGTGGGCCCAGTGTGCTCCCATGCTGGTGCCCCGTGCAATGTTTGCATATTGTGTCTTGGATGGAAAAATCATTGTTGCAGGAGGTTTCACCAGCTTCCGGAAATCAATTGCTCATGCAGAAATGTACGATCCTGAGAAAGATGTATGGGTCTCAATCCCAGATTTGCCCCACACCCATAATTTAGCTTGTTCTGGGGTGGTAATACAAGGCAGGATGCATGTTATGCACAAGGGCCTCTCAATGGTCCAGGTATTGCCCCACACCCAAATTGTTTGTAATTTGTTCTTTTTAGCTGTCTTATTCACATGATCATGAGATGTTGAGAAAGTCTATAGAGATGCATAGATCAATGTGGAATTTAAAGTTTCTGTTGAAAGAACTTCGAGGAGTTGAATGAGAAACGGTTTAATTTTAGGCCTTCAATGGTGGAGCTGCTCTTGGCAGTGGAAGTTGAATGTCATTTTGCTAAGAATTGGTAAGCTGGTAAGTTGTCGAGTTTAGAAGGGATTAGATAATAAGTGAAGTGATTGCTAGCAAGGCTAAGCTCTTGGAGATGTGCAAGCCTAAAGAGGGTGCTGTTTAATTAACTGCAAAATTATTGAGACATCAAAACAGAAATGCTTCTTACTGTAAGCTCTTGGATCATTCAAAGATCATGATAAGGTTAAGTAGATAAATGATAATTGCCTATAAATTAGAAAGTAAAACTCTGAACAAAACTCAGAGATAATTAAAGCACAAAATCATCAAATAAGAGCTTTCTGAACTAGGATGTCAGAAATGCTTCTTACATTTCCTGCATCTTCACTGCTGAATATGATGGTATTAAAGATCAGCTAGTAGAAACGGAGAAGATAACTCTAAAGCTCGTTGACTATGGGGGAAAATTGACTAAGAATATTGAAAAGTCACCATCTTTCGATGCAGCATCTACAACTGGTTCAATATCAGATGGAGGAAGCGGAAGAGGGAGGCGTGCTCAGATCAAGCACGAAGGATGCCAGAGAAGAAAGCGGAAGAGGTACATTTTGTACTGATGAAGCTTGACAACAGCAAGTGGGCAACGGTAAGACTTAGGCACCGAGTGGAACACCTGGATTCTCCTCTGGGGCTACCTCTATGATCAGGGGACCTAGACCCCCTGATAGGCAGATCAAGACCTATTTTGTGGGTGTGTACGGCCTTCTACTACGGATGATTAAGGTTCATAAATATCTATCTGTTAGGATTCCATTTAAATAGTTGGATGGGATGCTTGTATTCTTTTTTTCTTTTCCTGTCATTTAGGACTTCTTGAAGTGATACCTAATGTTTCCGCAACCCTCAAATTAGCCTTAGAGTTTTTCTGGGATTAGGGGTGTCCTTGGACATCCCTAGGTTGGTCATAGATCCGCCTATGTATGTAACCATGTGAGACAAGCTAAAACTGACTTTATGCTAAGATACCCTTGCATATGAAATCAAACACATTACCCTTTTGGTGTGGGCATGTGGTTGGGGGGGGGGGGATTTTAAATCCTTTGCCTTGGTGCTCCTTGTGATCTTTTCCTTGGCCTTCTCTTCCTTCCACAAGTTTCCACGAACCATGCATGGCTCCAGTCAGTAATGCATTTCCTGATAGCACAGCTAACTACAGGTGCAGCTACACAACCCAAGGCTCTGATGACCTAATCAATCACATCGGGAGTCTTCTTACTCAATGCTAGTTATACTGGGTGGTGTTAATGGTGATTCATGCACTTCTTGGACAACAGTATTTCACATATCCTTGATTTCCATCGAAAGAGCTATAATCAAAAGCATCAAACCGCCTTCCTCGTGGTATTGGGCCTAACAGAGGATTGTGGGGCACGTAAAAGATCTCAGGATATGTTTAATTATGTCAGCTTGTCAGGGATCACTCTTGAAAGCCTGTTCATAGACAGGTCGAAGGATTCAACGTCTGTTATGTTGGACAGGGATGGCGGTATTCTGCACCCAATATGATTGTTGGATAGGTTGAGTGCTTGAACCCCCCTCCCTCAGTTCACCGATGGAGTCAAGAATCCTACCTGTGAAGTTGTTGCTTGAGAAATCGATGACCTGGAACGTAGTCAATATCTTTCTGTACAACATGTCGTTGCCTTTATTTACTATGATTGAGTAATTTTATTGTAGAAGTTTGGATTTATCTATGAACATGCTTTCAGAGCGATTCCACCAGACCTAACACAACTTGTGTCTCTTGAGGTCTTCAATGTCCCACACAACCTTCTTGTTGCCCCATACGGGAGGGGCAACAGTTCAACACAATTGAGATCAGTTCTTTTCATGGAAACTTACAATTATGTGTAAGTCCTCTATCCAAGAAGTGCAGAATATGGATAAGGAGCCGTCAGCAGCAACAAAGAAGATGACTCCAATTTGATTGGTTGGATTATTGGATCATTGGGTTACATTAATGGGTTTGCAGTTAGCTGTGCTATAGGAAAATACCTGACAGACTGGAAACATGGATGGTTCGTGGAGATATTCATGAGGAGGAGATGGTCGAGAAGAACAGTGAGCATAACTCCAAGGCACAGAAGTTGAATTGGGCTACTCGCAGTCTGTTTACTTTCAGTTCTATGGGACGTGCTATTGAATTTGCAGTATCACCTTTATAATATTACTGGAACACAGATGATTATTTGATTAAAAAGTCGAGATATTGTGACCATAAAACTTTTAGAGATATAAATACAGATTGCTAGATTTGTCCCATGAATCTAACCTACAAACCACATATGATCCTAATGTTGGATTGATACATTTATGCATTGTTTTGAAATGGAGATGAATCCAAACATGCATAATTTCTGAAAAAAGAAACAATGTCTTCCAAAGAATTCAATCTGACTTGGGCAAACTCAGACACCTTTTAAGGGATTCCTCTAAACTCCACATAAACTAAGGGATTGAAGCACAAAGTTAGCAAATATATACTTCTGAACAAGATTCTCAGAAAAACGTGCAATTGTAACCAAGAAAAATCAACGGATGAAACTTTAACCCAGCATACATCACAGTTTTAGCATTTTACACATTTACAGCCAAAGACACAAACAATGATTATCCTAACAAGGGTGCAGGTATTTATTGAAGAGTCGAATCGCCCTAGAGGGGGTTGAATAGGGAGATTCTACAATATTTAAAAATCAATTTTGAAGGCAGAAATTAAATGCAGAAATAAAATAGACAAGAGACAAAATGATATTTTAACGAGGTTGGGCCTCCAACAGACTTAGGTCCCCATCTAGAGTTATCCAACTCTAGGATTCAACTCTCAAGATTTTTATTAAGATGAACTCTCAGTCTCTCAGAGTTACCTTACTCTAGAGATCCCGAATACTTTAAATCAACCTCTTGATCAAAGTACGGGAAGAATTGTGACCTCACACCAACTGCTAAGTTCACTCTTTAACAAGGATTTCCTCAATGTCACTCAACAGCTCTTTGTTACATTAAAAAAATACTTAATAGCTTAAATGAAGATTCTTAATGCTGTCACACTTGCTTCTTTCACTATTTTGCAGCACGTCCCTTTGTCCTCTATTTATATTCAGCTCTGGATGAGAGCCAAGAAGGTAATTCTGATCAGGCCAATCTGATGCCGATTTTCAGGATCCTGTCTTCTTCTTGACAGCATTTGATTTTATTTTCTTGCATGCTTTCGTGGTCTTGATTGATATGATTTAGCTCCTTGCCTCAAAAAATTATTCACTGTAATTCTTTCTCTGCAGCAAGTAATCTCAGAGTGTCCTTTAGTCAAGATAAGATGCTTGCCTAATTTGCTTTATATTTCATTTCATTGCTGGAGGATATCAAAGAGTATAAAATATAATTTCCAAGACTTCTTAGTACAGCCAAGTGAATTCCTTAATTGCTTTTATTCTAGCAATCAGGTTTAATCAAATAAGATCTCATACACATATTTTCTATGCACATATTTCCCACGTTTTTCATGGATGCCGGCTTGTGTTTTAATATTCAGTTTGTCTTTCAATTGAATCACCCAAGGCCACGCATATCTTTTGTTTGTCTACTAATCTCTTGCTAAGTGTTAATTAATTTCGTGTTTCATCAAAACTTCTTTGTTTACTACGGGAGTCAACATTTATGCTTTTCAAAAAAGGTTGAAGTTTACTATTCAATTGAGCATCATCACATAACTTGCTTAAAAGAGACAACATGTGTCTTGATGTATCACGGATGTATCATACTGCAATGCCCTGCATGTGTTAGTGATTGTTAGATGAGGTATCAATAACCATATCGGAGTAAAATTTCCAGTAAGTGATTGTTGGAATTCTCTTTCAATATTGCTCTGTGGTTTCAGAACATTCTTCTCTTTCAACAGTTATTTGTTATGTTGTATATGCTGTTGGCCTAACCTAGTCTGATTGAAACCAGGATGTCAGAGAAGATAGGAGGGTTGCAGCAACTGATGAAACCTGACAACTGCAGCAACTACGTCTACAGTGTCTGGGGAGTCCAACTGAACAGTCTTAGATGGGATTCATGTATGCTTTTTTCTATCCTTTAAAATTCCTTATTGAATATTCTTGGAGAGGGAGACTGCATTCTTATTATTACAACTAGAAACAAGAGCTTAATAAAGATGATATTGATTATTTGTTATTACATTGGTCTTAATTTGTAAATTTTCAAAGATAACTCTCATTATAATTCATCAAGAAAAATCAAGAAAACCAGTCTTAGCCAAGATAGATTACGTCATTTGCAATATCTTCATACATGCATCATCACAGTAAGAGTGACCCAACATCTCATATACAAAGTTTACATGGAAACCAACTAAGCATCTCAAAATCAACGTGATTTTATAATGAGTGTTAACTAGAAAATACAATAAGAATATAAGATAGGAGAAGAGTCAAGAAACTGGATCAAACTAGATTTCGTCGATGCTAATCATTGTCCATTACAATTCACTCGTGAGGTGTTTAGAGACTTTTATACAATGGCATCAACAACAACAACAACAACAACACCTCCCAGTGTATTTTATACAACGGCATAAAGCTTTTAAAATTCCAGAGATCTGCATCAGTTACGTTGTGTAAAGATAACACGAATGTAATTATGTAATCTATGTGTACATTAGGCTACAAGCTTAGCAGTTTTGAAGGCATTATAGGAAAACATACAACGTTGAACATTCCTTGCAATGATACAATAGTGTAGGCAGCCACACACAAACCAAAAAAAGGGGGAGAAAACACCGAGTGTGAGTCTCAGCAGATAAACAATCCAACATTAGCAAATACATATATGCTAAGATACACTGCATACAAAATCAAACACATTACCTGGGAGGAGTGGGTGTTTCAAGTACTCCTGTACCTTGGTGCTCCCTGCAATCTTGGCCTTGGCTTTCTGTTCCTCCTCCCTCCAAAAGTCTCCACGAACCATTCATGGTTTCGGTCTGTGAAGTACTTCCCAATAGCACACCCAACAGCAAATCCAGTAATACAACCCAAGGCTCTGATGACCCAATCGATCACATCAGAGTCTTCTTCCTCATTGGTTGTTACAAAGAGTGGCGTTGATGGTGATGCATGCATATTTCCGCACTTGTTGGACAGCAGACTTCCACACAATCCTGGATTCCCATCGAAAGAGCTGTTATCAAAAGCATCAAACTGGCTTCCTTGTGGAATGGGGCCTACCAGAAGATTGTGGGACACATTAAAGACCTCAAGAAATGTCAATTTGGTCAGCTCCTGGGGGATCCCTCCTGAAAGCTTGTTCATAGATAGGTCCAGCGATTCAAGGTCTGTTATGTTGGACAGGGATGATGGTATTCTACCTTCAAGATTATTATTGGATAGATTCAGTGCTTGAAGCCCCCTCAGTTCGCCAATAGAGTTTGGAATCCTGCCTGTGAAGTTGTTGCTTGAAAAATCGATGACCCGGAAGACAGTCAATATCCTTGTGTACAACATGTCGTTGCCTTTATTTGCTATGATGATCGAGTAATTGTATTTCACAGGCAACACAGCCAAGTGACCCCTTAAGGTCACATCCAAGTCAATTACTGTCCCAGATGTGTTTGACTGGCCTTCTTTGGCAATTTTCATGGCGTTCCAAATCTGAAGGAATTCAGACGGTAAATCACCACTGTGAAAATTGTGGGAGAGATCAATGATTCGTAGAGATTGGAAATCGCCCTTGACTTTTGATCTGCGCATTATCCTGCCATGAAAATTGTTGTGTCGCAGAACGAGAATCTGCAAGTTGGGAAGACTTGCAAGCCATGATGGGAAAGTATCACGCATGTGATTTTGGCCAATGTCGAGCACCACAAGCATACTGCAGTTGACCAAGGATCTGGGAATTCTACCCTCTAGCTGATTTTGGCTGAGATTAATCATCTTCAACTGACATGATTTGCTGTATGAACGAGGCATGATGCCATGGAAGTTGTTGCCTTGCATATTCAACAGCACAAGTGAACGGGCAAGTTCACCAATGCAGTCGGGAATCTGACCACCCAAGTCATTGTTGGATATATCGAGGTGGTGCAAAGAGCTTGCATGGCATATTTGCTGAGGAATGCTTCCTACTAGTCGATTGTTGGAGACATGATAGATTTGCATGGAAGTTGGTGGTATGGGAAGCGACCCTTGTAATTGGTTACCACGAAGCATTAAGATCTTTAAATAATTCCACGGAAGCATCTTCACAGGATGCTCAAATGCTGTTAAGAAGTTGTCGGCCAGGTCCAAAATTTGTAGGCTCTCTCTGGAGATGTTCAGAAACCATTGAGGTATTAGGCCATGAATCTGATTATGGCTCAGGTCCACCACTTCCAAGGCATGTTGACTGCTTAAAAGTTGTGGGAACTCTGCCAACTTGCATGAGCAGAGGGACAAGACGTTGAGCTTAGGGTATGATTTGTTGGTGGCAATGTCTTCAGGAAATGCTAGGTTGACACCATCTAACGCCAATACTCTTAGAAATTGAAGCTTCAAAAATGGGTCGAAGTTTCCGTGCAAGTCACCATTGTCTGAGAAATCCAACTCTTGAAGGTTTACTAGTTGGGAAATCTCTTGTGGTATTGGACCCTTGAAATGATTTTCCCCAAGATACAAATACTCTAATCGGGTTTGATTCATCAGCCAAGGTGGGATTTGACCTATGAGTTGGTTTTCTGAAAGATCCAGATATTCAAGCCCTGTAAGGTTGGAAATAAAAGAAGGGATCTCGGTGGCTAGATTCACGCTTGGGAGGACGAGCCGTATGAGTTTGTTTAGATTGAACAACAGGGAATGAAGCTGCTGAGGTCTATCCAAATTGACACCAGAAAGGCCCAGAGCCTCCAGTTGTGTTAAATTTGCGAGGAAGAAGGGAATGTGACTGCTGAAACTGTTGCAACTGAGGTCCAATTCAGTGAGCTTCGTGAGGTTGCCTAAAGAAGATGGGATTGACCCTGAGAAGCCACTGGCCGATAATTCGAGCCTTTCCAGATGAGTAAGTCGCCCAACGGAAGGAGGCACTTCCCCAGAAAATGCCGTCGTGGACACATATAGTTTTCTAAGGCGGCTATTTGGTTGGAACTCAGGGAGGAAACCTTCAAGAGCAAAATTTAAGGCCAAGTCTAGATATTCAAGGTGCGGTAAGCCGAAAATACTCGACGGAAATTGACCACACAAATTAGACTCTGTGAGCGAAAGGTATTCTAAGGAGGTGAAGTTTGTCAGGATGGTGGGAACAAGGGAGGATATGTCAACTGAGTCAAGATTGAGGTAGGTCAAGTGAGTTAAGTTTTGAACCAGCCTCTCCATGCTAGGATCCTTGAGTCTCAGTTGGCTTCCAGTTAAAGGATCAACATTATGAGAAAGATCGAGGAGAGAGAGCCTGGACAGTTTTGAAACTTCTAATGGAACTTGACCACTGAATATTGAACATGAGAGGTTGAGGCTTCTCAAGTAAGTAAGCTGGCCGACTTCAGAAGGGATCAGAGAATAATTGAAATGATTACCAGCAAGGCTAAGCCCTTGGAGATGGGTAAGTCTAAAGAGGGTGCTGTTCGAAGGGAAGGTCCCATACAGGCAGCTGTGACTGAGGTCGAGCCCAATGACATGGCCTGTCTCCTCATCACATTCGACACCGTCCCACGAGCAGCAATCCAGGCCATTTGCCCATGATTTCACCTTTGGATAGGCAGACGAAGAACTAGAAGCAGTACAATCTATGAGGAAAGCCTGCTTGAAATGGAGTAAAGCAGACCTCTCATGATCATGGCACGATCGGCTAACAGAGGAGGGAGGGTGAGCAAGAGCTCGTAGTGAAAAAACCTGAGCAGAACATGCTAAAATAAGCAACAAGATGAGCAAGTATTTATGACACTGCCAAGAAACCATGGCAGGAATAGGTGCGGAGTGATCTTTCATGTCAATTGGTTGGTTTTCAGAATGCTTGGTTGCTTGCCTAGCCCTTGAACGCAATGGAAGTCTTTTATAGGCCAACCAAGGCATATGATTTGGGTTTCAGCCGAAATGCCGTGAGAGACCCGCCGTGGATATTACAGCACAGATGGTGAAAGTGTGAAGTGACTTCGGTGCTTCGTGTAGCAGTAGTACAAAGAAAGCTGTCGCTGGGAGGGAGACTTGACGAAGACCAAGAGTCCTCAGCAAGTCACTTCGTTCAAAAATAATTTATGATGTCGACTTTGGAAGTCATTCACCGCAAATTTTGGGTCTGTTTCCATGTTGATTTGTTGCTTCTTTCATCTTCACTAGGAAAAGGCTATGTGAAAAGCAAGCATTTACCTCAACCTTTTCCATAAGTGCATAATTTTCTTAGCCCTTCCTGATTTACAAAGAAACTATAATTGTGAAAGCCTAGCACAACACGATAACTTAGTTTGAACCAAATTCAATCAAAAATTATTGAGACATCAAAACATAAGCCCTATATGACCTTACCTAATTTTGATCCGTAGTTAACATGAGTTGACTTTAATTTAGCGTAAAAGTACGCTATTGTTTAAGTTATTTGAAAACATACATAAAATTAATCCGAGTATTAATACACCTATAAAATAATTCGACAAGATATTGAACACTTGCAAAATTAAAAGAGACGTTTTTATAAGTAAACCTCTAATAAAAATGGCACACAATTCAAAGACACTCGTAATTTGATACAATTGGAGTCTAATTTGCTATAATTTAAAGTTGTGAATAATATACTATTGGCCTAAACAAGGTGCCAATAATGTAATGAATCCGATATTATTTGTATACAAGTTATTATCAGATATTTGGGTTCAATTTCACCTGCATTGACTTTGCAGCAAAAAAGAAAAGATGTGCATTATCTCAAGATAGTTACCCTAATATCTAACTCGTAAGTGGCAAGGGCTCAATATTTAACATCCAGCCAACCTTGAGAATATAAACACAAAAGAGGCCTTGAAAAAAAGTAGAAATTGGGGGAGGGGGGAACCTACGTCCGTGTACATAAAATATACATTCATTTGTAATAATTATTGGGTCGGATCATCTTGCACAAAAGATTGATATTTGAGATCTTATTCTCTTCAACTTGTTTTTCATTAATTACTGAGCTTATCTAAAATGAACTGAGCTTATTTTTACTGAATTGAATTGAATCGAACTCAACTTATTTGAATTAAACTCTAATTTAGTATTGTGAACTTGACCTGAAGTCACTGAGAGAAACCCGAACTCGACACGATCGAACCAATTTCAACCCGAAGTCAACACGATTTCACGGTTAGCTTGAAAACATGTTATTTTTTAAATTTTGAGTAGATCTAAACTATTCGTAAGACTAGCACGAAATTGACCCGTTACCTAGCTCTAAATAGTGTAATGGATCCGATATTATTTGTATACAAGTTATTACTGGCTATTTGGGTTTGATTTTGCCTACATTGACTCTTGCGCCTCATTTTGCAACAAAAAAGAAAGGAAAAAACCATTAGATCAGCTTGGAGTTGAATATTGGACTAACTTAACATTTCGATGGCTTTGCTATTATAATTCAGGATGACCACAGCGTGATGGGTCAAGCAAATGAGCAAGTAGTGTTTCATCCAGCAAATTTCACCCGCAGATGGACCCAAGAGACACCAGGCATGCACCTTCTGGCTTCTACAGCCTACACAATTCACACTAATTAACTCTTCTAACTAAATGTGACAATCAGTCTTTGCATTATCTCAAGATATGTACCCTAATCTAACTCATAAGTGGGGTCAGTATATAACATCCAGCCAACCTTGAGAATATGAATACAAAAGAGGTCTTGATGTATCACAGATGTATCATACTGCAATGCCCTGCATGTGTCAGTGATTATTAGATGAGGTATCAATAACCATATCAGAGAAAAATTTCCAGTAAGTGATTGTTGGAATTCTCTTTCAATATTGCTCTGTGGTTTCAGAACATTCCTCTCTTTCAACAGTTGTTTGTTATGTTGTATATGCTGTTGGCCTAACCAAGTCTGATTGAAACCAGGATGTCAGAGAAGATAGGAGGGTTGCAGCAACTGATGAAACCTGACAACAGCAGCAACCACCTCTACAGTGTCTAGGGAGTCCAATTGAACAGTCTTAGATGGGATTCATGTATGCTTTTTTCTATCCTTTAAAATTCCTTATTGAATATTCCTGAAGAGGGAGGATGCATTCTTATTATTACAACTATAAACAAGAGCTTAATAAAGATGATATTGATTATTTGTTATTACATTGATCTTAATTTGTAAATTTTCAAAGACAACTCTCATTATAATTCATCAAGAAAAATCAAGAAAACCAGTCTTAGCCAAGATAGATTACGTCATTTGCAATATCTTCATACATGCATCATCACAGTAAGAGTGACCCAGCATCTCATATACAAAGTTTACATGGAAACCAACTAAGCAGCTCAAAATCAACGTGATTTTATAATAAGTGTTAACTATAAAATACAATAAGAATATAAGATAGGACGAGAGTCCAGATAGGACGAGAGTCCAGAAGCTAGATCAAACTAGATTTCGTCGATGCCAATCATTGTCCATTACAACTCACTCGTGAGGTGTTTAGATATTTTTATACAATGGCATAAAGCTTTCAGACTTCCAGAGATCTGCATCATTTACGTTGTGTAAAGATAACATGAACGTAATTATGTAATCTATGTGTACATTAGGCTACAAGCTTAGCAGTTTTGAAGGCATTATAGGAAAACATACAACGTTGAACATTCCCTGCAATAATACAATAGTGAAGGCAGCCACACAAAAACCTGAAAAAGGGGGAGAAAACACTGAGTGTGAGTCTCAGCAGATAAACAATCCAACATTAGCAAATACATATATGCTAAGGTACACCGCATATAAAATCAAACACATTACCTGGGAGGAGTGGGTGTTTCAAGTACTCCTGTACCTTGGTGCTCCCTGCAATCTTGTCCTTGCCTTTCTGTTCCTCCTCCTTCCAAAAGTCTCCACGAACCATTCATGGTTTCGGTCTGTGAAGTACTTCCCAATAGCACACCCAACAGCAAATCCAGTAATACAACCCAAGGCTCTGACAACCCAATCGATCACATCAGAGTCTTCTTCCTCATTGGTTGTTACAATGGGTGGCGTTGATGGTGATGCATGCATATTTCCACACTTGTTGGACAGCAGACTTCCACACAATCCTGGATTCCCATCGAACGAGCTCTTATCAAAAGCATCAAACTGGCTTCCTTGTGGAATGGGGCCTACCAGAAGATTGTGGGACACATTAAAGACCTCAAGAAATGTTAATTTGGTCAGCTCCTGGGGGATCCCTCCTGAAAGCTTGTTCATAGATAGGTCCAGTGATTCAAGGTCTGTTATGTTGGATAGGGATGATGGTATTCTACCCTCAAGATTATTGTTGGATAGGTTGAGTGCTTGAAGTCCCCTCAGTTCACCGATGGAGTCGGGAATCCTGCCTGTGAAGTTGTTGCTTGAGAAATCGACCACCCGGAACACACTCAATATCCTTGTGTACAACATGTCGTTGCCTTTATTTGCTATGATGATCGAGTAATTGTATTCCAGAGGCAACACAAGCAAGAGACCCCCTGAGGTCACATCCGACGCAATTACTGTCCCAGATGTGTTTGACTGGCCCTCCGTGGCAATTTTCATGCCATCCCAAATCTGAAGGAATTCAGACGGTAAATCACCAGTATGAAAATTGTGGGAGAGATCAATGATTCGCAGAGATTGGAAATGACCCCTAATTTTTGATCTGTCCATTATCCTGCCATGAAAATTGTTGTGTCGCAGAACAAGAACTTGGAAGTTAGGAAGACTTCCGAGCCATGACGGGAAAGTATCGTTGACACGATTTTGGCCGATGTCAAGCACCACAAGCATAACGCAGTTGACCATGGATCTCGGAATTGTGCCCTCTAGCTGATTTTGGCTGAGATTAATCATCTTCAACTGACATGACCTGGGGTATGAACGAGGAATGACGCCGTGGAAGTTGTTGCCTCGCAAATTTAACATCACAAGCGAACTGGCAAGTTCACTAATGCAGCCGGGAATCTGACCACTCAATTCGTTGTTGGATATATCGAGGTAGTTCAAAGAGCTCGCGTGGCATATTTGCTGAGGAATGCTTCCTGCCAGTCGATTGTTGGAAACTTGATAGATTTGCATGGAAGTTGGTGGTATGGGAAGCGAACCTAGTAATTGGTTACCACTAAGGTCTAAGATCTTTAAATAATTCCATGGAAGCATCTTCACAGGATGCTCAAATGACATTAACAAGTTGTGGGACAGGTCCAATATGTGTAGGCTTCCTGTGGAGATGTTCAGATACCATTGAGGTATTAGGCCACGAATCTGATTATTGCCCAGGCGCACAATTTCCAGGTCATCCTGACTGCGTAAAATTTGTGGGAACTCTGTCAAGTTGCATGACCTGAGGTATAAACTGTTGAGCTTAGCGTATGATTTGTTGGTGGCAATATCTTCAGGAAATGCTAGATTGACACCATCTAACCCCAAATCTGTCAGAAATTGAAGCTTCAAAAATGGGTCGAAGTTTCCGTGCAAGTCACCACTGTAATCGAAAGCCAAAAGTTCAAGGTTTACTAGTTGGGAAATCTCTTGTGGTATAGGACCCCTCAAGTGATTTTTGGCAAGAGACAAAGATTCTAACCGGGTTTGATTCATGAGCCATACTGGGATTTGACCTACTAGTTGGTTTTCTGAAAGATCCAGATGTTCAAGCCTTGTAAGGTTGGAAATAAAAGAAGGGATCTCGGTGGCCAAATTCATGCCTGTGAGGAGGAGGAGCGTGAATTTGTTTAGATTAAACAGGGAATGAAGCTGCTGAGGTCCATCCGAATTGACGCCAGAAAGGCCCAGAGCCTCCAGTTGTGTTAAATTTGCGGGGGAGAAGGGAATGTCACCGCTAAAGCTGTTGTGACTGAGGTCTAACCCAGTGAGCTTCGTGAGGTTGCCTAAAGAAGATGGGATTGACCCTGAGAAGCCACTGTCCGCTAAGTCGAGCGTTTCCAAATGAGCAAGTCGACCAACGGAAGGGGGAACTTCCCCGGAAAATGCGGTAATGGCCACAAATATGTCTCTAAGGCGGCTATTTGGTTGGAACTCAATGAGGAAACCTTCAAGAGCATAATTTCTACTCAAGTCAAGATATTCAAGGCGCGGTAGGCCGAAAATGCTCGACGGAAATTGACCGCACAAATTAGACTCTGCGAGCGAAAGGTATTCTAAGGAGGTGAAGTTTGTCAAGATGGTGGGAGCCGGGGAGGACATGTCAACTGAGTCAAGATTGAGGGAGGTTAAGAGGGTCAAGTTTCGAACCAACCTCTCCAGGCTAGGATCCTTGAGTCTGAGCCGGCTGCCAGTTGAAGGATCAACATTAGCAGAAAGATCCAGGACAGAAAGCCTGGACAGTTTTGAAACTTGTAATGGAATTTGACCACTAAATGCTGAATGGGAGAGGATAAGGCTTCTCAAGTGAGTAAGCTGATCGACTTCAGAAGGGATAAGAGAAGAATTGAAGTTATTGTCAGTGAGGCTAAGCTTTTGGAGATGGGTGAGGCTAAAGAGGGTGCTGTTCGAAGGGAAGGTCCCATACAGGCAGCTGTGACTGAGGTCGAGCCCAATGACATGGCCCGTTTCCTCATCACATTCGACACCGTCCCACGAGCAGCAATCCAGGCCATTTTCCCATGATTTCACCTTTGGATAGGAAGACGAAGAACTTGAAGCAGTACAATCTATGAGGAAAGCCTGCTTGAAATGGAGTAAAGCAAACCTCTCATGATCAGGGCACGATCGGCGAACAGAGGAGGGAGGGTGAGCTAGAGCTGGTAGTGCAAAAACATGAGCAGAACATGCTAAAATAAGCAAGAAGATGAGCAAGTATTTATGACACTGCCAAGAAACCATGGCATGCATAGCTGCAGAGTGATCTTTCATGTAAATTGGTTGGTTTTCAGAATGCATGGTTACTTGCCTAGCCCTTGAGCACAACGGAGGTCTTTTATAGGCCAGCCAAGGCATATGATTTGGGTTTTAGTCGAAGTGCCGTGAGAGACCCGCCGTGGATATTACAGTACAAAGAAAGCTGTCGCTGGGAGGGAGACTTGACGAAGACCAAGAGTCCTCAGCAAGTCACTTCGTTCAAAAATAATTTATGATGTCAACTTTGGAAGTCATTCACCGCAAATTTTGGGTCTGCCTCCATGTTGATTTGTTGCTTGAAAAGGGCTTGTGAAAAGCAAGCATTTACCTTACCTTTTCCATAAGTGCATAATTTTCTTAGCACTTCCTGATGTGCAAAGAAACTATAATTGTGAAAGCCTAGTACAACACGATAACTTAGTTTGAATCAAGTTTAATAAAAAATTATTGAGACATCAAAACATAAACCCTATATGACATTACCTAATTTTGACTTGTAGTTGACATGAATTGACTTTAATTTAGCGTAAAAGTATGGTATTGTTTAAGTTATTTAAAAACATACATGAAATTAATCCGAGTATTAATACACCCATAAAATAATTCTACAAGATATTGAACACTTGCAAAATTAAAAGAGACGTTTTTGTAAGTAAACCTCTAAAAAAAATGGCACACAATTCAAATGCACTCGTAATTTGATACAATTGGAGTCTAATTTGCTATAGTTTAAAGTTGTGGATAATATATTATTGGCCTAAACAAGGTGCCAATAATGTAATGGATCCGTATTATTTGTATAGAAGTTATTATCAGATATTTAGGTTCAATTTCACCTACATTGACTTTTGCGCTTCACTTTGCAACAAAAAAGAAAAGAAGGTGCATTATCTCAAGATAGGTACCCTAATATCTAACTCGTAAGTGGGCTCTATATTTAACATCCAACCAACCTTGAGAATATAAACACAACAGAGGTCTTGAAAAAAGTAGAAATTGGGGGAGGGGGGGAACCTACGTCCGTGTACATAAAACGTACATTCGTTTGTACTAATTATTAGGTGGGATCATCTTGCATAAAAGATTAATATTTGAGGTCTTGTTCTCTTTAACTTGTTTTTCATTAATTATTGAGCTTATCTGAAATGAATTGAGCTTATTTTTACTGTATTAAATTGAATCGAACGTAACTTATTTGAATTAAACTCCAATTTAGTTTTATGAACCTGACCTGAAGTTATTGAGAGAAACCCGAACTCGACACGAATCGAATCGATTTCAACCCCAAGTCAACACAATTTCACGGTTAGCTTGAAAACATGTTATTTTTTAAATTTTGAGTAGATCTAAACTATTCGTAAGACTAGTATGAAATTGACATGTTTATTAAAAGGGTTACCCCGAACCGACTTATTATCTAGCTCTAAATAATGTAATGGATCCGATATTATTTGTATGCAAGTTATTACTGGATATTTGGGTTTGCTTTTGCTTACATTGACTTTTGCGCCTTACTTTGCAACAAAAAAGAAAGGTAAGAACCATTAGATCAGCTTGGAGTTGAATTTGGACTAACTTAACATTTCGATGGCTTTGCTATTATAATTCAGGATGGCCACAGCGTGATGTGTCAATTGGCAAGTAGTGTTTCATCCCCCAAATTTCACCCGCAGATGGACCCAAGAGACACCAGGCATGCATCTTCTGGCTTCTACAGCCTACACAATTCACACTTATTAACGCTTCTAGATAAATGTGATAATCAGTCCTTGCATTATCTCAAGATATGTACCCTAATCTAACTCGTAAGTGGGGTCAGTATATAACATCCAGCCAACCTTGAGAATATGAATACAAAAGAGCTCTTGAAAAAAGTAGAAATGCCGGGAGGAACCTACGTCCGTGTACTTAAAAATATACATTGGTTTGTACTTATTATTGGGTGGGATCATCTTGCACAAAAGATTGATATCGGAGGTCTTGTTCTCTTCAAATTGTTTTCAATTAATTACAGAGCTTATCTGAAATGAACTAAACTTATTTTTACTGAATTGAATTAAATTGAACTCAACTTATTTGAATTAAACTCTAATTTAGTTTCATTAAACTGAACAGAATTTATTTTAGTTAAATTCTAAACTTATCGTGTATTTATGTCTAGGCCTAAGTGCCTAACGGCTATAAGCAGGCAGAATTCTAAGCTTTGTTTGCTTAAGCTTGAAACTCGAAATACAGGATGTCCAGCATTAAGCAGGGAATGGTGCGAGTTGACAAAGGCAACGAGGGTTAGACCATGCCTCACTGTGTGCATGAAATGCTGCAAGCAATGCAACAATACTGTCACCCATGTTTGCACTAACTGGGGGTTGGGGTTCCATCAACTTGGAAGGCCAGGACCACAAATGCCTTTGATTAATCTCGGCTTACACTAATCCATCAGATTCTATCTCACAGTAACCCAATGAGCCGCACAGGTTAGGGGAAGGGGGAGTACCAAAGCCTACCAGGACCCTAGGCCCACCAGCCTAGTGAGCACAACTCCTTTAAAGAAGAAGGAATTGTACCCTCACCCAAGTTTGAGCCCAGGAGGGTGGTTGGAACGTGGAGTGATGGCCATTAGGTCAACACTACTTCGATTTTCTTAACCTTGCTCCCGTTCTAGCCTTCGCCTATTAGGCCAACCCTACTTCGATTTCACTCCCCCTTCTTTCCTCCTCACTTTTTTTAAACAAATTTAGTTGTCATCTTCTCCCCCCCCCCCCCCCCTTTTGTTGGCAGAGGGGTTAATTCGTGTAGTTAAGTTGTACTTAATACTGAATAAAAGAGGTCAGGGCTTCTCAAGTTGGTAAGCTGGCTGAGTGTAGAAGGGATAAGAGAATAAGTGAAGTGATTACCAGCAAGGCTAAGCTCTTGGAGATGGGTAAGCCTAAATAGGGTGTTGTTTAATTCAATCCAAAATTATTGAGACATCAAAATAGAAACCCAATACGACACTACTTAGTTTTGACCCAAAGCTAACATCAATGGGAACTAGTGAAGTGAGAAAAGGTCAAGTTGTTTGTCTTGCGGTAGATTTAAGTTATTTTTCAAAACGTATGCAAAATTAACCCGATTATTAAATAGATCGATCTAAACAAACCTGTCTACGAATTCCAAAAGAAACAATTACTGAACATGATAATAAAGTACGTAACCAGTGTTGTGCTGAATTCAGAGACTCTATTTAGGTAAAAGTACGCATTTTTTTGTTCTAAACAGGAGTTACTGTTATATTCTGAAAATGATAGAAATTTGTATCTCACACTGCTAAATTAGGATTCAGAAATTTAGGAATTGGCATACAAAGAGATGTGACAAATGCTCTCTAAATATAGGAAGAGGATACCAGCATTAAAAACAATAGTAGGAGAAACAATATTTTCTCTCTAAATCCTTTTGCATCTTTGTATTTCTCTCTCGTAAATAAGATACAAATACAATTGAAAACGTAATAATTTATATAAAAAAAATTTCAACTAAAGAAAGGAAACTTCTTTTCCTGCTCTTTTTCGCTTCCATAAGCGTAATAGACTATTTTATTTCAAAACCAAAAATATGACTTTACTAATTTTAACAGTTACATTGGCCACTGGGTCTAGTGTGTGCCCTGGCAAGGCCGACTCATCTCGATGAGCTATGATTCTAGGGATGAATTGGTGTAGCTACGCTGGGTCGGACCACAAATTAGGCTTGATATGTTTGTTCAGGTTTTTTTGTTCCATTTTTCTTTTTTTCCCCAGAGATTGTGGAAAACAAAGATAATGTAAGCTACAATAAAGCCTAAGGAGCAAGGAGGCCTGTTTATTAGGAAACCTATTATTATGTAAATAATATTTAGAGTTTGTTATCTATAGGGTTTCCTATTTCTAAGGTTTTCTATTCCTAGCATACTTCAACTAGGGTTGTAATTGCTGTAATGTATAAATATGGCCAATTGGCAGTGGAACAAGAAGAGAGAAGCAGGGCACAATACAAAGCCCCTTATACTCAAACACATGATTTGATTATTCTTTCTAATAATTCCGCATTCTTTATGGCATCAGATCCTAGGCTCTTATCGTAATTATGACTGGAAAGCAATTCTTGATTGAGAAGCCTTCCCCGTACTACTTACATCCTTCAGAAGGACTGGGTGTTTTGATCATGGCTGTCATATTTGATGGCAAAAATTACGACCTCTAGGAGAGAGCGGTAAAAACTGCTCTCAAATCTAAAAACAAACTAGGATTTATCTATGGAACCTTGACTAAACCCACACCGAAAGAAGGAGAGGATACGAGCGAGTTACAAGCATGGGAGATGGTGAACGCCATGATATGTTCATGGATTCTAAACGTCATCGAACCCAAGCTAAGGTCAAGCGTAGCATTCGTGGACACTGCGAGGGCTATGTGGATGAACTTGGAGCAACATTATGCCATAACCAATATACCTAAGCTAAAGGTACATCGGTTGAAGGCTAACGTGGCCGACTGTAAGCAAGGGGGAATGGAAGTAGTAGACTTCTATGCAAAATTAGCAAGTCTCTGGAGTGAATTGGAGAGTCACACACGCGTTCCTCGCTGGACATGCGAAAAATGCGAGTGCAAGGTGATGAACCTCTATTTTACACTATTTTTAGCCCGTATTCGACTCTAATTCTTCCCCTCTTCTCCTATAATCTTTCGACTAATCTTAGCAAAAAGGGGGTTGAATACACTTTCTTGACCTATTATGCGCTAAGTTATCCTATTTCTTGATCTGCAGGTTTAAGGTCTAGAAAGTGGGAGTTTCCTACTGGTTTTGCCAAAAACGAAGCATCGACGAAGCCCGGGAGAACCATCCGGAGGGGCACGGCTGATTGCAGGGAGCGCACGGTCAGTTGCAGGATACGCACGACCGTGCCTCGAAGCCAGAAGCTGCGCACGGTTGAACACACGACCGTGCTCCTGAACCGTGCCTACCCCAGACACGCACGGGTGCCTGTGCGTAGGTGGCACGACCGTGCGTCACTTATTTTGTCGCGACTTAATCAGTTTCGCAAAGGACGGTTCGGGGCATGCTATTCTTTTTCTTTGCTTCCTCTCAAAAAAGGCGATTTTTAGGGGTTTAGACTTTACTTCTCCTTGTTATTGAATTCAAAGCTTTGGATTGGATTTTGTTACGCATTTCGATAAATCATTGTTGCAGATTCTACAGGGTATAGTCTATTTTCCTTCCTTCACGTTCTAATTCAAGTTTTAGTATTTCTTGGTATGCATATGTTTTTGATTGAAATGTTGTTTAGAATCATGTTTAGCGGCTAAACTCGTAATCTTGGATTGGGTGTAGCCCCTATGATGTGAATTGATTTATTGTTCTAGGTTTTGTGAATCTTTGCCCAAAAGTATATTGAATTCTCACTTAGCATGCCAGGTGTTCGATGAATTGCCTGAGAGGGTTACATTCATGTTCTTAATTAGGGTTTAGGAGACTAACGAAAGTTAGGTCCTTTACTTAGGGTAGCTTTGTGAGCAATTGAATTACCTGACACGAAAGTAGTCGGGGGTGCAATTGGGAATCGAAAATACATTATCTTGTGGTTTTGTTATCCTAGTTTCACGAAAGTAGACAACTAGGTTAGCCTGATCAGTCTAATGACCTTCAAAAGTAGGCGTAGATGCTTTAAACCGGTAATAATTCCATTTCAATTATCTTACAGGCAGATTCACACGACCTAGTCTATTCTTTAATGAACGTCACAGTGAGGTGAACCCCAATCCAAGATTCCCTTCTCATTATTGACTTAGACCAAATAGAGTTAGAATTAGTTAAACCAATTTCACTCGACATTCGCCTAGATTAAGTGTTAGAAATCGATTCGGTGGTTGAAACCAAGTTCTCTGTGGACACGACCCGTACTTGCCTTTGCTGGCTACAACCGGCACCGTGCACTTGCGGTACATTTATAACACAACAGTTGTGGATGCTCATCAAGGATGGACCACTCATCCCTAAGAAAATAACTGAAGATGGAAAGTCAATCCCCAAGGAGCCTAAAGAATTCAATACTGAAGATTACAAAATGATGGAGAAGAATGCCAATGCCAAGAAACTTCTATATTTTGGCCTAGGTCCTGATGAATATACTCGCATATCTGAATGTGAGTCTGCCAAGGAAATCTGGGATGCTTTACAAGTAGCTCACGAAGGGACCAATCATGTAAAGTAATCCCGGATTGAATTGTTTATGAGAAAATATGAGCTGTTTGAGATGGGTGATCGTGAAAGTGTGATGGATATGTATACTCGCTTCACTCACATAATGAATGAGTTGAAATCCCTGGGAAAATCCTTCACCACCGAAGAATTGGTGAGGAAGATCCTAAGAATTTTACCTCATTCTTGGGAAGCGAAAGTAACGGCCATCCAAGAAGCTAAGGACATGAACAAGATCACCCTAGATGAGCTGATTGGTAATCTCCAAACGTATGAACTTAGAAGAAATTCTCAGCAGAAAGATGAGACAAAGAGAGATCGAGGTCTTGCACTAAAGGCCTTTGGAAGATGATTCTGATTCTGATGAGGAGGAGATTGCCATGATAACTCAAAAATTTAAGAATTTCTTCAAGAAAGTTAAAGAAAACAAAAAACGGAAGGACTTCGGCAAGGCCAGGAACACCTCTCAGGAACAGTTCTCTGGATGCTTCAAGTGTGGCAAGTTAGACTATATTTTGAGAAATTGCCCACTGCTTAAGGAAGAACAA
>JACYFF010031957.1:126824029-126835397 GCA_017589665.1 Selenicereus undatus | reverse complement strand
TTTTTTACCACCTTTTTGCCCCCACTTATGCCTCACTTTCCGGCAGTTTTCAGCCAAAACATGGAAGTTTAATGCTTAATCGTACCTCATATTCTTTGAAAACCGTCTGATCAACTTGTTTTGTGGTTTTAGGAGGTTTGATTGGTTGAGATGCAGAAAACAAGTCAATTCAAGGCGAAACTAAAGCAAAAAGGAGGCAAAATGGAAAAAAGGGGGTGGCATGGGGGCGCCATGCCATGGTACCCTGACCGTGCCACCCCAGGAAGCCAAGATTGCGAAGCAGAGATGTGGCACGGTCACACCGTGCCATGTGGCACGACCGTGCCACTTTAATGAAGTGCGATTAGTCGCGCTGAAGGTTGTAATTTGAGGGAGTTTTTGTTTTGTCTTTTTTTGGCCGACGGTTTTTGGCGATTTTTGGGGCGACGATTCTAGGGTTAGAATTCAGTTTTGACAATTCTTGAAAACACTTGTGGAAGATTTGAGGGTTTTAGTTTTGGAATCAATTGTTCATTCAGCAGATTGAAATTCGCCATCCATTTGGACAATTCAATTCGATATTAAACTAAAGTACGTTTCTCCTTTCTCTCTTGGTGTTTGGATTGAAATTTGTTGTTTGCAAGCATGTCTACGTTGCAATTTGATTGCTTGGTTGAATCTAAGACAATGGTAGGCTAAATTCATAGTCTTGGATTGGGCGTAACCCCCTGTTGTAACGATTAGGACCATATTCTAGGTTTAATTGATGTATTCCTGCAGATTTGACTGAGTTCCTGCATTGCATGCCAGTTGCTCGATGAATTGCCTGAGAGGGTTTCATTCATGATTCTTAATTAGGGTTTAGGGGATTAGCGAGAGTTAAGTCCTAGGCCTAGAGCGGCTTTGTGGGCGATTGAATTACTGACACGAGAGTAGTCAGTACTTCATATCTGGGAATGATAGGTTGCATAATCTTGTGATTTAGTTCTCCATTGCTCTGCGAGAGTAGGCGATCTGATTTACTAAATCAGTCTAATGACCTTTGAGAGAAGGCGTAGATGCATTAAACAGGCGACCATTTCAGTTCAGTCAAGCATGTAGGTTAAATCGCATAATCTAATCTTTAACCTAAGAAGTGCAACAGTGCGGTGAACCCCAATCTGAGGCCTTAGTTAACATTGAACTTGTCAATTGTTTAGTAATCGTTTCATCAACCATCTCAACGAAGAGATTCCTGCCTAAATTGAGTCGTAAAGGTTGCGTTGGTGATTGGAACCGAGTTCCCTGTGGATTCGACCCGTGCTTGCCGGTTTCTAGCTACAGCTACACCGTGCACTTGCGGTAAAACTGCACATCAAGTTTTTGGCGCCGTTGCCGGGGACTTGGTTGTTCAACATCAGTAGTGACCTTAACACTCTAGATTCGGCTATTAGTTTTCTTTCTTTCCCCCCCCCCTTTCGCTTTTCACTTCCTCATTCTCCTTTATGCGTTTTGTTTTCCTTGGGCCTGCTTACGCCTGGTATAGTTGTTGATTTTGTATGCGCAGGTGCAGCCAAAGGGACCAACCACTTGCTCCTTTTGACCCGAAAATTGAAGCAACTGCACGGCGACAGAGCGACGCAAGGAAACGCCAACAAGTACAAACTGAGATGGCCGACGGTAACCCAAGGGTGTTGTGGGACTACGTCATACCGCAGGCCACTGGCCTCGCATCGAGCATCGTCAACCCGGCCATCGAAGCTAACAACTTCGAGCTGCGGCCGGCTTTGGTATCCTTCGTGGAGAAGGATCAATTCAGCGGGCGCCCCACGGAGAACCCACACCTTCACCTTCGCAATTTCCTTGCGAAGTGTGACACCATTAAACTCAATGGGGTTTCCGCTGACGCCATCAGATTGAGGCTCTTCCCATTTTCACTGACAGACAGAGCAAGCGACTGGCTTGTGAATGAAGAGCCAAACTCATTCACCACCTGGGAGGCGCTATCAACTGCCTTTTTGACCAAGTACTTTCCCCCAGGCAAAACCGCTAAGCTGAGAGCGGACATCACCTCATTCTCTCAACGAGGCGATGAATCTTTCTATGAGGCATGGGAGAGATTCAAGGATCTTCAGCGTCAGTGCCCACACCACGGAGTCCCCGACTGGCTCATTATCCAAACTTTCTACAATGGATTAGACCAGTCGTTGAAGATGTCTGTAGACGCCGCAGCTGGCGGCGCACTTATGGGAAAATCAATAGCTGCTGCAAAGGCTTTGTTGGAGGAGATGGCCACCAACAATTATCACTGGTCTAGTGAGAGGACGGGTCCCAAGAGAGCTAGTGGGATTTATGGAGTTGATGCTATGAATATGCTAGCAAGCAAGGTGGATGCCCTAGCACAGCGATTTGAGAAGTTGGGAACTTCTACTACGGGGAGTTCAATGGGGGGTCTTCCAGGTCCTATGTTTGAGGTCGGGGCTATCTGTGAGATATGTGGCATTCAAGGCCACATGGCTGCTGAATGCCAAACCCCTTTCCCAGGCGTTGAGCATGACAATGCATTACACAACTATGGCCAACGCCCACAAAACAACCCCTATTCAAACACTTTCAACCCAGGTTGGAGAAACCACCCGAATTTCTCCTACCGCAACAATAACCCCATTCCCCCCAATACTTCCCAACCTCAACCCCCTGGTTTTCAATACAGGGCTCCCTACACCCCACCTCCATCACAGCCACAACCTCCCCCACAGAAATCTAACCTGGAGAGTCTTATGGAGAAATTCATTACCACCCAGACCAAGACCAATGACGTCCTTACTGAGTCAGTTAGCCAACTTACTTCAAGAGTTGAGGCTATCAGTACTCATCAGAAGATGATGGAGACCCAGATCGCTCAGATAGCGCAGCAAGTGAACCATCTGTCCCGACCCCAGGGACACTTTCCTGGTCAGCCTGAGACCAATCCAAAGGGGCAGATGAATGCCATTATTCTGAGAAGTGGGAAGGAGCTAGAGGGCCCACATGTGCCTATGAAAGAAGCCACACCGGAGGCCCCGGATGAGAGCAGTACTGCACAGGACACCCCACCTGAGGCTCCTAATGAGAGGGTTCACACTGAGGAGACCCAAGAGGCCCAAACTGAGCGAGTTTCACCACCATTGAAACCTTATCGGCCGCCCGTCCCATATCCCCAGAGGCTCATCAGGGCCAAGGAGGAGCACAAATATGGCAAGTTCCTCGAGATGCTCAAGAAGTTCCACATCAACATCCCCTTCCTGGAGGCCATCACAGATATGCCATCCTATGCCAAATTTATCAAAGACCTCTTGTCCAATAAGGGGAAGTTACTCGAGAACGCCACAGTGGCACTTACTGAAGAGTGTAGCGCCATCATCCAGAACAAGCTTCCCCCTAAGCTGACAGACCCAGGGAGCTTCTCTATCCCCTGCTCGGTGGGAGATGTGGCCATTAGCAGGGCACTGTGCGACCTTGGGGTCAGTGTCAGCCTCATGCCCTATTCCATCTGCCAGAAGCTGCAAGTGGGGGAGTTGAAACCCACTACTATATCCCTACAGCTGGCAGATAGGTCGGTCAAACATCCATTGGGTGTACTTGAGGACGTCCCACTGCAGGTGGACAAGTTTTTCATTCCATGTGACTTTGTGATTATGGAAATGGAGGAGGATGCCCGCATACCCATCATCTTGGGACGCCCCTTCTTAGCCACTGCGGGGGCGATGATCGATGTGAAACATGGCAAGTTATCCCTTCAGGTTGGGGATGAGAAGGTCGAGTTTAGCCTGCCACATGCCATGACCTCCCCCACCTCTAGCGACTCATGCTGTAGAGTCGATTTATTAGATAAGACCCTCAATCAAGAGGGTACGACCCTACATTCAGTAGAAGATCCATTGGAGGCCGCGCTAATCGACTGCTATGCGACCGATCATCCCTCGGGCGAGAGGGAGGAGCCTTTTCCCCAAGGGCAGTCGCAGACAGAGTTGAAGCCCCTACCGTCACACCTCAGGTATGAATTCCTTGACCCCGACCATAAGTTCCCAGTAATCGTCAATTCTACATTGAGTGGCCCTCAACTGGAAAAACTGTTGGAAGTGCTTAGAAAGCATCGGGGCGCCATTGGGTATAGCATTGATGATATCAAGGGACTCAGTCCTTCGTTTTGCATGCATCGCATACTTCTTGATGAAAGTCATCGCCCCTCCCGACAACCTCAGCGCCGTTTAAATCCAAACATGCAAGAGGTTGTGAAAAAAGAGGTTGTCAAACTACTTGATGCTGGGATCATCTATCCTATCTTCGATAGTGAATGGGTGAGCCCAGTTCAAGTAGTTCCCAAGAAGGGAGGGATGACTGTTGTTAAGAATGAGCATAACGAGTTTATCTCTACTAGGACTGTTACGGGGTGGCGCATGTGTATTGACTATCGCAAGTTGAACCAAGCCACCCGTAAAGATCATTTCCCTTTTCCTTTTATTGATCAGATGCTGGAAAGGCTAGCCCGACATTCCTTTTTCTGTTACTTGGATGGGTATTCTGGTTTCTTCCAGATTCCTATCCACCCCAGTGACCAGGAAAAGACGACGTTCACATGCCCATATGGCACCTTTGCATATCAAAGGATGCCTTTTGGTTTGTGCAACGCCCCTGCTACCTTCCAGCGGTGTATGACCGCAATATTTTTTGAGTTTATTGAAAACATAATGGAAGTATTCATGGATGACTTCTCCGTCTATGGAGGCACATTTGGCACTTGTTTGCAAAATTTAACTAAGGTGCTCCAAAGATGTGAGGAAGTCAACCTAGTACTGAATTGGGAGAAGTGCCACTTCATGGTGCAGGGAGGAGTGGTACTGGGTCATGTTATCTCTGCTAGGGGCATTGAGGTCGATAAGGCCAAGATAGAGGTTATTGAGCGATTGCCCCCCCCCAACTTCTGTCAAAGGGGTGCGGAGCTTTCTTGGTCATGCGGGGTTTTATCGCCGCTTTATCAAGGATTTCTCCAAAATCGCCAAACCTCTAACTCAGCTTTTGGCCAAGGATGCCCCATTTGTGTTTTCTGATGAGTGTCTTGAGTCCTTTTGCAGGATCAAACAGGCACTAATTTCTGCCCCTATCCTACAACCGCCCGATTGGGATCTCCCCTTCGAGATCATGTGCGATGCAAGCGACCATGCAGTGGGGGCGGTTTTGGGGCAGCGACGAGACAAGAAGCCAGTAGTGATCTACTATGCTAGTAGAACACTAGATGAGGCCCAGCAAAATTATACGACAACTGAGAAGGAGTTGCTTGCGGTCGTGTTCGCCATGGAGAAGTTTCGGCCCTATCTCCTATGCTCCAAAGTGATTATATACACCGACCACTCTGCACTCAAACATCTCCTTGAGAAGAAAGATGCGAAGCCCCGCCTCATTCGGTGGATATTGTTATTGCAAGAGTTCGACCTGCAGATTAAGGATAAGGCAGGGGCGGAGAATGTCGTGGCCGATCACCTCTCCAAGCTCCACATTGAGAGCCACGACGCCCCTATTGACGATGCTTTTCCCGATGAGCATCTTCTGGCCATTGCATCAGGACAAGCCCCATGGTTCGCCGACTATGCGAACTATATAGCCTCGCGGGTTCTCCCCCAGGATCTCTCATCCCACCAGAAGAAGAAATTCTTCTATGACATCCAAACATATTTCTGGGAGGAGTCGTTCCTTTACAAGCTATGTAAGGACGGGATTTATCGGCGTTGCCTCCCCGAGGAGGAGATTCAGAGTGTGATTTCTCAGTGTCACGACTCACCTTGTGGAGGCCATGCTAGCACGTCCAAAACCGCAGCCAAGGTCCTACAGGCTGGATTTTTCTGGCCCTCATTATTCAAGGATGTCCATGCCTATGTTCGTGCATGTGACCACTGCCAAAGGATGGGGAACTTGTCGAGGAAGAATGAGATGCCCCTCAACTTCATCCTTGAAGTTGAGATCTTTGACGTTTGGGGCATCGACTTCATGGGTCCCTTCCCTTCATCGAGAGGCAATAAGTACATTCTGGTCGCCGTTGATTATGTCTCCAAGTGGGTGGAAGCCGTGGCTAGCCACACTAATGATTCGAGGGTAGTGGCCAAACTCTTTAAGAAGATCATTTTTCCTCGATTTGGGGTCCCCCGAGTGCTTATAAGTGACAATGGTACGCATTTCATTGAAAGGAAGCTTGAGGCCTTATTGAAGAAATATGGGGTGCACCATAAGTTTGGGCTTAGCTACCACCCCCAAACCAGCGGCCAAGTGGAGATCTCCAATAGAGAAATCAAGTCTATCCTAGAGAAGACGGTTGCGAGGTCACGAAAGGATTGGGCGGATAAGCTTGATGATGCCCTTTGGGCCTACCGCACCACCTACAAAACCCCTCTTGGAACTACACCATTTCGATTGATCTATGGTAGACCCTGCCACCTCCCAGTGGAATTGGAGCACAAGGCCTATTGGGCCATTAAACATTTGAACTTCGATATGAAATCTGCGGGCGAGAAGCGATTGCTCCAACTGAACGAACTTGAGGAAATCCGTTTGGATGCCTATGAGAGTTCAAAGATCTACAAGGAGAGGGTGAAGCGGTGGCATGACAACTTCATCAACCGTCATGAGTTTAAAGAAGGTGACTTGGTACTTCTTTTCAACTCTCGGTTGAAGCTCTTCCCAGGCAAGCTCCGCTCAAGGTGGTCGGGCCCCTTTAAGGTGATACGAGTCTATCCCTACGGGGCCATAGAGATTGGCAATGAGACTACCGGCTCGTTCAAAGTAAATGGCTCTAGACTCAAGCACTACATCGCGGGTGAGCCAAATACGGGAAGTGTTTCTTGCAATCTCTCTGATGTTCCTCCTACTTAGGAGCCGTCTACGGTCAGGCTCGAGACCTAAAACAAGCGCTTCTTGGGAGGCAACCCCAGTTTTATCGCTTTTGAAAAACAAAACAAAAAAAAACAAAACAAAAAAACAAAAAACAGGACATGGAATGTGCAGTTGGGAGGGGGCAGAAAAGTGGCATGGGCAGCCCATGCCGCGCGCCCCCTACCATCGTGGAATTCAGATGGGACTGTCAGCAATATGGCACGATGGCACCATGCTGGGTGGCCCGACCGTGCCATCCTCCAAAAAAAAAAAAACCAAAAAAAAAACCAAAAAAAAAAACCAGTGCAGCAATGTGGCACCGTGCCACCGTGCCACGTGGCACGACCGTGCCACATTAAAAACACCCGGCACGCCCTTTTTCTTCTTCCTTTCTTCTTCTTCTTCCTTCATCCTCCCTCCCTTTCTCTCTCTACTGCGCTCGACACACCCCATAGCCACGCCTCTCTCTCCTCTTCAATCTCCCTCAAATCTCCACCAAATCTCTCCATTTTTGTCTCAAAACTTTCCCTTTCTTCATTTCTTTCATCATTCACCCATTTTTTCTCAAAAATTTCCTCTCTTTCACTCCCATTCACTAACCCATCCTCCCTCACTTTCTCTCTCTAAAACCCTAACCTCTATTGTTGAGGTTGAAGGTTGTAGAGATAGAAACTAGCTTCCATTCCTGCTACTGAGGCCAGATCTGCACACACACCTTCCAGATGGGCAGAAAACGAACCGGTGAAAGTTCGGTCCCGCCACCACGCGCACCCAAAAAGTCGTTCAGAGCTGCAGGATCCTCCTCTACTGCTGCAGGTACTGCAGCCAAAGGTACGAAAGACGCTTACCCCTTACTTCTGCCGCCTAGCACTAGGGGATTAACCTTTGTTTCTGATGCACAAAAGTCTCGTTATGAATTGCTAATCACCAGAAACACCAGTGAGCAAAAATATTTTCATGCTAATACCCTTCGCCAGTTGGGCTTACTCGATGACATGCTGGTTCTGTTTGGTAGATTAGGGTGGACCGAATATGTGAACATGCAGTACCCTTCTGACGACCGTCTGATGGTCGAATTTTTGAGTTCACTTAGTATAGACTGGGACCGTACCTACAATGGTCAGAAGGTGGAGATTTACTTCCGGATGTTCAACATTGACCACCGGATGAGCCTCAGAATGTTTAACGACCTTCTGCACTTTCCGGTCGTCGATGGTGCATATCGGGACGTTGCGCCTCTCTTCAGTCCTGACCCAATTTGGCTGAACATCACCTGCGATAAGCGTAAAAGCTATACAAATAGCAGGGGGCATCCTCGAATATTTGACCCTCGGCAGGCTAAGGCGACAGATATTTGCAACCTCAACCTTAGGTACCTTCAGCGCCTTACTGCCAACATCATTTTTGGGCGCAACGACAACCAGAACGGTTGCCGTAAAGCCGAGCTGTTTATTATTCACTGCGCCCTGTCTAGTACCCCCATAGACTCTGAAGCTTTCCTTATCCGCCACCTGGCGGACGTAGCCAAGACCAGCAACCGTAATGTCCTTAGCGTCGGCGGTACCATTACTGCCATCGCTATTACTTTAGGCTACGGCTCGCGACTCTCAACTCCAGCGTCCCACTTCTCGGGTGGTCATCTCGACCTAGGCACCTTGCATCATATGCACATTATCGATGCCCGAGGTGACACTGTTAGGTACCCGCATCACCAGGAGATCCTGTTCACCCTCCCCAATGTCCAGCGCACTGCCATTTCCAATTTCCGAAACTGGAATTGCGGCAGGGTGATTAACAGGGTCCCCGTTATCCATACTGAGGCCCAGCTCGCTGCCGATGAGTCCTATCAGCTCGCACAGGAAGACTGGGCCGATTTAGAGGAGGAGGGCGACGAGGGGGTGCCACACGAGTGCATGGACGACCAGGGAGAGGTTCCTCATGCTGACGAGGAACCCATACCACCACCACCCCCGCCTCCCCCCGAGACGGGCGGGTCTTCCTCTTCTGCTTACATACCTCTAGACCCCTCCTTCCTCCAGTCTTTCTCCAACCTCCAGATGGAGGTTTCGGGTCTTCGGGAGGACTTTACTGACATGTGCACGGCCCTCGGCCGTCTATCTGGGCGCATGGACTCCATCGAGGATGGAGTTTCTTACTTTAGAGATTTCGTCGACCGCCAGGAGGAGCGGGAGCGACGTCGAATTCCGAGAGAGGAAGAACGGGCTATGCGGGAAGCCTGGGAGTACGAGGAGCGTCGGCGGATGAACGAGCTTCTCTGGAACCAGTCGAAGTCCATCCGACAGATGGAAGAGCGTTTACGCTCTTTTCAGGGTGCCCCCAGTGGCTCTTCGTCCTTCCTCGCTCCCGACCCCCCCATACTACCCTTTCCCACCCCATTTTTGGCCTCCCCCCGGACCTGACCACACCTGGTGATTTCTAGTCTCCCCCTTTGCTTTTCCTTTCCGCACTGTATTTTCCTTGAGGACAACGAAATGTTTAAGCATGGGGGGGTGTTCGCATTTATATTCGAGTGTATTTTCGGGGTGCACTGTATATATTTTCCCTTTTAGGTCTCATTTCATATTAGTTGCATTCGTAATTTCTCATTTTACTATATGCATTAGGTAGGCACTTAGGGCATTTTGTTTTCGTGTATGCATTGTATATATGTTTTTGTTTTACTAACCTTGGCTCTGGAGCGGGAATGAGATGAGTTGGGTCGTACAAGATCACGAGGTAACTCTTTTCACCCTTCTTTTTCGTATTCGCTTTTCGATCTCCATTTTCGTTTCTCCTTTCAGCAAAAAAAAAAAAAGTGGGATATTGGTTTTTGTTGGTGGGTTGGTCTTTGCGGTTGGTTGTTGATTGTGAAAACCCCTCTAATGATGACACTCAAGGGGTGATTGGTTAATTGGTTGTTGTGGTAGCCTTGTGATATGTGATTTGATTTGGGCTATTATGTTTTTGAAATGTTTTTGCAAATGATTTTGATTGTTGGGTTGTGTGCACTTATGTATTCGCCCTTGAAGGCTATTGCGATGTTGATTGTTGACCCTTGGCTGTCTGTTGAGTTGGTGTGATTGTGGTAGGAGACCCTGTGAGATTTTTGAGCCTAAATGACCATCCACTTCACATGGTCTTGTGTTTTTCCTCTCATGAGTGTTCACCTCTTGCATCGACATCTCTAGAATTTGGCCTAGCCCTCTCCGAGGTCGTAGTTGGCACGTGCAAGATATTGATATGATTAGGGCCTTCGTTGTTTTGTAAACTACTTAGCCATAAAGCCACCCATGCGACTTCTTTCCTTTTGTAACCCCATCTTACCTGTTCCCTCTCTTTTCTAACCTGACGTTACTAGCCCTTGGCCCAAACACAATTCCTATCCATTGGCCATGGTTGGTAAACATCACTTGTTTGGTTGAAAAGTTCGTTGTGTATGGTATTTCGGGTGTTATGAGTTCTTGAGTTGGGATAGCTATTATGTTTGAGTATGCTTGAGAGTAAGCATGGGGGAGTAGGCCAAGATATTGCTTGTAATGTATAAATTCTTCGCCCTCGTGTTTGAGCATCACTTCGGAAAAAAACAAAAAACAAAAAAACAAAAAAAAAAGAGAAAAAAAAAGAAGAGAAAAACAGGAAGTGATTTCCCTTGTGCTTTATTAGTAGGCGACGTTATTTCTTCTTCTTTTCGTACTCTTGGCACCCCCTAGTTAATAAGTGGGTTTGTGTGAATGAGTTTGGAGTTGGTTTTCCTTGCGTTTGAGTTTGTGATGTTTTCCGCTGGCCCTTTTTAGCACCACATCCCCAAATGTTTTACCGCTCCTTTACCCCTAGCCTTAGCCCCATTACAACCCTTGAAAAGTCCTTACAATTGATACCTGCACGAATTGCCTCCATAGATGGAGGATTGAGGGCTTTGCCAAACCTATGGTAGATGCATGCATAGAGGGTGACTTGAGTGACTATTGCGTACCCCCAAACACTTGACATTAGCGCTTCACTTCCTATTCCCAAAGTAAGGACCTACCGGTCTAACTAGTTCATCAACAGTCCAAGGCGAAGCTTGATGCTTCTAGGTAGTTTCAGATAGAGTGTTTACACCTGTGCCATACCCCAACGATCCTTGTTTTGCAACTTATACTTTTGAAAATGTTTCTTTTGCCCTTATCATATTACTAATCTATGGGTCGCTGCAATTACTGATTCACTAGTCCCCACTTGCCTGATGAGGGCGACAATTGAGGTCTCTCCCCCCATTTCCCATTTCATCGATAGTTTTGCTTGGGACAAGCAAGAGATAAGCATGGGGGAGTTGATGAACCCATTTTTTACCACCTTTTTGCCCCCACTTATGCCTCACTTTCCGGCAGTTTTCAGCCAAAACATGGAAGTTTAATGCTTAATCGTACCTCATATTCTTTGAAAACCGTCTGATCAACTTGTTTTGTGGTTTTAGGAGGTTTGATTGGTTGAGATGCAGAAAACAAGTCAATTCAAGGCGAAACTA
>JACYFF010031957.1:126808918-126823929 GCA_017589665.1 Selenicereus undatus | reverse complement strand
GACAGACTGGAAACATGAATGGTTCCTGGAGATGTTCGGGAGGAGGAGATGGCCGAGAACAACAGTGAGCACAGCTCCAAGGCACAGAAGTTGAATTTGGCTACTTGCAGTCTGTTTAGTTCTACTTCAATTGGGCGTGCTATTGACTTTGTGGTATCACCTTCATAATATTAGCGGAACACAAATGATTATTTGATTAAAAAGCCGAGATATTATGACTATAGAACTTTTAGAGATATAAATGCAGATTACTAAATTTGTCCCATGTAACTAACCCACAAACCACATATGATCCTAACATTGGATTGATACATTTATGCATTGTTTTGAAATGGAGATGAATCAAAACATGCATAATTTCTGAAAAAAGAAACAGCTTCTTTCAAAGAATTCAATCTAACTTGGGAAAACTCAGACACCTTACTCATCCTCTGAGGAACATAAAGGAATCAAGGGCCACAAAATTCTTTGGGGGGCGGGGAGAGATCTTTTAAGGGATTCCTCTAAACTCCACATAAACTAAGGGATTGAAGCACAAAATTAGCAAATATATACTTCTGACCAAAACTCTCAGAAACACATGCAATTGTTACCAAGAAAAATCAACGGATGAAAGTTTAACCCAGCATACATCGCAGTTTTAGCATTTTACACATTTACAGTCAAAGACACAAACAACGATTATCCTAACAAGGGTGCAGGTATTTATGCGTTTTAAAAAAGGTTGAAGTTTACTAGTTCAATTAAGAATCATCACATAACTTGCTTAGAAGAGAAAACTTGTGTCTTGATGTATCACTGATGTATCATACTGCAATGCCCTGCATGTGTCAGTGATTGTTAGATGAGGTATCAGTAACCTGCATGTATCATTTGTTTCCACCAGATGAGCCATATCGCAGTAAACTTTCCGGTAAGTGATTGTTGGAATTCTCTTTCAATATTGCTCTGTGGTTTCAGAACATTCTTCTCTTTCAACAGTTATTTGTTATGTTGTATATGCTGTTGGCCTAACCAAGTCTGATTGAAACCAGGATGTCAGAGAAGATAGGAGGGTTGCAGCAACTGATGAAACCTGACAACTGCAGCAACTACGTCTACTGTGTCTAGGGAGTCCAATTGAACAGTCTTAGATGGGATCCATGTATGCTTTTCTCTATCCTTTAAAATTCCTTATTGAATATTCCTGAAGAGGGAGGATGCATTCTTATTATTACAACTAGAAACAAGAGCTTAATAGAGATGATATTGATTATTTGTTATTACATTGATCTTAATTTGTAAATTTTAAAAGACAATGCTCATTATAATTCATCAAGAAAAATCAACAAAACCAGTCTTAACCAAGATAGATTACATCATTTGCAATATCTTCACACATACATATATGATGTAGATCACAGTAAGAGTGACCCAGCATCTCATATACAAAGTTTACATGGAAACCAACTAGGCAGCTCAAAATCAACATGATTTTATAATGAGTGTTAACTAGAAAATAAAATAAGAATATAAGATAGGACAAGAGTCGAAAAACTGGATCAAACTAGATTTCGTTGATGCTAATCATTGTCCATTACAACTCACTCGTGAGGTGTTTAGAGACTTTTATACAATGGCATAAAGCTTTTAGACTTCCAGAGATCTGCATCATTTATGTTGTGTAAAGATAACGCGAACGTAATTATTTAATCTATGTGTACATTAAGCTACAAGCTTAGCAGTTTTGAAGGCATTATAGGAAAACATACAAAGTTGAACATTCCTTGCAATAATGTAATAGTGCAGGCAGCCACACCCAAACCAAAAAGGGGGGGGGGGGGGGAACACTGTGTGTGAGGCTTAGGAGATAAACAATCCAACAGTAGCAAATACATATATGCTAAGATACACTGCATATAAAATCAGACACATAACATGGGAGGAGTAGGTGTTTCAAGTACTCCTGCGCCTTGGTCCTCCCTGCAATCTTGTCCTTGGCCTCCTCTTCTGCCTCCTTCCAAAAGTCTCCACGAACCATTCATGGTTTCGGTCTGTGATGTACTTCCCAATAGCACACCCAACAGCAAATCCACTAATACAACCCAAGGCTGTGATGACCCAATTGATCACATCAGAGTCTTCTTCCTCATTGGTTGTGACAATGGGTGGTGTCGATGGTGATGCATGCATATTTCCGCACCTGTTGGACAGCAGACTTCCACACAATCCTGGATTCCCATCGAAAGAGCTGTTATCGAAAGCATCAAACTGGCTTCCTTGCGGTATCGGGCCCACCAGAAGATTGTGGGACACATTAAAGACCTCAAGAAATGTTAATTTGATCAGCTCCTGGGGGATCCCTCCTGAAAGCTTGTTCATAGATAGGTCCAGTGATTCAAGGTCTGTTACGTTGGACAGGGATGATGGTATTCTACCCTCAAGATTATTGTTGGATAGGTTCAGTGCTTGAAGCCCCCTCAGTTCGCCAATAGAGTCTGGAATCCTGCCTGTGAAGTTGTTGCTTGAGAAATCGACGACCCGGAACACACTCAATATCCTGGTGTACAACATGTCGTTGCCTTTATTTGTTATGATGATCGAGTAATTGTATTTCACATCCAACCCAGTCAAGTGACCTGCCACGGTCATATCAAACTCAATTACTGTCCCAGACGTGTTTGACTGGCCTTCCTTGGCAATTTTCATGGCATTCCAAATCTGAAGGAATTCAGACGGTAAATCACCACTGTGAAAATTGTGGGAGAGATCAATGATTTGCAAAGATTGGAAATCGCCCTTAACATTTGATCTGTCCATTATCCTGCCATGAAAATTGTTGTGTCGCAGAACAAGAACTTGAAAGTTTGGAAGACTTCCGAGCCATGACGGGAAAGTATCGTTGACACGATTTTGGCCAATATCAAGCACCACAAGCTTACTGCAGTTGACCAAAGATCTGGGAATTCTACCCTCTAGTTGATTTTGGCTGAGATTAATCATCTTCAACTGACATGATTTGGGGTATGAACGAGGAATGATGCCGTGGAAGTTGTTGCCTCGCATATTCAACATCACAAGTGAACGGGCAAGTTCACTAATGCAGTCGGGAATCTGACCACCCAAGTGATTGTTGGATATGTCGAGGTAGTTCAAAGAGCTCGCATGGCATATTTGCTGAGGAATGCTTCCTACCAGTCGATTGTTGGAGACTTGATAGAATTGCATGGAAGTTGGTGGTATGGGAAGCGACCCTTGTAATTGGTTACCTCTAAGGTCTAACATCCTTATATAATTCCATGGAAGCATCCTCACAGGATGCTCAAATGATGTTAAGAAGTTATCGGACAGGCGCAATACTTGTAGGCTCTCTCTGGAGATGTTCAGAAACCATTGAGGTATTAGGCCATGAATCTGATTATCGCTCAGGCTCACCAGTTCCAGGTCATCCTGACTGCGTAAAAATTGTGGGAACTCTGCCAAGTTGCATGACCTGAGGAATAAGCTGTTGAGCTTAGGGTATGATATGTTGGTAGGAGTATCGTCAGGAAATGCTAGATTGACACCACCTAACATCAATTCTGTCAGAAATTGAAGCTTCAAAAAAGGGTCGAAGTTTCCGTGCATGTCACCATTGTCTGAGAAATCCAACGATTGAAGGTTTACTAGTTGGGAAATCTCTTGTGGTATTGGACCCTTCAAACGATTTTCATCAAGATACAAATATTCTAATCGGGTTTGATTCATGAGCCACGGCGGGATTTGACCTATTAGTTGGTTTCCTGAAAGATCCAGATGTTCAAGCCTTGTGAGGTTGGAAATAAAAGAAGGGATCTCAGTGGCTAAATTCATGCCTGTGAGGACGAGAAATGTGAGTTTGTTTAGATTAAACAATAGGGAATGAAGCTGCTGAGGTCTATCCAAATTGACATCAGAGAGACCCAGAATCTCAAGTTGTGTCAAATTTGCAAGGGAGAAGGGAATGTGACCACTGAAACTGTTGTCACTGAGGTCTAAGATAGTGAGCTTCGTGAGGTTGCCTAAAGAAGATGGGATTGACCCTGAGAAGCCACTGTCCGATAAGAGGATTGTTTCTAGATGAGCTAGTCGCCCAATTGAAGGGGGCACTTCCCCGGAAAATGCAGTCATGACAACAAATATTTCTCTAAGGCGGCTATTTGGTTGGAAGTCTGGGAGGAAACCCTCAAGAGCAGAATTTCTACTCAAGTCAAGATATTCAAGGTTTGGCAAGCTGAAAATACTCGATGGAAATTGACCACACAAATTAGAGTCTGGGAGCGAAAGGTATACTAAGGAGATGAAGTCTGTCAGGATGGTGGGAACCGGGGAGGATATGTCAACTGAGTCAAGATTGAGGTAGGTTAAGTGAGTTAAGTTTTGAACCAACTTCTCCAGTGTAGGATCCTTGAGTCTGAGTTGGCTTCCAGTTGAAGGATCATCATTATAAGAAAGATCGAGGAGAGAGAGCCTGGACAATTTTGAAACTTCTAATGGAATTTGACCACTAAATGTTGAATAGGAAAGGTTAAGGCTTCTCAACTCAGTAAGCTGACCGACTTCAGAAGGGATCAGCGAATAATCGAAGTTATTGTCAGCGAGGCTAAGCTCTTGGAGATGGGTAAGGCTAAAGAGGGTGTTGTTCGAAGGGAAGGTCCCATACAGGCAGCTGCTACTGAGGTCAAGCCCAATCACATGGCCTGTCTCCTCATCACATTCGACACCGTCCCACGAGCAGCAATCCAGGCCATTTGCCCATGAGTTCACCTTTGGATAGGCATATGAAGGATCAGAAACAGCACAATCTATGAGGAAGGTCTGCTTGAAATGGAGCAAAGCAGACATCTCATGATCAGAGCACAATGGGCGAATAGAGGTAGAGTGAGCAAGAGCTGGTAGTGAAAAAACATGAGCAGAACATGCTAAAATAAGCAACAAGGCGAGCAAGTATTTATGACATTGCCAAGAAAGCATGGCATGCAAAGTTGCAGAGTGATCTTTCATGTAAATTGATTGGTTTTCAGAATGCTTGGTTACTTGCCTAGCCCTTGAACGCAATGGAGGTCTTTTATAGGCCAACCATGGCATATGATTTTGGTTTTTAGTCAAAAGTGCCGTGAGAGACCCGCCGTGGATATTACAGCACAGATGGTGAGAGTGTGAAATGACAAAGAAAGCTATCACTGGGAGGGAGACTTGACGAAGACCAAGACTAAGAGTCCTCAGCAAGTCAGTTCGTTCAAACATACAATTAGGCCCCAGCACAACTAGCTTTATGGGGTCAACTTCAAACATAAACTCATCACATTCAAGATTCGATTTTGATTTGTTGCTTCTTCCATCTTCACTAGGAAAAGGCTCTGTGAAAAGCAAGCATTTACCTTACCTTTTCCACAAGTGCATAATTTCCTTAGCACTTCCTAAAGTATAAAGAAACTATGGCTAGCTTGGAAAGCCTAATACAACACGATAACTTAGTTTGAACCGAATTCAATCCAAAATTTTTGAGACATCGAAACATGAACCCTATATGACACTACCTAACTTTCATATGTCGATGACATGAATTGACCTTAGCGTAACAGCATGCTATTGTTTATTTTTGGGTAAATTTAAGTTATTTGAGAACATACGTGAAATTAATCCGACTATTAATACATTCATAAAATAATTCTACTAGATATTATTGGCCTAAGGTGCCAATAATGTAATGGATCTGATATTATTCATATACAAGTTATCACTAGATATCTGTTAGGCGATAAATTGTCCTATTTTACGTGTCTCTTTCACCCACTTTTAGCTCATATAATAACTTAATCTTTAGGATTTTTACTTGTTTTATTTGTGTTTTGTAGGAAATAAATTAAAATGGAGCAAGTACCACGAAAATGAGCGAAGACAGACAAAAAGGAGCGAAGATAGACAAAAACAACGAAAGTAGGCAAAAACGAGACGACAGGAAACCGCGCCACCGTCAAAGATGTGGCACGACCGTGCGCCGGCCTCCGCTCGGCCGATTTTCTATATAAACCCCTTTTTAGCGCTTTTGTTCAGGGGTTGCTCCGGCTTCTCTCTGACAATTTGTAGGTTAGGTTCTAGGTTAGTTTACCAAATAAAACCTCAATAGGAGGATTAGATTAGGATTGAGGATTGTAATCTTGGATTCAACCTTTGGATTTCAAGTTGCTTCTATCAATCAAGTTTAAGTTTTCTTCTCTTTTCTCTCTTTAGTTAATATGTTGTTCTTGTTTACATTTTGCTAGTTTAATTCTTGTATTTGTTTTGTTTAGTTTAAATGTTTAGTTTTCATTGTTAATTCATGTTTATTTGGTTGTTAATTCATGTTTTCATTCTCTTTCTCCCCTTGTTCAAGTTCATGCTCTTGTTTGCTAATTTAGGTTTTCATGTGTTTGTGATGTTTAGTTGTTAGTTTGTGTTGGATTGGATTGTTGCTAGCCCTTGACGGCTGATTAACCTTGTTTAGGCCCCAACCCTACCTTGTTTATGCCTACAATTTAGAGTTTTCTTTCACGCCTGCCAAGTGTTCGATGAAATGCTTAAAAGAGCTCTCATCTGTGTTTTAGGGCAATTGACTTATGCTGAGAGGTGAAGTCGATTGTCTAGTGTGAGTAGAAAGAATAGTTGGAATTGGAACATGAAAGTAGTCTCATCGCTAACTAGGTCAAGGGTTGTCAATCTTATAGTTTAATTGAACTAATCCCATGAAAATAGAAGATTAGAACAATTAGACTAGCTTATGACCCTTGAGAGAGGGCTTGGGTGGTTTTAATGATGCAACTGACCATCTCTGAACGCTAGCATAGATAGGGAAGGTTTGGGCTTGACTTGATTACTTGGTTTATCTTAGGTCTAATCATAGTCCTTTTGTTTTCGCTTTAGTAGCTTAGTTCTATGTTCTATCCCCTTTGATTTTACCTAACTCAAGACGCTTTAGTTAGTTCTAGTAATTGAAAACACAACTCCCTGCGGACGACACCCCAAATACTCAAATATACACCTTAGTCCTTACACTTGGGGTTTATAGATATTTAAACTCTGTTTTTCCCTAACAATATCTGTATTCAATTTCGTCTACATTGGCTTTTGCGCCTTACTTTGCAAGAAAAAACCATTAGATCATCTTGGAGTTGAATTAGCAATTTCTGCTTTAAGGGCATGTTCTATTTCACGTTTTAGATAGATAGATAGATGTAAGGAGATGTAAGGAGTTGTAAGAAGCTGTAAGAAACTGTAAGAAACTGTAAGGAGCTGTAAGAAGATGTAAGGAACTGTAAGAAGTTGTAAAAAGCTGTAAGAAGCTATAAGGAGCTGTAAGGATAGATATAAGGAGTTGTTGAATTATAGATGAGTTGTATAGTATAATTTGTTTTACAATGAACGTTTTGGATGAAAAATAATAATATGAAAATAATATACTTATTGAAAATAAATAATTAATTAAGTTAATTACACAACAATAAAATATATTAATCCCCATAAATTTGGTGAATAAAATTTTGTCCACTCGAGGTGATTTTTTATATGAACATTAGTTTGATTGAATAAGCAAAGTATAATAAAAAAAAAAACAAATTTTTTTGACAAAATTGAATACAACTCTTTAAATAAATTCCTATTTTCAGTAAATAATGTTTAATATAAATAAATGTATGGTCATCTATAATAATATATATTTTATGTCGAAACTCAAATATAATTTACGGCGTTATATTATGTTTTTATGTTTATGTAAATGTCGTGTTCATAAGATATTTATAAATTTTGTATATTGGTAGTATCATTAAAAAATATACATATTTCTGTAACTAAAATAAATGAATGTTATATAAAATCTATGAGATGTATGAAGATGTATGAAGATGTAAGGAGGTGTAAGGAGATATAAAAAGCTATAAGGAGATGTAAGCTCTTAACTAAATCCTAAAAAACGCAAAATAGAACAGGAACTTAGCCTTTTTCCCCTAAAGATAACTGATTTGAAAAACCTCAAATGTTAAAACTTTTTGAATTAGTTTTTTAAAAATTAACTTTTGTCTCATATCTTTATCACAAACAACTAATTTCCAAACCTTTTTTTTCCCTCGAAACCTATGCGAGCCAACCCATAAGCTTTTCTTCGTTTAAGTAGGTTGAGGTAGGCTGGAGTAGGTTCAAGTCGGTTAAAGTATGTTTAAGTGGGTTGAGGTTGGTATTTTAAAATTGACACACAAAAAAAACAGACCCTTATTTAAATTAAACTCTAATTTAGTTTCACTAATTAAACTGAACTGAGTCTATTTTAGTTGAATTCTAAGCTTATGGTGTATAAGCCTAACAGCTATAAGCGGGTTGAACTCTAAACTTTGTTTGCTTAAGCTTGAAACTGGAAATACAGGATGTCCAGCATTATGCAGGGACAGATGCGAGTTGATAAAGGCAAGGAGGGTTAGAGTTTAGACCATGCCTCAATGTGTGCATGAAATGCTGCAAGACCAGGACGACAAATGCCCTTCATTAATCTCAGCTTACACTAATTAATGATTTAATTATGAGTAAGAAACTTATAATTAATGCCCCGTCCTCAATCTCATGTATCCTTAATTTCTAAGTTAATTGTGTTTGATTATATCATTGTACTTCAATTTTGTTGCTGCTATAAAACAAAATAATATTAAGCTTGTGAAACGGTGTGTTTCTTTCCTGAAATTATATGGCTTAGTCATTTTCCATTCAATAAAAGTTAGGAGTAGCATCAATGGAGGTAAAGAGGGCATGTAGCAATTATACTCAAATAGATTTAATGGTGTGAAGGTACGAATGGGTTTGCATTTTGGAAGGTAAAAGATTTACCAATTAACAGAAATTTAAATGAATCAATCAACATAGACTTGGCCATATTTGAGACTTATGTAGGATTACGACTCAAAATAGGGGTTTTTGGAGGCAGATTTATGCTTGTTGAACGTTTCTTTATCAATTAGACTATTCATCATTTGGCCCCTAGCTATGACACTTATGTGATATTTGATTGGATGTAAAAAATCTTATAATACAAATAAGTTTGTAATTGTATTTTCGTTAAATTTTTCAATTGCATGAAGAGTATTGTAAATAAAAACTACCTTGTGATTAATTACTATAAACTATGTAATCATAATTACTCCTTAGTAACTGAGTCAGATTTGTGTACTTAAACCATTTCCCAAGAGTAGAAGACATGATCAAAGATGTATAAAAAAGGATTGAATTTGATACTGGATTCTAGTTATAGAACTATAAATTTGAACTTTATTTCTAAGTCAATTATTCTAAATCTCCCAATCACAACTAGAGCCATGATGTATTCCTTCTACTATCATACACACACACAGAATTAAAATATATGTAATTTAGAATTTGAATGCTTGGTAATGTAACATATTGTTGGTCTAATATCACAATGAAATTGTGCAAATGAACATATCAGACTAACACGAAGTATAGAAAAAGATTAAGGCACTACACTAGCCTTTAAACCCGTGCTACGCACGGATTGTTTTTAAATTTTAGCTAAAATATATTTAGAAATATTATAAATTAATCTTGTGATTTAAATTTTTATAAATAATAATAGTAACATATTTGTAATTTATTTTCTTTTTTCCTTCATTAAAGTAGTTGAAAATATATTATTCATTGTAAAAGGGCAGCCCGATGCACAAACATCCTGCGTTCACGTAGGGTCCGGGGAATGACCGTACCCCAAAGGGGTGAATTGTAGGCAGCCTAACCTGACTTTGTCAATGGCTGATTTCACGGCTCGAACCTGTGACCTTTTGGTCATATATTGTTTAAGTTTTTATTTTTAAATAAAATCTTAACATGACATGTGTCAACTAGTTTAATAAAAAAGCGAGATCAGGGTTTCTCAAGTTGTACTTAGTACTGAAAAAGAGAGGACAGGGCTTCTCAAGTTGGTAAGCTGGCTGAGTTCAAAAGGGATCAGAGAATAAGTGAAGTGATTACCAGCAAGGCTAAGCTCTTGGAGATTGGTAAGCCTAAAGAGGGTGCTCTTTAATTCAATCCAAACTTATTGAGACATCAAAGCAAAAACCCAATATGTCACTGCCTAGTTTTGACCCAAAGCTAATATCAGTGGGGACTATTAAAGTGAGAAAAGGTCTTGTTGTTTGTCTTGGGGTAAATTTAAGTTATTTTTCAAAACGTATAAAAAACTAACCGATTATTAAATAGGTCGATCTAAACAAACCTGTCTAAGAATTCCAAAGTATGTAGTTCTTTTGTTCTAAACCAGAGTTACTGTTATATTTCGAAGATTACAGAAATTTGTATCTTACACTGCTAAAATAGGATTGAGAAATTTAGGAATTGATATACAAATTAAGCGATATGATAAATGCTCTCTAAATATAAGGAGAGAATACTAGCTAGCATTAAAAACAATAATAGGAGAAATAATATTTTCGCTCTAAATCCTTTTGCTTCGTTGTATTTCTCTCTGATAAATAAGATACAACTACAATTAAAAACGTAACAATTTATATGAAAAAAAAAATTCAACTAAAAAAAGGAAATTTCTTTTTCTACTCTTTTCTCGCTTCAATAAACGTAACAGACTACTTTATTTCAAAACCAAAAATATGACTTTACTAATATTAACAGTTACATCAGCCACTGGGTCTGGTGGCTGCCTTGGAAAGGCCGACTCAGCTTGATGACCTCTGCTCCTGGGGTTGAATTGGTGTAGCCACACTGGGTCGGATCACAAAGGCTTGATATGTTTGTTCAGGCTTTTTTATTCCATTTTTCTTTTTTCCCCAGAGATAGTGGAAAACAAAGATAATGTAAGCTACAATAAAGCCTAAAGAGCAAGGAGGCCTGGTCAAGTTGGATGGCTGAAACCTGCTCGTTTTGGGCTGTGATTTGGATCAATCAAAGATCATGATAAGGTTAAGTAGAAAAATGACAATCGCCCTTCATTAATCTCAGCTTACATTAATTAACGATTTAATTATGAGTAAGAAACTTATAATTAATGCCCTGTCCTCAATCTTATATCTCCTTAATTTCTAAGTTAATTGTGCTTGATTATATAGTTGTACTTCGATTTTATTAAAAAAAAAGGGCAGTCCGGTGCACTGTACTTCGATTTTATTACTGCTATAAAATAAAATTATATTAAGCTTGTGAGACGGTACTTCGATCAAAGCTAGGAGTAACATCAATAGAGGTAAAGAGGGCGTGCAACAATTACACTCAAATGATTTGGACGCAACACAAGGAAAAGTATAGATTTATTGGTGTGGAGGTACGAATGGGTTTGTGTTTTGGAAGGTAAAAGATTTACCAATTAACAAAAATTTAAATGAATCAATCAACATAGGCTTGGCCATATTTGAGACTTTATGTAGGATTACGACTCAAAATATATTTGGTTGGATGTAAAAAATCTCATAATGCAAACAAGTTTGTAATTGTATTTTCGTTAAATTTTTTGATTGCATGAAGAGTATTGCAAATAAAAGCTACCTTGTGATAAATTACTATAAACTATGTAATCATAATTACATTACAAATTTACAATGTCATTATATTACATCCGGTTAAACATCACATTACTAATTGCTCCTTAGTACCTGCTTCAGATTTGTGTACTTGGACCATTTCCCAAGAGTACACTACTAGAAAAAAAGATTTCTAACGAACAAATTGGTCTTTAAAAGCATAATATATCGTCATTAAAAGGTTTAACAACCCAAAAAGATTTGATCGTTGTTCATTGTTATTGGTTCCGTCGTTAATATTTTTAACAATGAGTTGAAATTTTTCATCATTATTTTAAGTAACGACCAAATAGGATGTTGTTGTTATTGGTTAAATAAATAACAACGAACAATGTGCTAATAGCTACCAACTTATTTGTCGTTACATAAAAAATAATAAATTTGAACATTCAAAATTGCAATCAACCACGAGAACAATGGGTTCGTTGTTACTATTTTACTGAACTCTAACGACAGACTTGTTCGTCGTTAAAGCATAAATAAGCAAATTAGTAACAATGAATTTGTTTTGTCGTTAATGACGTTATATAGCAATGTTTACAATTAATTTTTTAAAAATATGTTCAACAATTGATTGAGTAAAGCACAAAAATACTAGTATAACTTGAATTGAAATGCAATCTATTGAATTGAATACCATTAGTTGTAGATAATGGTTACAAAGCATAACTAAAGTAATAAACTAAAGCATATTGAAACATCTAATGTCATTGAAAGTAAAAAAATTGTTCTCAAAGTCGACATCTAATTAGTACAAGAGATGTCAAATTAAAAAAAGAAAGGAAACAAAGCCGGCCGACCACCCTATATCTTCATCAATCTTGATAAAATTGGGGAATTATTAAACTCGTTCAAACAACCCTCATCTTCAACCAATGAAGTCTTAGCCAAGTGGTAAAGATTGAGATACTGGGTACATTAGGTTCCTGGTTCGATTCTTCTATCCCCCATTGTATTGTATTGCTATTCGTGGCTCCTATGGACCAAAAAAAAAAAAAAAAAAAACAGCCCTCATCGTTCAAACAAGTCATGCCAGCCCTTGCTTGGAGCAAACTAACTGTAATATGAACAAAGTCACAACAAACTTGCAGAGAAATGGGTTCCTACTCTTTGTGTCTCTTTCTTCTGCTTTTGCATGCTCTTTACCAATAGATTGTAGGAACCTCAAAAAACGTGTAGTCAACTCAGCTAATTGCAACCCATTAGCAGAATGAAAAGCTCGTGTTGTGTGTGATGACTGTGGGACTAAAAACAAACCTCAAAAAAAATCCAGCCTATGCTTTTGGAATAAAAATCTTCGCACTCCATTTAGTCACTAATAGCAGCATATAGTGTACAGATGCGTTCTTACAAAGTCCTACAAGGGGCATTTAGAAAAGACGAGGTTTCCACCTTTGTTTACCCCCCAATATTTCCCATCCAAGTTTATCTCCACTCTACTTGAATATGAGAAGCATTCTCCATATCAAAAGAAGTGGAATAGTTTGGTCATATAATAGTAGTTTGGTGTTCTATAATAAAGCTAGAAAAATTGCAAATGACTTTTTAGACAATCCAGAAAAATGGAGATAGATACTGCTTTTGAGTCATACAACAAAGTGTAATGCCCGTTTGAAGCATCTAACTGGGGCAACAGAATGACCTGGAATAAGCAGTACATGCGATTATATCAGCCAACACTTCACTGATATTTTAACACTTAGCCGTTTGAGCAGTTGACAGAAGAATAAAATAAAATAATAACCATGTCAATAACTGCATCGAACAATTAGAATTGTGAAAATAAGGTAGGTAAATTTGATAGTAAGGAAGTAAGAATAGTTGCAGAGAAGAAATGAACATAGCAGAGTAACTAAAATTATTATGGAGCCCAATACTACCATGAATCTCATACACATTCAACTACACATGTCTCTCATAAGCATCAAATTCTTGGGGGGGGGGGGTTGTAAATAAAGGTGGAAATCTCGTCTTTCTAAATGCCCCTTGTAGGATTCTGTAAGAACTCATCTAATATATTGCTATTAGTGTATAGATGAGTTCTTACATAATCCCACATTGGAGCAACAGTACACATGACCTGCTTAAAGAAATGCAGAACACAATACAACTACCTTTATAACACTTTATTCTATAATCTAATCGTGCAACTGACACCTTAACATGTCTCTCACTCTCTCCCACGTTTTGACACGGTTGAGGCACCAAGGCCTCCCTTTTCCATCTCTTTAAATGAGCAACGTAATTTATAAGTAAAATAAAACAGAAGAAGAGAAGAAGGCGACTCAAACCTGAAATCAGGTGCAATGAAGAAAAATTTGTGACAAGCAAAATTTGTGACAAGCAATTGAAATTGGAGGAGTCACTTGAGAGGGTTTGAGGGTTTCTGGGTTAAGCAGGAGGTGAGGGCTTTATGGGTTTGAGGATTCTGGCGATTGTTGTGTAGCATCGAGAGCTCTATCTCTTTGTGAGAAAAAAGTCATTAATATCTAGGCTTAAGAATTAAAAAGACTGTTGTTTTTATTGATTAATTCTAAGTGGTTTTGCCTTTACATACATTAATATTAATACGAACCTATTTCTTCCTCTAATAATTTTAACTTAGGTGGGAAATTGTACTAAATTTTATAATTATCTTCCCTCCACAATTTTTATACATTTCCTCTTATTAACAATAACGACAAGCATTGTAAAATCAATAACGGCCTATTTTAGTGTTCATTGTTTGATAACGATTTTTTGATAAACGACAAATAATCACTTTCGTCGTTATTAATAACAATGAAAGACGCATTTTATATGTGGTCGTTAAAGCATTGTTGTTAAAAATTCAGTTTCTAGTAGTGGTTGGAGACATGATAAAAAAATGTATAAAAAGGATTGAATTTGATATTGTATTCTAGTTATATAGTATTATGAATTTGAACTTCATTTCTAAGTCAATTCTAAATCTCCCAATCGCAACTATAGCCATGATGGATTCCTTCTACTATTATACACACACACATAATTAAAATATATGTAATTTAGAATTTGAATGCTTGATAATGTAACATATCTGTCTAACATCACAATGAAATTGTGCAAAATGAATATACCAGAATAACACGAAGCGTAGAAAAAGATTAAGGCACTGATAAATGTATATTTACTAGCCTTTAAATCCGTGCGTTATTATTTTAAAATTTTAGCTAAAATATCTTTAGAAATATTATAATTAATTTTATGATTTAATTTTTTATAAATAATAATATTAACATATCTGTAATTTATTTTCTTTTTTTCTTCTTTGAAATAGTTGAAAAAATATTATTTATTATGATTACTTTAAATCATATATTGTTTAAATTTTAATTTTTAAATAAAATCCTAATAAATGCTTAACAAGATATGTGTCATGACGACAACGTTCGAACTTACTTATATATATATATATATATATATATA
>JACYFF010031957.1:126775825-126808518 GCA_017589665.1 Selenicereus undatus | reverse complement strand
ATGGGAAGTTATAACATAATCCTTCTCTTCTAGGTGCATGCTTTGTAGGATGATGCAGTGTATAATGATGGGAAGGTGTATCTTTCCTAGGAAGACATTACATTGACATATTTACCCTTTTTTTAATTGAAATTTGTTTATGGAATTTTTTTGCCTGAAGTTTCTCAGTGCTTTGCATGATGCATCCTTCAGAACTGCTATAAAGAGTATTTATGCTTGAAGGGAATACTTTTATGTGTACATTCTGACCCTTTTCTCCCATCATTGGGGAACTAACTGAACTTAGTCATATACATATTGATTTTGGCTTGGCTGCCTATCGCCTTCGATGGTTCAACTATGTTTTTATTGACAAGCTTTTGTTACGGTTAGGTTCCGGAGGGACTTTTTTTTTGGTGGTGGGGAGGGGGGGGTCAAATTTTGGATCAGCCAATTTTTATGCACCCACCTTTTATAATTTTGTTGTTCAACAAGAGCATGTATGGAAATTCATAGGCTTTTATTCCTTCCCACTGCTACAGCAGCCTGCTTGAAATTCACTTACTCTATCCAGGTTTGTATCCTGTCTTACTTTTGTGCACAACTCAGCATTCCCAGAGGGCTTTCTTGTGTCAGGAAGTGGTGATTCAACTGTAAGTAAAATCTGTTCACAATTACTTTCAAACCATTCAGTGCCCTTCCTTTATTCCAGAGCAGGTGAGGTGTCTATTTGAAGTTTGCTAAGATTATGGATTTACCTTGTTTCTACAGGTTTGCTTGTGGGATGTCACATCCGGATCACTTCTTTGTAAAAGTGAAGTCGGGAGAGAGGTAGGTCTGTACACATGACCAACGATCTTTAGCTGCTGCTTCTGAGTATCTCCAATTTAATGGAACTGCATCTATTCAATTACCAGCTTGCAAATTAGCTGTCTTAGATCAGTTCAAAAGTTCAACTTTGAATTTTGGAGTTTACTTCCTTGAATGGTTTATATATTTCTAGTTTCTCCGACTCTTAAAGAACGCCTGAGTAGCCACCTCTTCGTTCTTATACTACTCTCCCAGCCAGACCGAAGCAACATAAAGCTACTGTGAACATGGTTTGTGCAGGCAGATCTTTCAGAGGAATGCCATCCTGCTGTGACAGATCTCTGTGCCACTTCTGATGGTTCGTTAGTTGCAGTAGCAATTCAAAGGCAAGTCTTTTCATATTTGGTTCTTTGATTCTTTCTTTTTGATGTTCCACTGCTAAATCTTGCCTTTTTGAAAAGCCAGCTTATTCTTATCTCAATTTCACTTTTCTAATTCATTTGTTGTTCGTTCTTTTTAGCTTGCAAGGAATATTGCTATTAAGCTGTGACCTCTCAGCCAGAGTACTTTCAGTTCTGAAGGTATGCAAATGTCAAAATTAGCCAATCAGCTCTTCCCAGAACCTCTGACTCGCCTTATTGCCGCTTTCCTATTTTTCCTTTTTGGGGGGGGGGGGGGGGTGCGCCTGCAGAAGCAGAAGTAACATTGAACAACCCTTGTGAATGAGTGGATAGAAAGTTGGATGCCGATGCGTAGATTTTTTTTTTGTTTCTTATACCTTCCATTTTAGTGATTTCTGAATTCTGATTGACACATCCAGTAAAGCCTTCTGTCAGTTTACTTCTACTCAACCTTACCTACGTAGGAGTGTCAAGGTTTGAACTATGGCCTTTTCCCCTTCTTTTTAAAAAGATCAGGTACCTTGACTTTTAAACCGGAGGTTAATTGTAAATACCCAGGTTAAAGTGCAAGTATGGGAGATCACACAGGTACTTGAAAAGTGAAAAGGATCGGAAGACTTGAGTAAACAGTGTTGCAATGTATTTCCAACAATTCACTTCGTAAGTTTCTACTCTGCAAAATACTTTTAAAACTTCCATTGTGAACCTAAGCAGGGTCTCAAGAATGGGATGTAAGAAGCCATACCCCTGCAAGAAAATAGGCCAATTATGAGAGACACTCACTACATAAATGAGGATATTTGTTATTAGCATTTTTGCAAATTTTCTGTACGACTAGTATTGATTCCATTGAAGCCATAGAGAGATGTCTATTTTACGGTGTTTGAGTGTTGTGGAATTCTGGGCCCTATCTGTCTGAATTAGTCAAAATATTCATTCAATATAGATGACTCTTACAGTCTTTATCTCCCCCATTCTCTGTAGATGATTCCAATACCGGGCGAAACATTTATACCCACAAACCTCGGGATGTCTTCCTCTGGGGACCTCTTATGGATGGTCACAGGTGCCTCTAATCTACCCCATTCAAAAGCTACATCTTTGGCGCGGGTCAGAGTGATGTCCGGTTTCAAGAAACCAGCATCCAATGAAGCTGATCTCAAGCCCCAAGTTTTGGAAGATCGGGAGATTCCAGGAGGGGAGCAGTTGCTAGAGAAGCTGCAGGGCAGCATATCTGCAGAGAGCGGCATTTTATCTGCTGCTGCCGATGCCGTAAACACTGCCATGAGCAATCTGCTGAGAAAAAAGCAGTACTCTCATGAGAAACGCGAATTCAGAAAGAAGACCAGGAATGATAAGAAATTCAAACAATAAGTAGGTAGTTCTTAAGTTTAATTGATGAGTTCATCTTGGATGTAGCTGAGTCATCTACAAATCCACGGTTTATTGTTTCTCCTCACATGTAATGCAGAAAAGATGGTTTAACTGTCATATTTGTTGTATGATTCCTATTACTTGCTATGACCTGAAATGCTTACTTGCTATGATCGGAAATTCCACAAAATCATATGGTGTACCATTGAGCTGTGGTGGGTTGGGCCTCAAGTGTCACATTATGTTGGGCCAGATTGATGATCATGTCGGAAGGAAAGCTCTAATGTGAGGTCAATTAGGTTGTTTAAATACAAAGTTACTCTCTTTATTTGCACGATTACTTACACGAAATTCACGAATAACATTGTCTATGTATCTCTTCAGATCCCATTAATGCCAGATCCTTACTGGGTGTTAAAATGCATTTTTACAATATCCCATGTGGATCATACGAGTAATGATGTACGGAGACCTCGGTTGTCTTCTAAGAGAGACGGATTTTGAAAGTGCTTATACAGTTATTGGTTAGAATTATTCAAGTATCATGTTTCAAATGATCTAATTATAAATCGAATGAAAGAACATTGGAAGATCTAAATGAATAAGCTAGACATAGATATATGCTAATATTTTGTGGATTATTTTTGTTAATGAATTAATGCCATGGTTCCCAAAATATGCCTTAATGATTCTCTTATCCACTGATAATACCCCCACTGCTTGGCTTTGTCTTGGAAAATTTATACTCTGCTGAGACAATGTTGTGGTTGGTTGGGCCCTAAACACAGACAAACATATCAAAGTTGTTCTCTTTTCAAGTCAATCTCTCTCTCTCTCTCTGTCTCTCTCTCTCTCTCTCTCTCTCTCTCTGTGTTTAGGCAAGCAATCGTGGCCTGTCAATTTGGATTCTGGACCCACTCTCACTCAGCAAGCATGTAATGTAAACTGTACAATTAGCATTATCATTATGAGGGGCTTAATCTTAAAAATGAAGCCTTTAATGGTGTATTTAGTAAATTTAGTATAGTGTCAATGGCATGCAATTTGTCACCATCAAATGGCATCAACTTCAACAGAATTTTGTATGGGTCTTGGCTTAATCATCATCATCATAATCAATACTAGTATTAGGTTACACAGTTGCCTTACAATTATTGCACTCCCCAATAATGATCATAGTTTTTTGGGTCAAAAGGAGGGTTTTCATTTTTACCTTGCCACTATTATTATTATTATTATTATTATTATTATTATTATTATTATTATTATTATTATTATTATTATTATTATCATCGTCATTGTTGTCACCATTTAGACCTCCTAATTTAAATTTTGGTATGCAATTCATGTGCTCATCTATTATTGATATATTGAGATTGGTTTGAAATTCTCACTTAGGGCCTATTTTTTCAGGTAAATTACATTGGGTAAAAGGATGAAGTGGGTTGAAGTGGGTTGAAATGGGTTAAGGTTAATATATTAGAATTGACCCATGAAAAGAACAGGGTCTTAGGGCGTGTTCATTAACGTTTTGGATAGCGTTTGGTATTTTGACTAAGTCAATACACTCATTAGGTAATTTTGAATGTTTGGCAACATAGTATTTTGACTAGTACGTATTTCAAGTAGCGTTTAGCGTTTTAAGCAGCGTTTCTGAAAAGCTAATAGTATTAACATTTTGCATTCAAAAGTAGCATTTCATATTTTTTTGCCAAAAAACATCCTTTGGAAATTTTATCTTGGGAAATGATCTATATATTTTTATGTAAATTTACATTAATCAACTAATTTAACAGCTAAATTTACCGAACACATTTATTTTAACTGCTCATCCAAACAGCTATCCGCAAACAGTTAAATTAGAAACACTATCCGCTATCTAAACCTTTATCTGCTATTTGAACTGCTAATTTTGCCGAACAGGACCTTAGTCCATAAATTTGATTAACTATTTGATTTTTTTTTTGTGAAGGGTTGTTAACTCCTATAGTCTAGACGATAAGATGTACCCTCAATAAGCAACATGGGGGATTTGGGACTTAAAAAAAAAAAATAAAACGAAAAATGAGAGGGATTTAATTTTTGAGAGGTGGGATTACATAGTCCTAAGGACTATAAAAAAAATTGTGCTCATAAAGGAGAGTGATACTAGTGAATCTAATAGCCTCTTTCAGGAAGGATCTATTTTTTATAAATTCAATTCGTATGATTGTCAATATTAATTAAAAATCCTATCATTAATTAAAGATATTTTATTAATTGGTGATTGAATAGTTTTTGGTTTGAGTTTTATAAATATCAACCATTAATTCATCTAAGGTCGTGTTTAACAATAATGTTTTGAGTAGCGTTTATTTTGACCAAATTAATACACTAATCAGTCAAACAATTTTAGTGCTCGTGCGGTAGCCTAGTGTTTGGACTAATATTTCAAGCAACGCTTCTAAAAAGTTAATAATAGTAACTTTCGATGTTCCAAAATAGCATTTTCTATGTTTGGGTCAAAAAACAACCTTTGAAAATTTTATCTTTGAAAATCATCTATGTCCTTATATGTCAATCTACATTAATTACCGAACCCAATAACTAAATTTTACCGAATATATTTTGTTTCAACCGCTCATCTAAACAACTATAAGCTAACTGCTAGATTAGACCTAAAACTCACTTATTTCTGTTTAAAATTTAGTGGCATTTAAAGGTTGATTAAATTAAGTGGAATTTGAAGTCATATCTAGAAACAACAAAATTTTGGATTGTTGATAACTTAGGTGTAGAGGATGAATGATCTACATATACAAGAACAAATGCTTGTTTTACCCCTTGATCTTGACCCAATACAATGACAATGATGCGTTATTATAATCAATGATTCAGGTGGGAAAATAAAGAGGATCATAACCCATCTTTGGACTAAATTTGCATTAATCATGACCTAATTGGACACGAAACTTGGCTTTGTAAAACTAATCAATGATCTATTCCATTCAGATGGCCCATGGTTTGCTTTTGATGGGGCCATTAACCCACCTTAATCATTTCTTAAGGGACAAGGTTAAACTTTTGATGTTAATGCCTATTTCTGTGGTTTGCAATTGGGGTGTGTCTATAGGCGTCAAATTAATCTAATAGGTTAGACTTTTAGAGGTAGTAGATCATGTATGTAAGTTCGTGTTACTTAAGATCGAAATATTATCAGATGAACATAGTAAAGATAACTTTTAATAACTATAGGATTGACTGATATACCCGTTTAGCATGACTTTTATTAATCGACTTACATTATTCATTTGTAAATCAGAAAGACACTTTAAAATAAATATTTAATCACCTTAAAATTTCTAAAAAGTTATCACTTAAGCAGTTTGTCTCACCATCGATCATAACTTTATGAAAAGAGTGAAAAGTTAATGAGAAGGTGATTATGTCTTTGTGGGGGCATTTTTGTCAAAAACCCAATTGCATCATCCCAACTGCTGCCACAATAAATGAATTAAGCTTAAAAGAGGCTTTGGAGATGACCACCACCATAAATTGAAGAGAACTCTTACTATTTTTAATTTTTAATTTCCTTTTTTCTGTAACATATTTAATTCATAAAAGAAGATGACTTCCTCTTGAGGCTTAATTTAGCAGAGAATAAGTATTATTAGTATTATAAGGAGTAGGAGTCCATTGAACACTTAAAGTATAGGGAGAGAATAAGTGGGTCCAAAAGTGATGTAAACAAGTGGAAATAATTAAGGACAAAGCAAATAATTTATTAGGACAACCAAGTTTCTTTAGATTAATGTGATATTATATGCAAATTGAAAATGATGTAGCAAATGCAAGACTGAAAATGACCCAAATCAAAGAGATAAGGTTAATGGATAAAACCAACAAGATTTCTTCTAGGGTTTTTCAGTGTAACAAGTAAGTATTTTTCTTCCATTTTTACCTACAACATTGAGCTCTACAATCTTCTACTTGTTTCTCTCCCTCTAGCCTTTGGAAGAAAAGAAAACTAAAGTAGTAGAGAGAAAGGGATAGCATAAAGGAAACAAGAATAAAATGCATGATCACTAAAATGTGAAGGATTTTGTCTAATTTTAATAATGGGGAGACTATAAAGTAAGATTGTCCATAATATGGAGATGTATGCGGATAATATAGGGGAAAAAAGGGGATTATGTTGCATCTTATCTACCTGAACAGCTCAAATTATAAATTGTCAGTGTTTACATTTTTCTTATTAGTGATACATAATAATTAATTTAGTATCGACATATGATTTACATGAAGGTCACCATGGCATCAATTTTGAGCTACATTGTCAACATGAAAGATCTTTAGATACAATCATACATTTTAGCTGATCCAATTATATTGTGACATTTTATCTATCTGATAAGTATAGATACCATATTATAATATTAACTGAAAGTAAGATACTCATTTAAGAATAATGGATCGAGAACATACAAAATTGAGGACCCCTCCTTTTTAGACCAAAGGAGAGGACCACTCCTTGATATAGACCAAATTTGAGAGTTGTAAGCAATGGTATATAAGTGGGTGACTCTACCAATATAAAGGAAAAGCTTCATGCAAAAACTCACATAAAATTTAGGGCAACTATTACACATTTAAAGCTTGCTACCTTTATCATGGAGGTCTTAAAGACTACCATTTGAATTGAAAACCCTTTTTTTTTTTTGGCCATGAAATGGGTTTCAAGTGGAAAGAATAGTGTGCATAAAAAGAATAGCTAGATTGTAAGAAAGCACTTTAATGGATATGCATGCCCATGTTCCATGTAACCTACTTTGCTAATTTCCTTAATTAGTTTAGGCACTTTATATATACTTTTAATTGATTTTGCCTTTCTTTTGGGCTCTTTAGCTTCTTTTTCCTAAAGGTAAATCATTTTTGTTGAGAAATAAAACCCATCATTTTATCGAAGTTTACAAGTACAATACAATGTTTTCTTTATATATAGCTAGTATAATATTAGATACATATTAAATGATAAATATCTAGGAAAAGTCAATTTTTTATTAAAACATTGTGCAATATTCTAGAAGATAAAGTTTCTAGGAGTATATAATTAAAATAAGCAATGTGATTTAATACATGCATGGACGATTGATCATTTAAGTTTAAAACTATTAACAAGAAAATAATCTCGTTCACACCCCAATTTAACCTTCCATCAAAACTCACAAATTAAATTGAAAGTTTTAATTTTTATATTCAAATAAGGTGTAATAATCAACACAATACGTAGAATTAAGAAATCAAATTTGATTCATATCGATGCCCCAAATTATAGTGCCATCTAATTAGGATAAAAATGTTAAACACAGTAGTTTTACACTTCAAATTATAGACAATTTAATGAACTTTCAAAAATATATTACCCTTAAACTCTTGGTTAAAGGTGTTAAATACCTCTCAACTTTAAAAATGAGGCAAATGTCCTCTGACTTTATTATCCAATCTTATTTTTTTTATTAATTATTGATGTGGAAAATTTTAAAAATAACATGGCTTGTTAAAATGATGTGGCTTAATTTGATGTATATTGTGTTAAATGTATTTTTTTTTATTAATTTCTAAAAAACAATCAAATTAAATATTATCTTTGGTTTTCCTGATTGTCCCTCCAAAAAAGTCTTATGATCGAACAATACAATGCATCATATTTAATTCATACATTGTGGTGAGGCCAACAATAAATAAAGCCAAAAAAAATTTCCATCCCCTTTTAATATAAAAACCAGCTCAAAAGATCATCTAGGTAGATCGAAATCTTTCATTTCAATCTCATAATCTTATTTGACTTGATAATTTAACTTACAATTAGAAACATCTTAACAGCTAATATGAATTGTTCAAAAATTACTTTACGTATTGCCAAATCAAATCATGTTGGGGGCATGTATAAAACGCAAAATTAATATATATAATTATTTTTATATAGAAGGAGGGAGAACAATCAACTATGAATGAACCTAATTTGTAGAGTGTAGAATATGACATTTTAAAATTTTCATATGAAATTTATTTTTAATTAATCTTATAAACACAAGCATTTTTCTACCCAAAAAAAAAACATTTTAGTAATTTTTCAAGAAAGGTGAAAAAATTATCAAGAAATAAGAGAGTATAAAAAAATAGACAACAAAAAACTGATACGAGAGTGCAATGTGCTCAATTAATAGGAATGAAATCCTCAATTTGTTTCAATCAAATCTATGAAATAGTTGTATAGAAAAAAGAAAAAAAGAAAAAGAAAAATCCATATATCTTTATGATAACTTAATTATTGTAATATTTTTCATATCTTTATGATAACTTAATTACTGTAATATTTTTCTAACTCAAGTATGACGAAATTTTGAATTTATCAATTAAATTAAAAAAATTAAAAAGTTATGTTATAAATTGACGAAAGTAGTTGACTTAATTCTACATTTCGAATACGAATCACTAAAATACAATAATGTTGTCCAGCCTGTACGGTTTTAATTTGTCTTATATTTTATCACTAAATATAATTGTGTAAAGTAGACTATGTAACTTTTCTAGATAAATTATTTAATCTATTTATGTAGGAACATGCTTATGTGACTTTTTTTCTTTCCAAATCTTGCCATGTCACATTTTAGGGAGGCCAAATTATCAATTAACATAAAAAAAATAAAAGTAATAAAGTAACTCAATTAAATCAAGGGATATTTACCTCATTTTTGAAGTTGAAGGACATTTTGTTACATTGAAGGGCTTTTTATTTTTAGAACTCCAATTTAATGTTAAACATAGATTATGAAAGAATACATGTTATTGTTAGATGAGAACTTTAGAGGGGACAGCAGTTGCCCCCATCTGGCTTTAACATGACATGGAGGGATTAGAGGTCTTTTTGAGTGAGAGTAGGGCATACCTATCTCCTTTTTCTTCATTTATGATTAAAATTTAGAGAGGAAAGGAGGGGGGAAAAAAAAGCTGCAAAAAGACATGCCAAAGGGGCATGAATATGATGATCATGATATACACTACAAGCTAGTATATGAGTATCATTAAAAAAAAATAAAAAAAAATAGGGCCACCTATCTACTTATATATACTTTTTATATGATTGATACATTTTCACTTTAATTTGCATATTTCTAAACAGTTTTATATAGGCTTTTGTATAAAGAAGTAGAAGATAATTAATAATTTTAGATCTTAAAGACTCGACTTATTGTCGTTTGAAAGTTGGGTATAATTACTGTATCTAACCCCTTATGTTGGGTCTGGATAGAACAATTAGATAATGAGTATAAATATAGATATAGTCGGGCTAGATATGAATTTGGAGAAATACATATAAGTATAAAATAAGGTAAAAGTAAAACAAAAAAGCCCCCCACCACTTTACTTTGTCTTGAGCAGTGATGAGGACTGATGAATATGTAGGTGGGGAGGGTTTTTTTCTTTTTTTTTTTTAAGAAAGGTCCTATCCCCCCTATGTTTATTGTATGTTAGTGCGTGAAGAATCTTTGAAAATAGAGAACATTTTGATTGAAATGCGGGGAGAGAGAGAGAGAGAGAGAGGCCTTGTAATGATGTGACATGAAATTGATGAGAGTAATTGCTGTAATTTCCTTTTACCTTTATTTTTTAAGGAAAGTGCTAAATTGCATGTAAGAAGTGCCATGCATGATGCATGGCAACATTATGTCGTTATATATATGATACGTTGAATTGCAAAATTTTATTTTGGCAATGTTGCTAGATGTAACTTCTCAAAGTTGAGCACATAAAACTAATTCAAATGTAACAAAAGAAGAAAAATGAGAAAATAGAATAACTAATCATTTGTCACCCATATAATTAATTGTATCTCTGTACAATTAAGGATTTAGCATGTTATTACAAATATTCTACTCGTATTGTTTATTGGGATATGAATATTGGATAAATCCTTAATATATAAGATCTTTATACTCATAAATAGGTGGTTGGCATATGAATTAGACAAAATTCATGCTGTTAAAACTAATCTTATATGGACCACTTTTGTGAAGTGGTCTGAGTATTCACTTTTACTGCAATGAAATATTTTTAACAGTTAGAGTTTAGCAGATTATTTTTCTAAGTTATATGATCGACTCTCCTATATTGCATGCTATATTGCTAATCAGTTGTTCAGGACCATTATGTGACAACTTAAATCCTAGATATTAAACCTTCTACAAATGAATTTAGCATTAACATGGGGATATACTATACAATGATTTGGATCATGAATGGGGGAGGTGATGGGAGTAAATCTTGATGAAGAATAGAGAGATGGAAAGGTCTTTTCATGATCCTAAACCCCTAATATATAGGGTTTATGGTAGGGCAATATTTCTTGCTATTAACTATTAATTTTTTATGTCAAATCGAAGGATTATACACCATCAAGACCAAGTTGAGTAGTACCCTTTTGTGGGTCTTTTAATTTGTATCCACTTCTCAACTACAATTATCAATACTTCCAACCAAACTTATCAAGCCCCCCTCTCTTCATTCTTTATAAGTAATTGTTTTATTATTCACCCAAAAAAGCATGTTTCTTTAAAAGAAAAGATCAACTGATCAAGAAGTAACATCCCATACAATAACTTCGTATTTTTCATGCAACGAAATTGATACGTATATATTTGACAAATTAAAAGATGTATACACATCAAAAAATATATACATGACATTTTTGATCATACTCTTCCCGTCGTATGAAATAATGTAATATACTTATGGGCAAATTATGTGAATGGTTTATTTTATAAAAAAATTAGCCGAAATTTTTTTTATCCCTTAAATTAAGTTAATATAAGAGGATAAAACTTAAAAATATACCACAAACATGCAAAATTTGCAGATTTTTGCCCCGAATGTAGAAGCAATCTCATGGGTAATGTGGATCACAATGACTTATTTAATTATTTGTTGATTAAAGGAAGCAAATTAATTAAGAAATGGAATTCGTTGATGATTCTCTCACCTTCAAGTTTGTGCGTTGTTTAATTTCTCTCTCTCTCTCTCGCTCTCTTTTTTTTTTTTTTAAATTGAAACGCTCATCTGTTACGCCACACAGACATTGGCTGCAGTCGACAAATCAGAGGAGGAGAGAGAAAGAGAGAGAGGGGAAAAACGAAAAACTCAGGTGTCACCTTGCTGAGAACTCCGATACTACCAAGATTTTAATATTCCATTATTATTTCTTGCAGTAATCGACAAATTAATAGATAAATAAATAAAGAAATAAATGATTGCAGGCCCTTTTGTAGAATTCAAGCAACAACAAAAAAAAAATAAAATGGTAGCTCAACTCTTCTCTATTTGCATTTTGATCCTCCAATCGGACCAATCTCATAATAAAAAACAATGAAACATATCAGGCCCCACAAAAGTAGGACATATAATGCGAGTTGTTGAAACTTGTAAGTGTTAAACAATGCATTAGCAAACCTCACTTATTCAAGATTCCTAACTAGATTAGTGACATATTTGAATAGGTGAGATTAATGCTTAATGTTAATGCTCATCCAATTAAATAAAAAATTTAACACTGCATATATTTCGTCAATGAAATAGTCTATTTTATTTTGGACATATAAAATTGCATATTTTTTTAAAATTTATCGAGAAATGTGGAGCTTGATGTAAGCTGATTTAAACTCAACTTTTTTAGAAACGACTAACTATCCTTAAATATTATACAAATTTTCGTGGCAACCTTCCATGATCGACACACAAATACCTTAAAATCGAAGCTATGTACACTTATAGGATTTCATAATTATATAAAGGGTTGCAGAAAATTAAAGTTGAATGTCCTAAATATATACTTAAAAGGCGAAAACTAATCTAATTGAATACATGGTTGACGAAAATAAATATAAATATACTTAAATCGACAAAATAATTATAGATGTTAGTTAGCTCTACTGATCTGCTTACATCAACCTTTGCACCTTATATACAGTACCAAAAATAAAAATGACGTAGAAGAAAAAATATTCCAAAAAAGGGGAAAAAAAACTTTATTATTATGTTAACGAAAGGTGACAACAATCAATTTTAGAAGAGGATACCACAAATTATTTGGTATTTGTCAACCATTTAACTTTATCCACACGTCTTTGTTCATATGGTTAGAGTGCACATTCAGTAATTTGCATGAAATTGTCATCTTTGATAAGGAAATCAACAATGAGAGTATCAAACTTGAGTTTGCTCTTTGCAAATTACCATTTTGCTTGTCATCAAATTTCATTTCACCTGAGACAAAAGACAAATTTTACGTGGAACATATACAGTGTAATACTTTACGTGCATGGAACATATATAGTGTTAAAAACACATCTGCATATTTGGTGTGAATTTTCAAGTACCACGTTAATATGATGTACATATAGATATTGGCATTTAATGTCAACGTCGCCGAATTACTAGCTATTTAAGCAACTTTTTTTAGTTGTTATTCAAAAACAAGAGTTGTCGATAATCTTTTTTAGATGCAAATGAACCGTAAAATTGATGGTGACGGAATTTAAAATCATATATTTGGTAACAATCATCGAAGACTTTTAATTGTGATATAGTTTTGAATGGTTTGGAAACATGAATATTGTACTGCCTATTTGAGTATCTGTTTGGATCTCTCTAACTTAAAGAGATTGATGTGTACTGAAAATCTCCCATTTTAAGTAATGAAATTAATAATTTTTATTCCCAAAAAAAAATGTTACATAAAAGGAAGTCCATAGGATGTTTATGAGGGGAAAAAAAAATTATTCATACAATTACAAAATATTAATTTATTACTAACCACTAAATAAGTGGGTTAGAGGCATAGAGAACTTCTTGATCCCTTATAAGATAGAAAAATTGATAACCAAAAATAAAACTTGAAAAGAAATTAGAGTGGTACCAATTTCATCATATAGATATAGTTTTGATTGAAATTATCTTACAAAGCAATCTTAAAATACAAAGCTCTATTTTTTATGTATCCAAAACCTCTTTTATTTTCACTAGTTATCATGTCCCCCCCCCCCCTAAAAAAAGTGCAACATGTTGTCATATGTTTCGAAACTCTGATATTATTTACATCTCTAGTTGAAGCGTATATATCATAGACCTCAATCTATAAATCTATTGATATGGAGCAATTTATATAAGCTTAATTTTTTTATAAGGGGAACATGAAAATAGGGCATGAATTTCAAAAATAAAAGAATTACTATGTATTATAAGAACATCTCCAACCACTGGATTCCAGTGGTGGTGCTGCATTCTAGTTGTGAAGCATGCAGCGCAATATCAGCGAGGCATGGCACGCGAGTCGGGTCCTCTGCCCATTCCACCCCATGATCCTTTGCCTTTTTAGCTTCTTTTGACTTTTGGTGATTTGTTTTCTTTTTTTTTGGTTAAAAAATATTATTTAAGGTAGTTCAAAAAAGGTTATATATTATGGGATGGTTCATATCAAATATTTTATTAAATTATTTAAATTGAAATTTCATTAATTAGAGAGATAAAGAAATGTAAGTTTTAAAAAATAAAACTTATGAAGTTATGATGATGTAAAGGGTTAGAATTTCAAATTTTAGAACTCTCATTAGAATTGCTCTACCAGTGTAGGTCTATAGAGTATAGACCGAACAAGAGTAGTTAATAATTTGTGGTCTAGTTAGGGGTAGTTTTTTTGAAATTGTTACAAAGCTCGGGCATAATCATGCAAATATGAAGAAATTCAAGGGGCTAGAGTGCAAATTCCCAAATTCAAAAACAAAAAACAAAAAACTGAAAACGACCCAACTCTTTTTTTTTTTTCCTTTTCAATTTCAAGGTGGGGCACCCCTCTTTTTATAAAGGCAGCCAAATCTCCCCATGATTTCCAGGCTTCACCCTTCCTGACCCTCAACCCACTCCACTTCACCACCCACCTCTCCAAACCCCCCCCCCCCCCCCAAAAAAAAAAGAGTTGCACATCCGTGGGTGGTTTTGCAGAAACTAAAAACTATAACTGAAAGTGGATAATAACTCTCACTACTGCAAAATTTATGGGGTTTCTGGAAACCCCACCAACCAAATTTTAAGTTGCCCAGAAACAGAGACGAAAAAAATGATGGTGATGATGAGTTTTCTATTTATTGGGATTTGGAAAACAAAGTTTTGCAACTGAGCTCCTGTTGCTGCAACTGCAACAACATAGAGAGAAGCAGAGAGAGAGGGAGAAAGAGATTTACTGTTGTCAGTAGCTCAAATTCTCTCTCATCCGATCTAGATATAACCCAGCGTTTGTGTTTTTGATTTGATGTTTGTTCACATGGGTTTTGGATTTACATGTGGGTTTTGGTGGTCCCGTTTGATTCTTTGATCTTGGTTGCGTAATTGAGGAAAAACCCAGAAAAATTGGGGAAAACCCAGAAGAAAAATTGGGAAAGTTTTGATCTTTCAAGCAACCATTTTTGGAGCGTTTTTGGGTTCTGTTTATCTGGGTTGTGGAGAGATCCAAGTTCTGATATTGGGATAGAAATTTTGTGTGATTTTTGAGTGTGAGAAAGTTCATTTCTTTTTTGGAGGGCTTAATCATCTGCAATTTCCAAAGATTTATTCTTGGAACAAGGTATTTACTCCCTCAAATTCCCTTTAAATTTTGGGTTGTTTTTCTCTTTAAGACTAACTTTTTTGTTTTGTTTTGGGGTTTTTAAGGAAAATGCTGAGGAAGAGATCAAGGCCAGTAACAAGCAAGCAAGCCATAGTTGCTGAACAGAGTAATCAGCCATGGCTTGTTCCTGAGAAACCCACAAAACCCACCTCATTTTTCTTCAGTTCTCCTAGAATTTTCAAGGGTTTTCTCTCAATTTGTTCTCCAATTTCAGAAACAAGTGAATCCATCATGAGTCCAACTTCAATTCTTGACACCAAGCCATTTTCTGCCATAGCAAGCTCCCTCTGGGTTGACAACAAAATCCCAAAAACCCCAACAAATTTGTCCAAAAACAAGCCCTCATGGGAGCAACCCAACAACACCAGGGGCATTGGCCTCGCTCTTGTTGATGAGAATTTGGAGAACACCACCCCCTCAACCCAGAAACAAAAGAGAAAACTGGTTGTGTTTGGGTCACAGTTGAGAATCCAAGTGCCTCCCCTGCCTAATTCCTCTGTTTTCCCCTGTTTTTCCCCTGAATCTCCTAGAGAGTTTGGGATCAAAACCCCAAGAGCCAAATTGAGCGACAAAGTTTCCCAAATTCATCCTGAAGAAGGCATTGGAAATGGGGGAATTCTGAATGACAGCATTTCAATGAGTGACATTGAACAATCTGAGGATTACACTTGTGTGATATCTCATGGCCCAAACCCTAAAACCACCCATATATTTGGGAATTGCATTGTGGGAAGTTGCTGTGGAGTTGATCGGTCTTCGTCTTCTTCGTCAAGGCGAAATGGGGTTTCTTCTCCCATGGCAAATTGCGCGGCGTCACCGGATCATTTTCTTAGCTTCTGCCACCATTGCAAGAAGAAGCTTGGTCAAGGGAAGGACATCTACATGTACAGGTATAACACAAGTCCTTGATACAAATTATTACCCTAATCCGAAATTCATATATCGATCGATAATGTTTAAATTAGACTAAATTAGTGTACATAAATAGCGAACCATGTTATTATTTCGTGATCCAAGCTCTTGATAACTAGAATGACAAGTTAAGTAGAGAGGTTGTTTCTATCGATATGACGAATTGACTGCCTACTACTCCATAATTAGTAAAGAAAATTAGTAGTTTTGTTAAATATTTTGTGTATACAATTAAAGAAAAATCAGCAATAATGGAGTGAGTGAGTTTGTGTACAAATTTTTATCCATAACTTCTTTTGTCACATTCATATAGGCATGGCCACTCTATTAGTAGGGACATTTTGTGTTGATCATTGAGTTCTTGGGACTAACAACCTTTTCCTTTTGTTTTTTGGGTTTTTGAATTGTGTTGCAGAGGGGAAAAGGCCTTTTGCAGTGAAGAGTGCCGATGCCAAGAGATGCTATTTGATGGAGTGGAGAGCTAGAAAGCTTGGTTCTTGAGCATCATCAACCTAGTGATTAAAAAAAAATTGCGTCTTTTTAAAAAAATCGACCATTAGATGAGTAGACTGTAAGAATACGGTCTCCCTCTAACAGTAGAGGATGGATCTCAATCCTTACCTCTACGGTCCCGGTTTTTCTTGCTCCGTAATTAAAATGACCTAATGGGTATCCGTCTTTTTTCTTTTCGTTTTAATTTTTCCTCTCTCTACTCAACCTTGGTGAAGTCTCCTAAGAATTTTGTACACCAAGATGACATAGAGAGAGTGAGAGAGAGGTATGTAGATGTGAAGAACCAAAAAAAAAAAAAAAAAAAAGAAACTTGTAGAGTTTGATTTTCTAATGAAAGAGATGACCTAAAGTTTTGATTCTAATTTTCATGGTACTTATAGTGGGGATATGTTGAATTGTTGATGTCTCTATTATTTATTTATTTTTTCTAAGAATATGTGTATATTTTTTTAGTGCTCAATCATGCATGGATTACATTATATCCTGGGGGCCCTACAAGTTGCTTATTCCATTAAAGTTCTGTACTGTCTTGTTTGTCTATCTTTGTTGATCAATAATTGTTTATGAGAAACTCCTACCCAATCTCTTTTGTCCATCTTGCTTAGCTTGAGTGATCATCTAAACCACTACAACTAGTAGGAAACAAAATTAAATGTATTTGACTATTCTTTAAACACATGATTTGGGTGGTTCACTATTTGTAAAAACAGGTTGGAAAACTGTGGAAATGAAAAAAATTGGACACAGTTATTCTCCATTTGGGTGCAAGCTTTCTCTCTTATTTTCATTTTGTTTTTTCCGTAGGTCCTGTATGAGGCCGTTTCACATGAGGCATATTATAAGCCGAATGTTTTTATGTTGATTTTTAATAATAATTGCGTGACTAGTAGCTTAATTAGGGATGATTGTAATAACTGTCGTCGTTAGGTGAACTATTAGTCACCCGTGAATTAAAAAATCACTCCGAAACATATGATTAGCCACGAGAATACCTCAAAAAAGTCACCTCTAAAGTAGTCCATTTCACAATAACTCTTATAGTCTTATGCGAGACAGTCTCACTCAAAATATGTGTCGTGTTTTAATGATATATATAAGATGCATAAGATTGGTATAGTTGAAGTATACAATTTTTTTTAAAAAAAAAGCAAAAACACAAACACAATTGTTAGGGCATTCCCAGCCCATTACCCGCGAGCACCCCCCCCCCCACGCGGGACACCTGCCCCCATCCCAGCTAGTACCACGCGTGCCCCTTCCCGCAAGCCTCCACAGCCAGCCGAGCCTCCACGCGGCCTCACTCCTCTGTGTTTTTATTATTTTTTTTCTTTTTTCTTTCTTTTTTTGAGGTTATAAATAATTTTTATATGATTAAAAAATTAGGTTGTGTGTTATGAAGTGGGTCCATGATAAATTTTTTTATTGGGTTATTCAAATTGGAGTTCCATGGGTTGGAGAAGAGATGGAATGCAAGTTCTAAAAATATGAAATTTTTGCTAATGTGGCATGACAGAGTTCCAAAAATTGGAACTCTTACTGAGAATGCCCTTAATCTGTTTAAAGAAATTTTACCAATTAATTAGCCAACAACCACTTAAATGCAATAAAAACTGATGACAACAAACACTCATGAACGAGGAGACAAGTTTATTATTCATCCCAACCTTAGGCCTTTATAAGATATGAAGAGGTCGCTCAAAATTGATAGAATACTTAAAATTATTGGTCATCTTTGGTAAATAGCTTTTTGAAGAACTTTTTTGTCAAAAAGAGTTTTTTTTTACCAAATTAACTTTTTGACCATGTAAAAAAGCTAATTTGGGTATTTGATGAAAGAGCTTTTTGGGTTGAAAAAGTTAATTCTATGAGCTTTTTGAAAGAGTTTTTTAAAGAATTAGCTTTTTGTCTCACAATTTTGTCAGAAACAGCTAATTTTATCAAACAGTTTTTCAACAAACAGCCAATTCATACGGCTAATACAAACAGCTAACTTAAACAGCTAACAGCTAATAGCTAATACAAACAGCTAACAGCTGTTTACCAAACAGGACCTTGTCTTTTATTTTGAGATTTTTTTAGATGCTCAAATTTTTCAAAAAGAATTCATTTAGAAACAAAGTCTTACACATCAATAGTCAGTGCATTATGAATTTATAAGTTGATCTAAAAAATAGGAAATAACCACTGTTTTATAAATCTATTATTTTAGGCAATTGTAATAGTCAACGCGTTTGACTTTGGCCAAGTTTGATCCAAAGTACTATCTAACAACTGCTTGAATGCTGTAAGCCTACGACATTTAGCGTGCAGTGCCAACCTCCCATCCGAGTACCAATTTCGGGGGCTCAATTTTCAACTATATGTCAAAACTTAGGAGCACTATACGTATCGCTTGGACTAGACTTGATAAATAGGTCTTTTTGGATGGGATCATATTTGGATCAACAATATTCAGTTTGGGTTTGATTTTGTGTCGGGTTATTTTCAATTCGGGCTTATTTTAGGTTGATTGATTCTTGATTCAATAAGCTTTTCTCGTAAAGAAAATAACAGCTCCTCCTCCTAGTATAAGTCCCGCTTTTGCGAGATTTAGAAAAGTCTAAATGTAGGCAATCTTACCTTACTGACATCGTTGCTCGTAAAGAGACCGATTCCAATAAACCTGCATAAAAAGTTTTGAAAAAATATTTTAGAAGTTGAAAATCGATCGATAAACAAAGGAAACAAACACAAGACTTAATTATTTTCAATAAAATCAATCTAATGAACAACAGAAAGGCGTAAAGGGTTGTACGTACCTTAAGCAGCAAACAACTATATAATACTAATATGACCAATAGTAATCTACAACTTAAACAATCGCAAAGAAAGATAACGTTGATAGAAAACAGTCAGGTTGAGTTCGGTTCAACTAGGGTCATTTTCGATTTCTGGTCAGTTCGAATTAGCTATTTTGAGTGTCAATTCAGATATGATTTCGAGTTATCTGTTCGCATAATTTTTGATAGGTATAGTTTGGACATGAACCTTCGTAAGGTTATCCTTGTTAATCCCCCTTGAATTTAAAAAGTCTATTAAGTTTTAAATTGCTCTTTATTAAGAGTCCAATGGATTCCCACATCACCCAAATTAGAACCTTGAGTAAGTAGTTTTTCTATAGACTCTAATGCGCCTATCCGACCCTAAAAAAGCCACATTTTGGGGCGCGCCGTTCGGTCATTAGTTAGGATTAGGGATTAATTTGGTTCTTCTCTGAGTGTCTAAACTTCATGTTATGGATCCTCAGCCCTCGAATAAATATATCTTAGCGTTTAACCACTCTGAAATTGATCAAGGGAGATGTGTGAAATAAAAGGAAAAAAAGGGAAGAGGGTTAAATTTTTATGTAAGTTCAACCTTTATCAAGCAATTATATAAGTGAGGTTTCTTTCAATGTCAATTGGTAAGTCGAGGGAATGATGAATGATAATTAAACCTTATTTTCATACTGCAATACGCTATACGTCCTCTTGTGTGCAGAGCACTAACTAAAAAATATGTGATTGTGATACATACGTAACCAAAAGTGAGACCTTCCGTACTCATATTATCTATTTCTAACCTTGATGTCTGTACGACCAAAACACACAACTATAGGTAGAATATCGTCCTCCGAACATTATACCCTTGGTACATAATAGAAATATTGTAATAAAGGGTTTTCGACATGTAATCAATAATTAGTCTAAGCTTCTATGTGATAATTAGAACTAGGCTGGTGCAAATAATGATCTTGAAAGTAGATTCATTTGCCCAAATTACAAGTTCCTTTTTATTTTTTGTGAGTGAAGACAACTTTTAGACAATAATGTAAGCCAATTACAAAACAAGCAAAGCAATTACAGGCACATCTCCCACCCCACAATTACAAACAACCCACTTATATTCCTTTCTTCATGGCTTCATTTCATGCCTACCTTCATCAAAACTATGCTTCCTTCTTGATAACAGTATATATGCAGCAATTAAATTAAATACTTAATTAGAAGCTTAAATCTCAAGTGTACTAATTACTAAATATATTATATCAGTAATTGCTTAATTAAGAGGTTTTGCACCATCATTAATCCACCAGGAAAGTAAGGTAGCTGTGATATTTGTAGCTCAACTGTTTTCACTCGCAAGAAACGTAGGCATGGCTTTGCATTTCAATGAGGGTGCTGAGGCCATAGGAAGACATGAACATATTCAAGCAATAACCAGCACTGCACTTTATGTTTGTTCCGATCTGAGGGTCCTGAGGCCATAAGATACAGACATATTCAAGCAATAACCAGCACTGCACTTGATGTTTGCTCCGATCTAATAATCGTGTCATTTTTAGATTTGTTCTCGAATAAATACAATTAATCTAAATTTATCGAATAGCTTAAGTTATCACGGTAAGCACAAAAATAGTGACACTCACATACATCATTCTGACTAAAACCGACGGTAATCATTTTGTGCTGTTATCATTCAGACTTTCATCTCCAGCAATGCTTTGTTACTGACAAACAGAACATAAAAGCTTGCCAAATTTCATGTGGCCTTGGTAAACATCACTGGCTCGACAAAAATCTTTGTTACTGACAAACAGAACATAAAAGCTTGCCAAATTTCATCTGGCCTTGGTAAACATCACTGGCTCGACAAAAATTCAACAAAATCACGAATTCAGCAGAACTGGAAACCAAACATGAATAATAACCCATATTGAGAATCACTAAATTCAAAGGCGAAAGCATAAAGCTACAAAGTCTTCAGGAATAAGGACAGAAGTTGAGAAATTAAGTGGCTGCATTGATTCTTGAAGATGAACGATAAAACGAGTCTACATTGACAACTACAAAAGAACCACAAGAAACCAAGCCCACTACATGGGTACTTAGGTTGGAACAACCGAAACAAACATACGCGAAAATAACAATATAAATCTACTACTAGTTCACTGGCTATGACGCGCACAAGTTCAGCAGCCAAAACAGCGACAGCAGAACAGCAGGTTCCCACAAAGAGCTCTATATAAGAGTGAACAGACACAGCAGATGCTGTTGTTGACTCCAAAGGCCTCCATTGAATCCAGTGTGATGTGCCTGAGGAAAGTCAGAAAACAACTTATCAATCCACGATTGCATAAAAGTTAAAGCATGGTGAATAAAAGAGCACAAAATGCATACATTAACTTACCTCAGACAAAAGCTTCACTTGCCATGATCCAACATGAATAGAAGAGGTATCGAATGCTTGCAAGGTAGAAAATGGGGGAGGAAGTGTAACAGAGACTGAAAGAAAGTACCTCAAGAAGCAAAGAAGGAACTACCAGAAGTATTTTTGAGATGCCATGCCATCTTTACCACTCAAAAAACCGGTAAAGATGGCGTGCAATGACTATCAGAAATTTTTGTCAGACAACGTAAGAACCTAATTAGTTTAACGGAAGGGAGAGGAAAGGAGACCTATGGAGGGATAGTTAAGAGCCATTTAGGCAAGGAAGAGAAGAAAAGACAAGTACAACTATGATGGTGAAGAAGACTAATGAACATAGGACTAGAAAACATTAACGGATGGAATTACTGGTTTGAATAAGGATAGCAAGTCTAAGAAGAGAGTCAAGGGAACTAAGTAACCCGTATGTTCAGGATTCTACAGTATTTACAGGAATGTTAGATTTTGATCACTACAGTTGACAGTAAGGGTTGGAGAAACTGAGGTCACTTCAGGTGAGGGAATTTTTGGCACAGCCAAGGAATCTAAGCTGGATATGTTTCTCTTTCAAGCTGAAAGGACAACCACAATGATCACACCGCGTTGCACAAGCACATGGAATTCGGCATCACATCATGAAACCCAGCAACACTGTCTTTCCCTATGCCTCCAGATCACTCTACTAGAACAATCAGCCTTGAGTGCCACGCCCTCCTCCACAAACACACTTCTGCCTACAACTGAACACCGCACCCCATGAACCCAAATCGCCAAATTGACAAGGAACCCAAGCCTGTTGACTACCAACTGTGACTGCTATGTTGTGCAACCTCTACCACAGCTACTAACTAAACTTGAAAATTATCCTCACTGCTGAAAGCATTTTATTTCCTTCCATATACAAACTAACACTCTACCAAATACTATACTCTGCACCCCAACCTCTACTCAATCATCAGCAATATCAAGATTGAGGATTCGGCGAAGCATCTTAGTAGCAAAGTCATCGTTACGGCGGAAGACCACAGATGGGCGGCCAGATTCTCTGGTAGGGGAAGCAGGAGCAGACTTGGCCATATGTTGCAAGTTCAAATCAGACTCCAATGCAGGCATAGGCAATTCAAGCGACACAGTCCTCTTCGGTTTAACAGAAAACTTGGGTATGGGCAACGAACTAGGTGGTGGTGAGTTTGAGTAAGCCGGTCCAGCCCAGAGCTCAGAGAATGAGAGATTCTCCCTGGATGGGCTCTCCCTCTCCTTCTTACCAACCCCGTTCAAGTTTATGGCAATAGGGCTGCTCTTAACTGGGTTTTTCGAGGGCTTGGCATCCTCAATCTTCGATTTCCGACCACTATTAGCATTAGGGGTCTGAATTTTAGGGGACAACGAACCATTCTTGGAGGCAGGGGTTCCATTTCCATATCCATAACCCTTAAAAGGGCTTGGAAGTAACCCTGCCCCAGACTCAAATGCTCGACAACTGATATCCCTAAACCCTTTGGATGGCAATGAACCAAACCTAATGGGACTGTTAGCCTTTCCACCATTACTGTAATACTGGTTCCTGTGTACAGCTACAAGAGTCTCCATTTCAACACCAAAATACAACTCACTAAATCACAAAAATCCCACTTTTTTCCACAAGTAGATCACCAATACTACTACTAGAAAATCTTTATCTCTCCCACCAACTCTCAGCAACTACAGTCAGATCTAACCAAAATATACCAACTTGCTAAAGCATCAACAGAATCAGACTATTCGGAAAACCCTAACCCACAACCAGAAACTGTAGATCTGCTCCCAGAACAAAGGGAACAAATTATCGTTAACTTGAACCAAAATAACAAAGTTACCCAGTATTTTCGCCCTCTTTCTGTCAGATCCAGCAAGCAACAACCAAAAATCGCCACTTTAACAGATCCGAACCGCTGTGACAACCTAAAACAAGAATCAAGAACATAAATCACACCAATATTCTAAAATTCAAGCACAGATGAAACAAACCCAGAAAAATTGAACACTTACCGGAGTGTGATTAGAGAGGAAGACCCAGATTAACATGAGATTAGAGGGAAACAGACATGGGCAAATGGAGCCCAGGAACTACGGATCTAGAGCGAGCGAGCGAGCGAGAGAGAGAGAGAGAGAGACGCCCCCTTGGGTCTTTTGTTGCAGAGCTATGGCGTGTGTGTAGGTGGGCTGGGTGGGTGAAAGACAGTGGGTGGAGAGTTTAAATATCAAAGGAGTGAGAAATGGAGGAGAGAGAAAGAGGGTGGATGAGGATGAATCGAAGAGAAGAGTGTGGGAGAGAAAACAGGGGAAAACAGGGGTGGGTCGGATGTGGCTAGTGGTTGGGTTGGGAGTGGGGTTGGTTTAAAGCTGTTGTCATGAAGAGGATGGAATTCCCGAAAATGACACTAGTGGTTCTTAAATTTTACGATTTTTGTTTTTTTCCCGTTAAAAGGAATGGTAAGAATTAGGGATAGGAGTTGTACCCAAATTTGCTATATTTATAGCGGGTATGAGTGCAAAAATTTATTAAAAAAAATGGGTATGGGGAGGGTTTGGGTATTGCGTTTGAAAATGGTATGGGTATGGGTATAGGTGTGGTGTATGGATTCTTAAAATCCGTACCTAATTATGTACCCGATTTGTTGGTAAAAGGCGACCAAAATATGGTAAAATTTAAAAATAAATGTTCGCTGTGAAACTCTAAGTGTATAGTATTTATTTATATAGAAATGAAAAATTAATTTTTTTTACATTTTTAACTTCCTTAGTTGAATTTTAATAACATCGCTTAAAATTGATAATCAAATATACAGTATATGTAAATATGGGTTGAATATGGATGACACTTTGCATAGTCTATATATACCCGAATAAAACTAGTAAACCCGAAAAACCCGATGGGTATGGGTATGGGTACAACAATCTAAAATCCGATGGATATGGGTATGGGTATGGGTGCGGGTATAGCTCAATCTGCCCCGAACCCGCCCAATGCCCATCCCTAATAAGAATCTCTACATTTTATCCAAATATATCAATATCAAACTACAATAATAACAACTACTTTCAATGTGGATCTGAAAAAATCCATATGTAAGTTGGCTCACCCTTGCTAATATCGCTATCCGCAGAAAAACCGATTCCAATAGACCCACCAAGAATTTGAAAAAAAAAACAAATAATTGAAGTAGACAATCTTTTAAATCAAACACCGAGACAAAAAAATACTCAAATAAAAGTAGGTTTGAACAGTAGGTAGAATAGAAGTAAGTGCGGTAATGAAAATAAATGCAAGTAAGATAGAAACTACCAAGGGGAATAGAAGAAGTTATGAAAAGTCTACAACCCTAGTCCTAAATTTTCGTAACTTCCTATATTGAGTCATGTTCTCCGTCAATCTCAAAGCCTCCAAATCATATCTAAATACTTTGTTTCAATTCTTTCTTAGTTTACCTCTACCCCTTATACACTCTGACATAATAATCCTTTTCCAGCTCATCACCATTGCATCCATACTCCTTCTTATTATATGACAAAATTGTTTATGAGTCTAGTCTCTCTCATCTTATTACCTGTCAACATCAATCATGCTTTGTCTTTAATCAGTACATTCCTAATTATTTCCAATCTCGCGTGACCACACATATAATGAAGTGTGCACACCTCGGCTACCTTCATCATCTAGATTGGTGACTTTTTGATAGCTCAACACTACGCTCCATACAACAGGGTTGATTTGACAATTATACGATGAATCATCCCCTTAAGCCTTTGTTTCATGTTTGCCACCCTACTATTAAGAGCATTCCCAGCCAGAGTTCCGGTTTTGGAACTCTGACCTGTCACATCAATAAAAGTTTCACAATTTTGGAACCCGCATTCCATTACTTCTCCAACCCATGGAACTCCAATTTTGATCATCCAATAAAAATATTTGTTATGGACTCACCTTCTAACACACAACTTATTTTTTTTAATCATTTTAAAACTATATCTTTACTCAAAACAAAGAAAAAAAATATATTAAAAAAATCATAAAAGTGACATGCCGGGAGAAACGGGCAGACGTTCTCAACCCCATGTCACACGCGTTCTGCTCTGGCTAGGGGGAAAGGACGTGACACACAGCAGACACGCGGACCCCACACATGCCTCACGTGTCTATGACTACAAATGCTCTAAAGGTATGTTATTTGCAATTTATCACTAATACTTTATTGTTGATCAATCTTATTAAGTGTTGAATATTAGAAAACTATAATTACATAACAAGATTTTTTGTGTGTGTAAAGATAGTTAGAGAATTATATATATTGATTAGTGCTAATTAGTAATAATAGGTGTTGACTAGGGTTGATTGGTACTAATCAGTATTGATTAATGTTAAACGTTGATGATAAATTGAAAAGGGTAAATCTTAATTAGATCTTAACCTAATGTTTAAGATTGTGGTGTTGTGCATATTAAGTCTCCATTTCCATTGTCCATCCTCCCATTTCACTACAATGCTTTCTTGGATCACTATATCTCTAATTTGTTCATCTGACCCCTCACCCCCCCCCCCCCCCCCAAAAAAGGGGGGCTCATTTGAACCCAAAATGGGGCAATTGAATCTTTTTCTTTTTATGTTGGAATTGATGTACAGTATTTACACGTCGGATTAATATTTTTCTTAAGTTGTTATATGAAAAGAAGATTTTATCTATATAAAAAAAAATCTTCCATACGTCGAAATTAACTTCACAACTTGCAAGTTATATTTAGATCTCGAAAATCATATTCAAATAAGATTTACACTAGATATTGTTCTCCATCATTGAAAGAAATATTAAAACTATTAGACTATGAATATGAATTTTTTATCTAATGAGTAAAAAACACATAAGACTAATCTAAATAAAATTTAAACTTAGACATTCCACAACGGATTTTTAACACACAGTCAAAGTATTTGTTTGAATTGCCCGTTGTAGGTTTACAGTCTTCTAATTGTCCGGCCTTTTGCTTTGGAATTAAGTAAGGAAGACCATTTCAAATACTGTTTTAACTCCAAACACTAACAATATAAGAAGCTCCTTATGTTGATTATTCGAACTTTAATAGTGTTACGGATGCTTAATTAAGTTAGATTTATAGTCCAAATGACAATTACATTTTCGATTAAGCAAATCAAAAGACATTTTGGAAAATGTGAATAATTGAGGGGCAAAACTCCATGGTACAGATGGCTTAAGGAGGAGGTTAGGGTGCAAAACATGATTTAGAGGATAATAATGATTAGTCTAATCTCATATTATTGCAATTTCCAATTAAAATTATTCAACAATAAAGGCTGCCCCATTAGTTGTCTACTGTTTGATTAGTCCTCTTTTTTTTTTCTTTTCATTTTTTTACTTTAAAAATATGAACAAATCTTTTGGCTGGTGGAGGACAGAGAATGTGATAATTGAAGGACAAATGCGTAATTTCAAAAGTGGACAGCTTGACAGGACACGTCAGGCCAAAGGTTGGTGACTGGGACGTGCCAGTGACCTCGAGATGCTCCACCGGCTGTAAATGGTCAATTAAATTGACCATCATTTCTGTTTTTAAATGAATATTTTGTTTTTTTTTTCCCAGTAAGTTTTATTGGTCATCATTTCATATAAGACACATTACAGGAAGAATATTTTTATAATAAATCTTTATAGTTATTGAAGTAACTAATAATTCATTCAAAATTGACTATAGAAAAAATCATTGCTACATCAATCATTAGTCACTTTCAAATTAAATAGTTATTTCAAAATTTATTATTCATTATCGTAAAATATTATAAAGTTAACTTAAAAAATACTGCCTTATAATAACTTTTATATGAGATAATATACTCTAAACATATGGGTGTATTTGTTGCTAAGCTAAAGGTCGTGTTTGGCAACGGCATTTTGGGAAGTGTTTAGTATTTTGACTAAGACAATACACTAATTAATTAATTTTTAGTGTTCGATAAACTAATATTTTGACTAGTATTTCAAGTAGTGTTTATCGTTTTAAGTAATGCTTTTAAAAAGTTAATAATATTAACGTTTGACACTTAAAACTAACATTTCATATTTTTTAGCCAAAAAATATCATTTAAAAATTTTATCTTTAAAAATTATTTATATACTTTTATGTCAATTTACATTAATCAGTTAACATAATAACTAAATTTACCGAACACAGTAATTTTAACCACTAATCTAAACTATTATTTACTAACAGTTAAATTAAAAATATTATTTATTATCTAAATAATTATCAACTATCTAAACTATTATACGTTATTTAAATAATTAATTTTACCAAATCGGACCAAAAATGGAGGTTTTACGTGCAGTGTTGCCATTTTGGGAGCCTTCAAAATCTAAAATGCAGAGTAATTATGAAAGGGGATCTGCCTTTTTTTACTTGATTTTTTTTAGTTTGCTGAAGTTGGATTTTATTTATAATAATTGACATGACTTTAGCTTTTAGCTTCCACGCCGAAAGCCACTACCAAAACATATGATTTTGACCTTCAAATGTCTTGTCTTACCTTTGCTTCAAGTTTTTTTTTTTTTTTTAAATAAAGAAAAATTAGACACCCTCCTGAAAAGAAGTTGCTTAGCTGTTTTTTTGGAATTTCCTCATATTAAATCAGGCCTTATTCTCATTGATTTATTTTATCTAAATTTATTTTGAAATAAATTTATCTAAATTTATTTTAAGCTTATTTGCTAAACTTATTCTGAACTTATTTGCTAAACTTACTTAGAAATCATTCTGAACTTATTAAGAATACATTTATGAATTTATTTACTGAACTCATTTGCTGAACTTATTCCTGACTCATTTATTGAACTTTTAAGCTATACATTAAACTCAAAATAGCCAGATCATGTTAATAGATGAAACAAATCTATTGCATAAGAGTCTCAATTTCGAGAGTTAATCCATATATTGAGACTATTTGAGTTGTTGGAAGTAGACTTTTTAACTAAATATCATGCTAATTAAGTCGACGAGTTTAGTGAAAGTAACATCTATTCCTACTCGGAAGCTGAAAATTGAAGGCATTGGCCTCATCTCATGGATGAAATAGATCTCATGTTCACGTAGTTATCTAAATGACAAGGCAAATTAAAGACATATATGTAACTTACTAAACCAAAACTTCCATGGGGATGGGGTTAGGTTAGGTCACCAAGCTCCATGATGTTTTTGATTCAAGTCAATTTGAAGTTGACATTTGTGCTTTAATTTTTTATGGCATGATCAAATATCTCACCCCTAATAATTTGTGCACCATAACTTCTCATGACAAAGTTTTGAAATTACACTCACATCATCTCCTTTAAAATAGTCAATCACTACTAAATTCTGTTAAGAAAAGAAAGGGATACGTTCATTAGTTATGAGTGTCCTTTAAAAATACAGCCGATCTGCGACGGAATTACCGACGGAAAAAGTGCGTTTTCCGACAGGAAAAGACAATTCCGACGGAAAATACAACGGGAAAAGGTACGTCGGGATTTAGTTCGTCGCAGAATTTTTTCCGACGGAATCTCCGACGGAAATATTCCGTCGGATACCCCATCGGACAACCCTGCAACGTCGAAGGAAGCAAAGTTTTTTAAAAAAAAAAATGGAATTTCCGTTTTTTTTTAAAAAAAAATTCAATTTTTTTTTTTGAAATAAATTGAGCATCCGAAAGAAAAAGTATTTTGTAGGAAATTTTGCTCGAAAACAAAAAAAACATACGCAAAACTAATAAAACAAAGCACGACTAGGAAAAGCACGGGGCGGCGGCGGCGGCAGTGGGTGGACGGCGGCGAAGGCAGTAGCGGGCCAGCGACGGCGGCGGTGCTGTGGCGGCGGCACGGCTGTCACGATCACAATTGACAAATTTAAAACATATAAAATATCAAATAACTTAACTATTTCAATTTTAAACAACGTACTAATAAAAAAAAAAAACTTACAGATTACAAAAATCTTCAACCTTCACTTTCTCTCTCTTCCTCTTTGAGACCCTCTCTCTCTAAATTTCGCAAACTATCGAACGAACGCCTTCCCCCTCAATTTATAAACGAACGCGAACACGGGAGCCTCGAGATCCGAGCAAACTAGCAGGCTGATTCCGACGGAATTTCCGACGGAATCCGTCGGAATTTCGTCGGAATTTCCGACGGGCACAGTTTCCGTCGGAATTTCCGTCGGAAATTCTGACGTCGTCGGACCCCGCCTGCTTTTCCGTCGGATTCTCTGACAATTTTCCGACGTACCATTTACGCGTCGCTTTGCCCGTCGGAGATAAGCTGCGTTTTTGTAGTGATATTTACGATAGAAATTTGATATAAACATAATATATACTCTTAAAATAAATTTCTAATTTTACGATACCTAACTAGATATGTAGTGAACTCCCAGTTCTCCGCATGAATCATAATTTTTTAATAATTGAGGAAGAGATTCATATGTTGGACATTTTCTTCTATAGAATGTCGACATTTCTAACTAGTGTAGGCTTTATCGAGGAGACATCATTTTTGGACGATAAAGACTATATCTAAGTTGTCCATTTGAGAGCCTTGCTACAAATTTTAGGCGACTCATCTCAAAAACAACCAACAAAATAACAATAAGCCAAACCAAACACGACATAAAATTAAAAACTCACATGCAATTATGGAGACAAAATTGATAACAAGACATGCAAATGTCACAATCAAGGATACACACCTAATTAAAAAAAAAGTAAATACCAACTAAACGATTGAAAACACTCAAGAAAAATTATAGAAAGCTGAAAACGACTATAACATTATCATTTCAGCCTAACACAGTATCAACTGAGAAAATAGAAGATTTATAATTGCGGTAAAATTCTATGTTAAAATGCATAAGGTACCAAATGAAGATTATGCTACAAGAAGTGGGATGCTGAATTTTTACTTCACACCCTAAACCCAAGTTTCCACCCTTAGGTTGCGACAATATAAAATAAAATAAAATAAAATAAAATAATTTGGACAATGGGATAAAACTTTCATTATTATGTTCTGAAATCGAACATCAAGAAGCTGGAATAGCTCAGTTGGTTAGAGCGTGTGGCTGTTAACCACAAGGTCGGAGGTTCAAGCCCTCCTTCTAGCGTCCTTTTTTTAAACTTCATTTACCAATTTTTTCTTTCTCGCTAGCCTGTGCAAATTGCAATCCGCTGTCGTTGTTTCCTTTTACCAAAACTATCCATACTTGGAGCTCGATCAGTCAATGCAGACAGTCTAGTCTAATGCACCCACAAGTTTCATGATTCGAGAAGCTTACGACATCTCATTGTACCAATCCTCGGAGTAACCATGACTGCTACATTGTGCTACAATAAAACGAGGACGAAATCCAGAACATTATTCAACAAGTTCTCTCTTTCTGTCGAGAACATATGGCATCTCAAAACAAGATGCTCCGATTCTGCACTTCTTGAATGCTGTCATGGAGAATTGAGCCGCTTCGTACGCTGCCAAGAGCCCAAGATACAGTGAAACTATGGATCAACGAGTGCACAATGGCGGCAAAGAACGGGAAGAGTGAGTAATGTAAGCTCACAATGAGTTTCTTCCTTGGTTGACACAGTCTAATGAATTAATTTGATTAAGAAATAAGTATATATGACATATAAACTGTAAGGTTTAGCATGACAAACAACAATGAACATTATATGTATTACTTTTATGGCTGATTGTATTTTCTCATCGGAATAAATTAACTAGAAGCAGGGTTTAATTTTTATGGAAAGATTGTGATTTTTTTTTTTTTAGATTTTCGCGATAGAGGAGGAGGATGAGACTCCCCCCATTTTAGTTCAATCAATTGATGTTATAACAAAGTAAACGTATATTCGGTAGGTTATGATAAAAATAAAATATGTCCTGTGTGTTGTTAATATAATTAGTTGTTTTTTTAGATAAGTGGTTTTTGTGAGTTCATGCATATTAAGCAAAACCATCCACCTACGGAAAAACAGAATATCAATTGAAAATGTTTCCATCAAGCCGCATAAATTAGGTGGTGATGTCAGTACGTACTATGTGACAGTCTTACATATTTTTTTAATTCTTTACCCTATAAATTTCTCATATTAAAAATGAATTATCATACCAACCGTCTTACATCATCTACTTAATTATAGGGCTACATAAGAAATTAGCAACGTAGCTAGTGATAATGCAGTCATGCAAGCATGAATACATGAAAGGGGTGGCAAAAAGAATTGGTTAGAGTTTAATTTAAGAAGAAAAGTAAAATACTAATCACAATTTTAATCTTCTTTAGCCGCTATATTCATAATTTTAGCAAAATATTATTTAAATATGCAGATAAATATATTAGAATACTTGTCACGTCCAAAATTGTATGAACATTAATTCATTTTCATATTTTATTAGTATTTTTGACTCATTCAAATTGATATGATCAAATAATTAAGTCACGTAATATCTTTTTCCTATCAACAAAAAAAGTATCAGAATATCAAACTTTAAAACCCTAGGAACAACTTATATATCACACACTTTGATTAAATAATACTGATCATCTAAATATGGAATAACTTAAATGCACTGCAAACTCCAAAGGTTAATAATCCTATGTATTGCTAAATATTTATATTACTGGTTCTATAAATTGAGATTATGGTTATATTTACGGTAAGAAGTCGTATATTATTATTATTATTATTATTATTATTATTATTATTATTATTATTA
>JACYFF010031957.1:126747418-126757642 GCA_017589665.1 Selenicereus undatus | reverse complement strand
AGGTGAAGATTGCAAGATTATTTCCTCATGCAATTTTTTGGAGCATTTGGCGTGAGAGGAATAGAAGAGTCTTTGAGGATGAGGAGATGCCACTTCAATGTTTTAAAGATTATTTTATCAAGGCACTCTAGTTTTGGGACAAAGGGAACGTTTGCAACTCTCCTCTAGATCTCTTGGATTTTGTGAATTTGATGCACTTGGGCTGTACATAGCTAATTGTACGATGCTATCTTTGCATCCATTCTTTTGTTAATATAATTTCTTTTTTCCTGATCAAAAAAAAAGTACTCAATGGTGGTACAAAATTGACCTTTTTGGATTTCGTAGGTAATACTATGCATGAGAGCTTGAGATCATACAAAGTGGCCCAATGGTTAGAGCCTTACATACCTAACCTTAAAGTCAGTGGTTCAAATATTGGAAATTGTAAGAAGAATGAGTATTTAGTTTTTATTTCAATGCATTTGATTGCCCATACAAAAAAGTTTGAGAGCTTGAGGGCATGATGTTTTTATAATTGCCCCTTCTGCACATGGGCAACACCCCCTTGGTGATTTTTTTTTTTTGTGATGTTTTGATTACCTAACAAAAAGGGGGGGGGGGGAATTTGTTGCTCTTGAAAGGGGAGGGGTACATCATATAATCCAAGCCCAGAGAGAGCTTGCTAGTCACTCTAGCTCCCCCTAATTTATAAAGGCCACTTAGACTCAAATCTAGGTGGTGCAAATGGCAAGTAACACTTTTCCCAATCCCTTCATATACAGATTACTTTCTGGTCCACATGGACCCATCTAGGCCTTGGAATTATACATTTATGAAGAAAAAAAAAGGTCACAAAAATCTAGAGATTGAACCAGGTCAACAACACCTCACTCCCGCTTTTGCAGCACCACCACCTCAAGGACCAGAGGTGGCCGAAGAACCCAGATATGGAGAGCATTGTGGATTTGTGGTGCCCAATTCTAATCTCATTCTCCATCCCCCCCCCCCCTACCCACTCCCTTGTTCCAAGCTACATGCAAACTACTTCCCAATTCCCATGGACCCATCCGGCTCTCCCACAGAAAAGGATACATGTATAAGAAAAAGTGGTGCCAAGGTTATAACTTATAACATCCTTGATTTTATGTGCATCTGTAGGAATCCCACTACTGGAACATGAAAGGTCTAGATAAAATAAAGGCACCTACAAATAATATATGATTTTGAGTTTTGACCGATAGATGGACAAATAAACAAATAAGTACCTCCCAAAGCAGGAGCATATGCCATCAAACCAGTATATGAAAAGATCCTTAGCCAGACGTGTTCCATAGTTGTGACAGAGGTAACAAAAGGTCGCATGCCTGTTTTACAGCCGCACCTCGTCAGACAATCAAGACATTAAAGAAGGGACAATTCCATTAATAGGAAAAGAATCAATTAAAACAAAATGGTGGACTAGCAATCCACCATCCCAGGGCTGCTGGGTCCCCCCCCCCCCGAAAAAAAGGGATCTATGCTACAGGGATGCTGCTGGCTGGCAACACAAGTTTCTTCCCTATATGAAAATGCATAACGTGTGCATCTGGGGCAGTCGCGGGGTATAAAGCAGTAAAGGGCGGTGGCAGAGGATGTGCTCGGTCGAGATAGTTTTCGTTTACCAGTGCATAGGCAGTCTGTGCAACAATGCAGTTTTCCATCTCCCCACTCAGCTGTCTAAGAAAGCGTTCACCTGCTTCACCCTAGACTGCCTAATCAAATTCGAGACAAGGAAAGGCTGTGGTTTGGATTTTCTGCAGCTCAACATTTTATTTTATTTTTTTTGGATGAGTAATCAAAAATTGTACCAAAACGACTCCAAGCCATGTACAAAAAGAGGAAATCACAAAATAACATCATCCCCTCAAACTCTCGACAACAATCCTATCCACAAAATCCAAAAAATTCAATTTTGTACCATGATCAAGAACTTGAGTAGACCTAGCCTTGCCCTCAAAAATAAGGATATTTCTCTCCTTCCAAGTACTCCACCAAATAGCCAAAGGCATCAGCTTCCAGACTCCAAAAGACCCAACACTTCTTTAGCCTTCTTCTCCAAGCCACCAACACATCTCTTGTGGTTTCAAGTTGTACCTGACTAATCCTCATCAACAATAATGACAAATACCATAAAGTGGAGAACATTCGACCTTAGTTTAAAAAAGCCCGCCTGAGGCACGCCTAAGCGCGCCTCGGTGTGAGGCTACTGGGTTAGCGCCTCGAAGGGGATAAGGTGCGCCTCAAGGATGCAAGGCTATATCTTGCCCCTTTTTCTTCTTTTTCTTACCCTTGTCTTTACCTTTTTCTTTCTTTTCCTCCCTTGGGAGCTAAAAGGTGAGCTAAACTTGTACTGTAAGACGTGCATTGGGGAACTACAATGATTAGACAACATACCTTAAGGTTATTTGTGGTGTTAGTAATCATATTGATGTCTAATCACATTTTTAATGCATTTATCTAACTTATTTATGCAAAATATGCTTTATGAAATACGAAATACTTTTAAAAAAATTTGCATAGAAGTGCACCTCGCATCCATGATGTGTGCGCCTTCGCCTCGTGTCTTGCGCCTCACGCTTTGGGACCCTATTCGCCTCAATGTGCCTCACGCTTTTTAAAACTAAGCATTTGACATTGGACAAAAATGTGGTCAACCGACTCTTCCCCCACAAAACACATTGAACATCTACTAGCCAACTTAAAGTTTTCTCCTTCTAAACATGTCCTGCGTGGGAATATTTCCTTTGGTTGCCGCTCAAGCCAGAAAGCACACTTTGGCGGGAGCCTTAGCTAAAAAATCGAGTTGAGTCGACCCTTATATATGTCTTTTTACGATAACTCTTGATGGTGAATTGCCCACTTGAGTTATGAGGCCAATAGATCTCATCCCCTCCCTCAAGAACAACCTTAGTGTTAGCCACCAAAGCCAAATGACTGAGCACATCCTTTTCAACAAGTCAAGTTCATTGATCAAGAGCTTCTACACCATAGGAGGGGCCATGCGCTTTGGGATTTGCTGTCCAACAACATCTCCTATGAGGAAAAGGGCTACGACAACTACCTTCTCAAACCAAACTCCATTTGGCACAAAGTAATCAACAGCATGTGTAGCCTTAATACTTAATAGGAATCTATAGGATGCTCCTGAAATAATCGAAGCTTGTAAACTCCCGATACACACTGAAAGTTTATAGTAAGATCCAAGGGTTCAAAATGCAGTTTTGGTCGTAGTATGGCAAAATCACTCTAATAGGGCAACCTGCATATCGCAGTTGGCATGTTGCATATCACAATTCGCTCAACTTAAAAGCCATTCGGATGCGGCCATCGCATGGTGCTTCTAACCACCACATTTTGAATACATTAAGACCTATGGATTCAAAATGTGGTTGTTTCGTCGATGAAACAACCGCATTAAAAGGTTTTGAAGTCGATTGAAAGCGTTTTCATCCACGACAACCGTGATATGCTACATGATTGCCGCATTAAGGTGGTTCTGTGCTACCCTTTGAATCCTTGGTAAGATCAACATATCAAACATTACAAACAATTATAGTGACTAACTACTGGTCACAACGCCACCATCCTCGCCTGGCAAGGTATAGAAGAATTTCACAAAATAAGAACATTGCATAATTGTCTTTTATGATGAATAATCAAGTAATATATCAATGACACACAAAAGGGTGACATTCATATACAAAAGGAGCAAGCACAAAAATCATCAAGCCTCAAGCCGTCTTGCATAATTTCATCTACAAAACCCAAAGAGACAACTTTTTACCACCGAACGCCAAATATACCAAATTCTCAAAAAATAGAGCTTGAAATCCTGAAACCACAAAGCTTCGCCCTTAAAAATCCGTCAAGCCGTCTTCTTCATTCTTCTTCTTCGCTCTACCAACTCATCCTTGATACTCAAAGGTTAATCCAACTAACCAATGAACATGGCATACTAATCATCTCTATCTCAAAAAGCCTTACTGAAGCTAGTAAGCAGAAGATCTGGCCATCAAAGATAATGAAGAAGATAGCAACGACATCATAATCCCAAAAAATCAATTCCCTGATCTAGTGGTTTCATAGAAAAAGACTTATGGAGACACGTACATCCATGAGATTACTGAGAACAAATAAAGATAAACTACAGAAAAAGTAAGCAAGCAATATAAACGCGAAGCAGCATTAAAAGAGAGGAATCGACCTTCACAAGCCCCCCACCCCAAGCAGAAAACATATCCCCAGATCAATCTTATATTTCACCAAGGTTGAGTACTTATGACTTGCACATCCAAGAAGAGGATGGAGATGGGGGGACCTGACAATTGTTTTAGAACACACACACTCCACTGAAGCACCATAAGCCAAAAGGTGTCTCAATTTAAAGGGAATCACAAGAGCCATTTTCTCAACTAAGGCAATGCATTTGTAACATTATAATTTATAAATATCACTCAAAACAGTAAAGAATTAATAGAAGGAATATGATATGTGTACATCTCTAAAGGCAACAGCAACATTGCAAAAAATTAAAAAGTGATAATTAGCAAGAATGGTGTAAGTCAGAATTAGCGTTTGAGCATACCATGAAGATTTTCCTCTCACTAACCCCTCTCTTAAGTAGGTTGCAGCATTTTCCTTCCTTGCTCGCTTTTCAGCTAATGGTAACTTGTTCATACTAGCGCAAGCCTAAAAGTAGCACCATGCCAGAAACTTTAATTTTTATATAAGAACAGGAGACTTTGCTAGTACAAAAATATAAAGTATGAATAGAAGCATAGAACCGTCAGGATGAAAAGCTACCCTTTGCCGAATTGAAAGATCATATATGAAACTTAACATAAGAAAATGAGGAAATTCTCAAGGAAAATAAGTATAGAAGAAGCATAAAACAATCAGATACAATAGGGGCAGCAAGAAAAAAAGGAAGAAAATTTTGATCTCACTGGATGTTTCCTAATAGCATATGAATAACAGTTTAAGCAAAGGATCAGTGCATAAGAGCATACTGCACGCAAGGACAACAAGGTTCCATTTGATGCTTACCAGTCCTAAACACTTTCAAGGCAAAGGAGCCATAGTTGAATTTAAGCATCATTACATATGCAATCAATGTTTAAAGGAGAAGGATTGCAGTGAAGGGTTTGCTTTGAAGAAGAAAATTTTTGTTGAGCAAGCATGCATAATTTATTCCAGGACTAATCAGTTGAACACCTCCATTGTCCACAAGTTACTTCTCTACAGTATTTGTCTGCATCTTTGTTGGTGGTCACTGAGGGCTCAGCAAAATGTCAGAAATGTGCTGCTACCTTGCAAAGGAAGGACAAAGGGACTGGACGGTCTTTAAAGTCGATTGCATTGCCAATTTAGTCACGAACACTGAAGGAAAGGACCAAAGAATTTTTGAGGCAAAACTTTGTTACATCAAGAGTTGAAATTTGCTTTTCGAGGATGCATCTAGTTGGAGCCATAAACACCAAAGGAAAGGACGCAAAGAAATTTGAGGCAAAACTTTGTTACATCAAGAGTTGAAATTTGCTTTTCTAGGATGCACCTAGTTGGAGCCATAAGTATGAGCAGAAATTATCATTTTTGGATTTCATAAATAAAATCATTCATGACCAAGGGCATGATGGTCTTTATTCTTAGGCGTACTTTTGCAAATGAATAACCCTCTGGCTGTTGGTGTCCTACTTCCTCCAGCCCATCAAACTTGTTAAAATTTCCTCCTATAGATTTTGCAATTTATTTGTCAAGATTACTTCATTAGCATAAAATAGGGAAATATTGATAAAAGAAGGCTCCCTATTCCCCTCCAAAGTTTTACAAGTTCCCCAACATAGTGAAGTCTTGATAGACAAACTCAAAAGGGTGGAAGAGTGACCCCAGAATCTGCAAGTTGTTGGGCGATCCTGGCAACAAATGCATTAATCTTATATTCATTTATTTTCCTTTTCTTTCTTTTTTCCCCTTTTCCCTTTAAGGTTTTCCCCATCTCTTTTGTTTTAATTTATTTTTTAGGGGAAAAAAAGTCGCCGATGGATTAGATATTACTGTTGCTTTTTATTCCCTCTTTATCTTTTAATATATCCAACAACAACAAAAAAAAAACTACACATACTAAACGCTAAGAAAGTGTACCAATTTGGCAATCAATACGTTTAAAAGAAATTGATAGCAATGGTAATCAACACATATTACGGTCGTTTCAAGATTTCAAGCTCTATTGTTTGACATTGTTGTATAGTTGGAGTGTGGGGCTTAGTGGTAACAAAAAGTTAAATTTTTTGGCTTTTATCGATTGCATTATGGATGAGAGCATAAGGGCATAATGTTTTTGTATTGCCCCTTTTGTACACGGGTGACATCCCCTTGGTGTCCTTTTAATATACATCTTTGATTACGCCCTTTGTCGATGGACAATACTTCTTTTATAGCTTAGGTCTGGCGATTGGATCCCGAGCCTCCCTCCCTCTCGCCGGTCATCATAGCCGCCGTCCGTCACTCGCCGGTCATCGGTGGGCCACCCCGTAACCACCTCCATGCTCTTCGGCCTCTACCCCCGTCATCTTCTGCTCTCTTCCCTCTGCATCGGGCCACTCAGGAGCTTGCCGTCGTCTTATAACCCAGCTGGCCGGTGGAGTTTGGGTGTCTGGAGTGGTCATCGGAGGTGTACCTGAGGTCCGGTGGACTTTGGGTCTCCGGGAGCCGCCGGTCACCCCTTCGCCAGGCGACGGTTTTCTGGGTTTCGAAGGGAGCTTTCCCGTTTTCTACTTTCTGTGTGTGGGGGGGAGCTGCTGGTCCTCGCTGGTCAAGTGATTGGGTTCGTCGGCCTTTTCTGCCGCCACCGGCCAGCTCGGTGACTTTTTCCGGTTGCCGGAAAATTTTCCGGCCGCCGGAATTTCGCCGGAAACTTTTCTGCTCTTCTCCACTGGTGAGTTTTCTCCTGTTTTGCTCTTTGGGGTTGTTGTGGTCTCCGGCCAGCCACGGTTACCACTCTTTTTCTGCTGTCTCTCTGGTTCTTCCTTCCCCCCGGCCACTACTTTTCCCGGTTGGGTAGTAGGGGAGGTTTTCTGTTTGCTCTGGGTTTCTGTTTGTCCTGGCTAAGCTGCATTGCCTGCTGTTTGATCATGTATGCCTCTGCGAGAGTGGAAGGGAAGGTCCTGGAGGTGTTTGGGGGTGTTGGAGGCCTTTTTCCTTTTAAGGTTTCTGAGGCTAGTAGGAGGAAAAGGTCCTTTATTAGGTTGAGCTCCCAGGAGTTTCGCTGGTTGGTTGTACAAATGGTTAGATTTTGTTTCTCAAAGGGAGAACCATTGTGGTTCAAATCTCTCAGGTGGGGTCAGAGGTGCCTATTGCTTCAACTGAGGAAGAACACCAAAGGTAGATTCATTGTCCTTTCTCTGCTCGGCAACGGTGGGCAGGTTAGGTCAGTGATTTTTCCTGAGGGAGCCAAGGCAGAGGGATGGTTTAGGCTGACTAAGATTCTTAAGAAGATGTTGATTGAGGGTCATAAGAAGCCCCATCCCCCACCAAGGAAGGGAATGTTTCCTTCCAGAGTGCCGGTGAGTAGGGATAGGTCTTTTGCTAATGTGGTGCGAGGTCATCCGGGTGGCTCTTCGAATTCGTCTTTGAAGGGGTGGAAGTGTAGGAATTGTGGTTCTTGGGATGTGTGTGCTGCTATGATTGGTGAAGATCACAATCTTAGCAAGGATGCGCTGAAACAGAAAGTCTCCTTCAACGACAATGCTATGGACATGATGATGCCTTATAAGAAGGATGTTGCGAAGGAGCTGCTGGTGGCTCCGACTCCCTGTGCTAACCAATTCAAAGTGTTGAGAGACATGTGGGAGAATGATCTGTCACCAGAGAGGGAGTGTAACTCACACGATAGCTCTCCGTGTGCCACTCCGTGCGCCTCAAGGATTCCTGAATCACCGCTGAAGGTGGTGGAGGAGGAGTTGCATCCTACAGAGTGCTCTCCATCTACTAGTGTGCTGGTTTACGCTCGTAGGAAGAAGTCCCTGAAGGCTATTTTAGTCGCTTCTGAGGCGGGTTCTCCTATTGTGCAAGAGACGGGAAGGTCTTTAACGTTTGAGGAAGCTCTACCTCAAGCCCACCCTCAAGAATTGGATGGTGTTGCACCTGGTTCTTTTGACTCAGGGAATGCTACTGAAGGGGCAGCTTGGGTCTTGGAAAGAATGGTCTTTTTTTGTAAAAAGATGGGTCTGGCCATAGAAGGGAGAGAAACGGAGCTGCTTTCTTTTCTTGCATCGTTGGAAGCAAATAGATTGAGAAGGGAACAATCGGTTGAAGCTAGTATGGGGGATGAAGGTGGCAGGGTCAGGCTGTTTTCAGATGGGGCCAACCATTAAGTTGATTGCATGGAATGTAAGGGGGCTCAATTGCCCAAACAAGCGGGGGGATGTGAAGTGGGTGTTACGGTCTTTTGCTTCTGATGTTGCTATTCTCCAAGAGTCTAAGTTGGAGGTGGTTAGCCGGCAGCTAGTGATTAGTTTGTGGGGACGTCGACCGATTGAGTGGGTATTCTTACCTTCAGTGGGTCGATCAGGAGGTATTATTGTCATCTGGGACCCTCAAGTCTTGGAACTCGGTGATTCTCGCATTGGGTCGTTTTCAGTGTGTTGTAGGTTTAAGTCTCTGGAGGACAATTTTGAGTGGGGTTTGATTGGGGTATATGGGCCTAATGACGACAACTTGCGACGGGCTTTTTTTGAGGAGTTGTCGCTCTTCATGTCTTCGTGGGACATTCCGTGGTGCTTGGGTGGGGATTTTAATGTCATTAGGTTCCCTTCAGAGAGATCCTCAGGTGGTAGGTCCTCTTCGACAATGAGAGAGTTCTCTAGTTTTATTGATTCGTGCAATCTAGTTGACCCTCCTTTAGAAGGGGCTCGTTTCACTTGGTCTAGTCATGAGGAGGTCCCGGTGTTATCTCGCTCGATAGATTCCTCTTTTCGGCGGAATGGGAAGATCATTTTCAGGGGGTCCATCAAGTTACCCTTCCGAAGATTACTTCAGACCATTTTCCCATTCTTTTGCGGGTTGGGGAAGTCTCTGGAGGCAGACGCCCTTTCAAATTCGAGAATATGTGGCTTGAGGCGAGTGGATTCGATGACCTTGTGAAAGCTGTTTGGGATGTTCAGAACGTTAGTGGCTCTTCGAGTTTCATTTTGGCAAAAAAACTCAACTTGTTGAAGACCAAGCTTAAACAGTGGAATAGGGAAGTGTTTGGCCATTTAGAGTTCAAGATGGGTAGTCTGGTGGATAAAGTGAAGCGTTTAGATGAGAAGGAGCAGCAACAGTCTCTCTCTTGGGCGGATAGATTTGAAAGATTGGGAGTTAAAAAAGAACTCTCTATGGTGCGAAAATCTATTGATATTTTCTGGCGCCAAAGAGCAAAGCAACAGTGGATTGAGGATGGTGATCGTAATACCAAATTTTTCCACCAGGTGGCAAATCGGAGAAGAAGGTTTAATGCTATTCATCAAATTAAAGTTGATGGCGAGTCCTATGCTGATGCTGCCTCAGCCAGAAATGCGATTGTCAAGTTCTATGAGAACCTGTATCATGAAGATCAATCATCTAGGTTCTTTTCTGATGGAATCGCTTTTGCCTCTATTAGCCCGGAGGATGCTAGCGATCTTGTGAAAGACTTCACTGAAGATGAAGTGTGGAAGGCCATTTCCGACTTAGGAATTGAGAAAGCTCCAGGACCAGATGGGTTCAATATAGCTTTTTTTCAGCATTGTTGGCCTATCATCAAGGGGGAGATTATGGGATTTTTTGCTGATTTTCATAAGAAGGGTGTGTTTGAGAAAAGTTTAAATGCCACCTTTATTACCTTGATTCCCAAAGTGGCTGGTGCTGATGATATTAAGTCTTTTAGGCCTATTAGTTTGGTAGGAAGTGTTTATAAGATTCTTGCAAAAGTCCTCGCGTCAAGATTGAGGAGAGTGGTTGGAAAAGTTGTGGGTCCTTCGCAGCACGCCTTCGTTCCTGGTCGTCAAATTTTAGATGCAGCTTTGATTGCGAATGAATGTATTGACTCTTATATCAGATCAGGGATGTCTGGTGTCCTTTGTAAGCTTGACATTGAGAAAGCTTACGACCATGTCTCTTGGAGTTTCCTCTTGGCTATTCTTGAGAAAATGGGCTTTCCTGACAAGTGGAGGAAATGGATCTCCT
>JACYFF010031957.1:126722928-126737969 GCA_017589665.1 Selenicereus undatus | reverse complement strand
GGGGGGGGGAGAGGTTGGCTTATGTGGAAACCAGTAGTCCTATTTTCTACAGTACATTTCCTAAGACATGTATGGTAAACCAAACGAAAAGGGAACACTTCATTGTGACCAGTCTGCAGAACAGAAATAATAAGTTGGTTGGTAAACCTGTTCACAATTCCTCCCACAGAAGGTTGGCTGCTTGGATTCAGTGCAGACATCCTCATCATTGATGCAAGATGGGTGATCTACAAAAACCACATATTAATAATAAGTCAACAATAACTGTTAATTACAAAGAAATGGAGCAATCAAGAAAATGGGATGACGAAGTAGTTACATTTCTCCTGACACAAACTGCAAGAGACCAATGATGAAGACAGGTGTTCACAATCATCATCAGTCTCAGATTCAGCTTCACTAACACCACCACAATACTTGCATGAACAGTAAACACAGTGCCACTCTCCAGAAGGAACTTCCTGCAAATGTAAGAATAGAACATATTACACCCAACAGTAGACGCAGAACATAAAACCCAGTATGGTATAGTAAAGCCATAGTTGTGAGCTATAACACATTCTACTTCTACAAACATAAGTGCCATTTAGTTAACGGAAGACTACAGCCTTCACAGTAACCCTAAAGCTTCGGTAGGTGCCTGAAAAAAGCTTGTTGATGCACAACAACCATGCCACATGAGACTTCCATGCTAGGGTTGGGCAAGAATACAACTTGGTCAATGACCCACTAAACTCCTACTAGCTACTTAAGCATTATACTACGTGGCAGAATAGCGCTAACCATGCAGAAATCAACCAAAACGCATTTTAATTGTAACACATAAATGGCACCTGTACTTTCGTTTAGCTTCACTTATGTCATCAATTAAGACATAGGCCTATCTACCATGTGATAAATAACCGGATGTCCCCAGCATCTAGATACGTACTAAAGGTTATTCTTTATTAGCATAACAGCATGGCCATCAGTGGGAAATTTTCAAGAAAAGCAACATTTGCAAGCAATACATAATGCCTGCCAGTGACTATAGGCAACAAACAACAATTCAAGCAAAATCAATTGATGCACTCGAAATCTAAATCAGCACCTGGTAGAACATTTCAACTAACAAACAAATCAGGAGACAGTTCACAGAATGGCAAAATTACGAGGACAGGCACATGCGCAGGCAAAAGAAAGTATCTAGCTATAGAACAAGATGGCCATATACAAAACAAATAGAAGGCAATAGCAATGAATACCTCTACATCAAGACAGTCGTGGTGAAATGTTGACGGACAGCCATCACAGCACACCAACTCACCACCATCTCCACAGATGCCACAGGTATCATCATTTGGGTCATCACCATCCACTGGTACAGTATGAAACCCAGAACGACCAATCTCCTCTTGTTTGTTCCACGCGTCCAGCTGGCATTGTAATAGTGAAGGACCACTTTCTAGATACATGTTTTCGTAAGGTTCACAAAGCTTGCTTCCTGCATGTTTCTCAAACTCAGCAACTGAGATTACCTCCTTGCAGCAGTAACAATGAATACCATCTCTTGTGATGCTGCCTTCGAGCATTGCCCTAGTTTTACGGCGGTTCATGTAATAAACCTTCCCATTAAGAGGGATGGTACCTGAATCAATCATCCAAGCAAGAACACTGTGCTTCCCAGAATGGGCTACAATTCCATCACTCTCAGAATTTTTAGAGCGACGGACCTGCAAAGCACAACGCCTTTTGTTTTGTGACCCACTACGGATAGCAGGCTTCCTTTTCATACAATGCTTGCGGTCCCCATTGTCTGCACCATCAGACTTTTTTCTCTTGTTCTTGTCTGATCTCGTTTTCGATACAACCCTAAACAACTTTCTCAGTATTTCTTCTGGGACAGCAGTGAAGGAAAACTTTGATGTAGCGGCACCAGAGACAAGTTTACCCTCTTCAAACTCCTGTTTTAAAGTAAAGTAGGCCTTGGTGACTGACCAATGAGTCTTTCCTTCTTGGTTAACATAAACTGCATCACTATACTCCCTACCTTGCCTCGGCCTGTATTCAACTGTCCAACCTGCAGCTAGTAGCATATTCACAATTTGATTCCTAATCGAATTCTTTTCAGCTGAGAGGGACCCGGCTTTTTCAACCCTCTTACGCTTTTTGGACATATTATCTTTGGTCAACATTTTTTCTTGAACTTTTGAGGAAGAATGAACTACATTCGCTTCACGCCCACTAGAAGAGATCTTTCTATCTGACCCGACTCCCTTCAAGCCAAACACACCATTGGTACACGCTTTTTGCATTTTACCAGGATGGATGTCACGTCTGCTCCTCCTGACGGGAGCTGCAACAAGAGAAACTTTCATTTTTGTAACATTCTTCACCTTGCCCTTGTCATGAAATGTCATCTTCAGTGCACTATTTCCTCCTTTCTTGGGTCTTCCTCGCTTGCGCTTCTTTTTCGAAGTTCTGACTGATTTCTTGCTTAATTCTTCATTTGCAGATTCAGATTCACTATTAACTTCTTGAAATGACACTTTCTTCACCTCAACTACTTCCTCTTCGGCATAAGAAACGAATTTTCTGGGCCTTCCACGTCTAGGGTCTGGTTCTGAATTTCCAACGTACTTTTTGCTTACATTTCCTGCCTCATGATCATCATCACAGTCAACTTCCCCATCAGGGCAATCAAGTGACTTCCGAGGCCTTCCTCGTTTCCCCTTCTTTTTTGAATTTCTGACTGATTTACTATTCAAATCTTTCTCTGCAACATCAGATAAGGCATAGGGTTTGTTCATCTGAACCACGTTTCCTTCAGGGGAATCTATAAATTTCTTAGGCCGCCCACGCTTTCCCTTCTGTTTAGGAGTTCCAAGTGCTTTCTTGTTCAAGTTTTCATCTACCTCTTCTGATATAAATGGGACATTGTTCAACTGAAGTACCTCCTCCTCAGGTTGATCAACTGATTTCTTGGGCCTTCCACGTTTGCCCTTCTTTTTTCGGTTTTTATCTGACTTTCTCTTCACACCTTCATCTGCAGCCCCAGCAAAAAATAGGACTTTGTTATTGTCCAATCTTTTATCTTCATCCTCCAATAGAAATGGGACATTATTCAACTGAAGTACTTCCTCTTCAGGGAGGTCTATAGATTTCTTAGGCCTTCCACGTTTGCCCTTCTTTTTTCGAGTTTTAACTGGCTTTCTGTTCACATCTCCATCTTCAGCTTCAGAATCAACTAGGACTTTATTTATCAGAAATACTTCTTCAGAAAGATCAATAGATTTCTTGGGCCTTCCGCGCTTCCGCACCCTTCCAGAGTTGAAAGCAGATTTCTCACTTTCTTCCTGTGCTGTGATTGCTCCTCCTCCAGGACTATCAGTTCCTCTCTTCCTTTTCACTTGCACAGCTTTGAACTGTCCACCACCACTCACGTCTCCATTAGCTGGCACAATCCTTGATCGCAAAACTTTGCCGACAACTTCAACCCTCCCCTGCTCAGCCTCCATGTTCAGGCTTTCACCCTTACCATCTTTATCAAACTCACAATCAGACATCTCAGTACCAACAACTTTCTCCTCACCCCCAACCGCAGCTCCAGAATCAGATTGGACAGTATCAATTTCGACCCCTTGGGGACAGGAATCCTTGTCATCAATGTCATCATTCCTCTGCGAATTCTTCTCCTTCACTTCCTCGAGACTCGGATCCTTATCAACATGCTCCAGAGCACCTGAACTTGAAGTAATCACCTGATCAACAGCACCAACAGCGCAATTCACACCTTCTACTCCTGTTGCAGTCCCTTCTCCGCCCATGCCAGTATCCCCGCCCAAAGTCCCAGAACAATCACAAAATTTCTCTTCGCCATTGACCGTCACCACCAAACAATTCCGCACATTCCCATCAACATCGCCCATTCGATCATCCAGACCTCCCCGCATTTCCTTTCTCTCACAATCATCAACCTTGCTGCATTTGACACTCTGAAACCCACTTTTCACCCCCTCAAGTTCAACTTCCATACCCTTGCACTCCTCTTCATCAAGACCTCCCCCACAGAATGAATCATTGGACTTCCCATTGATTTTGCTCACTTCACTGCAACACTTCCCCTCTTCCCCACTCAAAATCACGTCAGGGTCTCCATTGACATTCAAATCAGGAACCTTTACCCCTTCCAATTCACCAACATCATCACCTGAATCGACCTTCTCAACCTCCCTCGAACTACTGGACCTCAACCCCTCCCTCATCTCATTCAACAAACAAGAAGACCCAACAGCATGAAAAGAAAAGATCAAACACCCAAGTCAAATTTCAAGTCTTTAAATCCACCAACATGATAAGAGATCGCCCTAAAACCAAACTCAGAGCAGCTCTTTAAAAAAAACCCAGAAATTAATCAACCGTTCATACTTGCTTCCCCCCAACCAAAAACCCCAAATCGAAAGGTCTCACATTAACCCTGAAACGGGAAAAACCCACCAAGCAATTAAACTAAAACAAAGAAAAACCAACATCAAAAACAGCGAGAAATCTACTGCCCAGAACAGCCCGCCAGAAAAATCACTCACCTCAAAAGTAGCTGATGAATGCCATTCAACCCAGACACCCAGAAGAAGCTGAAACTTCCACGGAAAGAGAAAACTCACCCAATTGAAAGTGTATTGACAGAATCAATTGGTGAAGTTTTGGTTTGAAATTTGGGGATTTTTGGAGAGAGAAGCGGGGCAGAAGAAGAGGCAAGAGGAGGTGAAAAGAAGGGGTTTAATTGTTTTTGATTTTTGGGTGCAAGTTTAAATCTTTTTTCTTTTGTCTGTCCTGATTCCTGGATTTGGGTGTATTTGTACGCTTTTAGACAGAAATCACAGCATACCAAACCAGTCCGCCCCTAGACCCTTGAAGGAACACAAGGGGTAGATTGGTAAATTCCCGTTGTGGTTGCATTAATAAAAATGAAAATCCAATTTTCCCTCCATTACTCCACTGCCAAAATTCTTATTTGGCGAAAAAAATGGCTCCATGTTTTGCTAATCTTGCCCTTGTCACTACATTAAAATAAAAATAAAAATAAATCTTGTGGGACCCATTGATGAGTGTATCTTGGGATTTTAAAGCCCAATGGAAAAATGTTTTTCATATCATTAAAGGGTTTTTGGGTTGATTGTTGAGGTATGCTATCCATGGGGATTCCATCTCTTTATCATTCTTGATTTGGGGATTTTGTCTAAATTTCTGTCCTTCCCTTTGGTAAAACAATGAATTTGCTAATGAAAAGTAATATGATGCTTAAGGCAAAGGTAATTATTTTAATATATATATATATATTTCTATTATTTAGTAATTTCTCACCTAAAAAAGAAAATGTATAAATTTTTGTATCTAATAAAAAGTAAACTATATGTATAGATTGCATTTGCATTTGCATTCACATTCGCTGATTATTCGGTTACGTAATTACCTTTGGGCTGAAAAATCAACAATAATTCTCCCAAAGTAATTGCTAATAGCACAATTTTCTACACATTTGAAAAAAAGACTATCAAAAATATACGAACAAGATGTAAGATTTTCTACAAACAGAAATACATGAAGCATTTGCAACATACAAACTCACAATTGTACTATTTACTTGAAGTTAATAACACTGAAGCAGATTTTTATTAATCCTTTCAAGAATAAATCTACATCATAATTTAAAAACCCTTACCTTCTTTCATACTCAAAAAAAAAAGAAAAAGAGTAAGATAAATATACTCCTTTAAATTCTAAGTAATACCTCCATAATTTCTTCCAACTAGTATAATATCATAAAGTTATATTATAAATTAAGTCTTTGGCTATCACTTTGGCATATTGAATTTTTGTGAGATTTCTATTCAAAATAATATCTATTTAAAACAGCATATGTGACAACCAACGATAGAGAGATATCAGTCTGCTGGTGTTCCAGTTATGTGGTGGTTATGCCAGCCCAGTCAAGGATCTCATACTTTCAGAGATGGGTAGCTTCCACAGAATGGCTTAAACTTCAAATTGTGGTTCAGCATCTCCACCAACCAATGTCAGCGTATGTCATCCAGAGTAGGATATAAAAGCATACAAGTACACTATCACACAGCAAATTTCAACCATTTAGGCTATGAAGATAAACTACCAGCACTTCCATTATAGATCGAGCCAAAATCTCAAAGTCAAATTTATGATGACACCAAACGGAGCTTCATTCTCGAATTATAACAAAATTTTGATAAAACCCTCACTGAACTTTTAAAATTAACACATTCTCAACAGTACAAATACCACAGTGTTTCCCTAATCACTAAACTAATCGAAGGAGGAACGAATAAGAAAGACGAGCCCAACTGGTTGCCGCTCCTTCACCAGAATTAGCACCCCTGATCCACAAGAACCGAAGTACCAAACTTCTCACTTCTTCTTTGCAGCATCACCAGCCTTGGTCTGTACGAGGGTCAAGAATAAGGCAAGTTAAGCAGAGGTGAACATGGGTCAAAAAAGCAAGAAAACCAGCATCTGACAGGGGCTCCAATGGAAAAAGATTTCAATATCTCAGAAAGGTCTAACTCGATGACATAGCATAAGAACAGAACAGTCAAGTATCAGTGGAACCGTGGCTCATTGACATACCTTCTTGACACCACGGATCTTCTTAGCTCTGTTCTTCCTTTCCTTCATCTGTTTCCTCGACTTCTCAACCTTGGTGTCCAATCCATTCTGCATTGCATAGCGTGGCATCATCAGAAACAGACAGAAGCAGGGCAGCTAGTAGTCTGCCTCCACAGAGGTACAACAGCAAGTGTGAGTTACACAGGAAGAGAATTTTGATTTCATTACCCTGATTAGTCTGTACTTGGGCTCGTACTTCTTTGCGCTCTCAACAGAATCATAGATTAAACCAAATCCAGTGGATTTGCCTCCTCCGAAATGTGTACGGAACTTAAAGACAAAGATGGAATTCGGATCTTTCACATCGTACATCCTCGCTAGCTTCTCCTTTAACTCCGCCTTTGTACAAGAGCGTAAACAAAGTCAGCTAATTGAAAAGCAAGTCAGGAAGAAAATTAGAAAGGCTTCCACACAATGACCCAACAATACAGTCGAGGGGGGGTATCAGTGGTCAGAAAACATATAGCACCATCTATTACCCAGGTGTTGCTCAACGAAAACAAGTGATTCCCTCCCTACCTACACTAGTTTCCAATTGGAAAGCAATGCAAATATCACCCACATGGATATGAGGATCAGGGGAAACTAAAGCATTCCCAGTAGCTATGAAATAATGGGTTGACAAAGAAAACATCAGTGTAATTCATACCATAATCGGCAAATGATAAAGCAGGAATTGGCATGATATCAGTTCAGACTATCATTGTTACTGACAACAGAAACTCAGAGCACAAGTATGTCAGGTATAAGAATGGCTAAACAGTCCAATCATATGTGCAATACTTACATTGAATGATTGAGGCCTAAACTATCCACAAATCTAAGTCACGTGAATTTAAACGAGCTCTGTCAATGAGCAAATTCTTCTACAAACACTCAAATCCAATTTCCAAACAAACATCACAAAACAAAAATAATGCAGCCCGAATGGAACTACTTGGGAATGGAACCATGTGGGAATCATACTTGGTCTCTAGGAATTGAGAACATTGCTTAACAAAATGCCTAATTTCTTCTCTTTAGCAAGGACAAAATGACTAATTTATTTCACAAAAAACATGAACAACAAAATAAAGATCCAAACTTTCTTCAAAAAATCAGTAAGACTGATTTTCAAACACAGATCCCACATAGAACTCAACCCAATTTTTGACTCAGCTTCACAACCAAAAACAACACCCCAGAAAACAAAACAAAAGGAAAAGGGAAGATAGAGTAAGAAAAACCTTGGAGACATTAGGGCGACCAGGATGGAGAACATCGATGATCTGAAATTAAAATTACAAGGAAACCCAAAACCATTAAACCAATCAGCTGAAATCACAGTTAACTAACAAGGGCAAAAACAAAAACACCCAGAAAAAGAGAAATCATACGAATTGCTTCCTGGACAGAAGACGATTAGTCATGAACTTCCGGGTACGAATTGTCACCGCCTTGTCCGCCATTTTTGTTCTGTCAACTCTGTTACAAATGCCAATGAAAAAACACCACACGAAATCAAAACGCTAATCAGAGAAAAGAAGAGAAGGACAGTATAAGAGCGTCTGTGTGTGCGGGGTGGCGTACCTATGGAGGAACTGGGGTGCCCGGCTGCTGCGGCGAGTTCACGACAGGTGAAAAAATGGAGGACAGAAAGTGGAGATTATGGTTGGTAGGGTAATGGTATTGGTATGTAATGTAGTCGCGGGTTAATGGGTTGCCTTTGCCATTGCCCGGCCTGGCTTTCTGGCCCAATTCTGAAAACCCTAATTATCCCCCAAATTGTAGTCGCTCCCACTTCTCGTGAAAAATAATGACCTGCGTTTTTTATTTTATTTTTTTTAAAAAAATGGTAAATGATATAGTGATTGGGTAGTGTAATTTCTCATGAATCTACATATGTTGTCCTTCTTAAGGTTAGAAAGAAAATAGATATGAAGTCTAAGGATATAAAAATTAATTTTAAATGATTAATAACTCAGGTGTCAAATATAGTTTTCTAAAAGTATATAATTTCTCCTGAAAGTATGCAGTTCAATTCTTCAAAATGTTATGCTTACTATTACTCACCGCTTCACACTACTTGATTTTAACTTTTACTACTATCTTACATAATTACAACTATCTATTGCTCCTTGCCACTTGCCGCAAAACTTCACTTCTTGCCGTTCGACCACTTCTTCTTACTCCTTGCCACTTTTTGCCAAATCATATAACCAAAAAGAACAAGCCTAAAGCAGCTAATTATTATGTTTATAGTTTATATGTAGTAATTATCTTATGGAATCAATTTCTCTATGGGTAGGAATACCGGTAGAGGTACGGATGCCTACAGTTGGATCTCCCCAGACCCCGTAAAAGTGGGACCCACACTGAAAGTTTGTTATTGTTGTTATAATTTATATGTAGTAATTACAACTATGAGCATTTACACATTGAAATATCAATACATTACAACTTACATATTTTGTGGCTTGCGCCCCAATTAGTATTTGCTTGAGGTAATAACAGGACCGAACTAATTGACGACTTCATACCCAAAAATGCCGTTAAATTTTTTTATTTTTACACCAATATGTCATCTAATTATTTTTTATCCTCTTAGTTTCGCATTTGGGGAAGAATATTGCATCAAATTATCTGCTTCTTCTAAATATGCTACAGAGCTATTATTTTTTACCAATTTGTCACCTACAATAACAAGTTATATAATCCCTCGATGACAAATTGACAAAAAAAAATACAAAACATAACGAATTAATGACATTAAGGGTGCAAAAATAACTCTCCACTAGATATAAACAATTTAACCTTCTTTAACTGCTCCAACTCACACAGAAAATCATTTAGGGGGTGTTTGGTAGCAATAGCTTTTTAAGAAAAAATAACTGTTTGAGAGAATTTTGGCTGTTTTGACCAAGTCAAACAGCTAAAGGGTGTTTGGTAAAGAGTTGTTTGCAATAGCTGTTTGACTCCAAAAAGCTCTTTTTGAAAAAGCTATTCCCATTAGCCTTTTGAGAAGAGCTTTTTGTAGAAATGACATAATTATCCATAAGTTTGAAAAAATTACACACATCTCATTAAAAACTAATTCATAAATAAGGGCATAAATGAAATTTTACCAACATATTTTTTAGAAACAGCTAATTTTTACCAAACACTTTTTCTAAAAACAGCTAATTCAAACAGCTAACATAAACAGCTAATTCAAACAGCTAACAGCTAATTCAAACAGCTAACAGCTAACAGCTAATACAAACAGCTATCAGCTAACAGCTAACAGCTGTTTACCAAACAGGGCCTTATTCAATTTCTCACAGCACGAAGCCTATTACATAACGGTAATAAAAGTTTAAGACACAGTCAATCCTACCCTACATTGAAGTCATCTTCGAAACTATTTACACCCCCATGAGGTACATTATGGTATTATTGGTATGAATTGTACATCAGTCATCACAAGTGGTGGACTGGTGGTAATTTATCCAATTACAATGTGACATGGACATGGCAAAGCAAGAGCCGAAAGGGAGACTCTTTGACAAAATCGTTTGTCCTGTACCCAAATCCTCATTGTTCTATCATCGTCTAAGCCTGCTGAAGCAATCATGTTCCACTTTAGATGACATGTTACTGATATCACAGTGTCGGTTTGACCTTCGAGCTTATGGAGTATGTTCTTTCCCTGAAGATCCCACAAGTAAACGCGGTGGTTTTCTGATCCGCTCACAATATATTTCCCATTTGTCACAGAGAAAGTCGGAATCACACAGAGAAAGTAGGAATCACACAATAGATCCTGTTGGCGTGAATTTGATAACTTCTCACGGATTTCGCCATGACGTAGTTTGAAAGTCTGCATGTAGGACATAATCATGTTAGAGCAAAAACAGAGTTATTTTTGCAGAATTTTGCACACTTCAAAATATCATACGCAACAAACAGGGCTTCCAAGGTATAAATTTGGACATGGATTGGGATTTAGATTTGGGTATGGATCTGAACAAATGGAAAATGCAATACAGCAGAAGAGCAAATGTATGTAAAGACTGCTTTGTGGTTATATTCATATTCCCAAGTCCTCAGAGTTTCTAATATTCCTCCCAATTCTCACCAGTACTTTCCAAATCGGTAAGCATTTAAAAGAAAAGCCACACAGTTCTAATTCCCATGTCCAATATATCACAGCTTAGAGAAAATGCAAGCCTTTCACAGGTAAGAAGCAGTAAACCACCTTGAACAACATAATGGGTAGAAGACAAAGGTCTAACCAGGTTTCCAAGGGTGGGGGGTTGTATGCATTAGCAGCAAGATTTAGCGACAAGCTTCTTAATTCCTACATCAATCAGGCCTAAATCCATGCCCAAGTCCGTTAGGTGTGGTTTAACTAGATTCAAGAGGTAGCCTTTGTACCTATCATTCTAACCTAAACAACATTAGCTCCACATTTCCTGTAGATATGTACTTTAATAGCACTCAAGACATAGCACATTGCCATACTAGCATTTACATCTACATTTACCACCGCTATTGCTTTAACTGCCAGTGTGTCACACCCCGTCCAGAGCAAGGAAGCAATTAAACAATTGTAAGCCTAAAGTATTTACATTCTTTTATCTTCACTCAATTGTGAACTTAAGGCACGGGTTTGGCACATAGTAGCTTAGTTCACAGTCCACACAGGATCCAATTCTGCAAATCAGGTAATGCAGGCTACTATACTGATCATGTTCCATCACATATTTAGGGGGAATTGACCCTATAACTGAAGCCTTTCAACACTTGATCGTCACTAAAGCCCATAAAAGCTAAGCCCCTGTTCTTGAGTAATGTTCCTTTGAATTTTATAAAGAGGGCCCAACTCCCTCGTACTTTAACACAGGACAAGATATCACAAGAGTAAAGACACAAATTATGTCTTAGTTATGACAGAGAAAATCAGAATCATAAGAATACTAGTATAAGTCCATGAACAAAAACCAGTAGAATTAAGCTCCTGAGAAACTAAAAAGCCAAAACAGCTTAGCAAGGACATCTCATTAGCATGAATTTTGCTTCCGCAACACAAATCCCAAAGGATTAGAAAACATCAGGATCAGGGCAAAATAGTTGGTTTAGTACAGCTTTTTCTTTGAGATACAGAAGTCTCAATTTCAACTCCCATAAGGCCCCCACTCTCAGAATGAACGCTGATCGCTGCAGCACCCAAAGTAAAGGCCTAAATGATTCAGAAACAGAAAAACTGAACATGGGCATTTGGTCTAGGGGTATGATTCCCGCTTTAGGTGCAAAAGCTCCTGAGTTCAATTCTTGGAATGCCCCAGCCGATCTATCCTACTACAGCTTAGCAAGGACATCTCATTAGCATGAATTTTGCTTCCGCAACACAAATCCCAAGGGATTAGAAAACATCAGGATCAGGGCAAAATAGTTGGTTTAGTACGGCTTTATCTTTGAGATACAGAAGTCTCAATTTCAACTCCCATAAGGCCCCCACTCTCAGAATGAACGCTGATCGCTGCAGCACCCAAAGCAAAGGCCTAAATGATTCAGAAACAGAAAAACTGAACATGGGCATTCGGTCTAGGGGTATGATTCCTGCTTTAGGTGCAAAAGGTCCTGAGTTCAATTCTTGGAATGCCCCAGCCGATCTATCAACTGTTTTTCTTTACATCCTACAACAAAATCTGTCCCTTGTTGAAAAGTGTACAATAAAACCCATAACACACCAACATGGTTAGTCAGATCAACCCTTTAAATAAACATTCCTTAGACATTGTCAGCCATTAAGTCTTGCAGGAAGTAAAAAAAGCACTGGACATAAGTCAACTAAGATTGCTGCAGGGGCAGCCAAGTTCTACCAAATTAAGTGACAGGATAGCAGCTGGGCATCAGGTCTAGTGGTATTATTCTCGCTTCACGTGCAAGAGGTCCCGAGTTCAAGTCTCGGAACGCACCCGCTGATGTTAAATTTTTAACATAACATCAAGAAATCCAACCTACGTCCAACATAAAGCATGTCAACAATCATATCAAATAAGCACCCCAATGTCAAACCGACTACATGCACAACGATTCCTCAAGTTCGTTTAAGGCATCAACTAGTAAGAGAAGTCACAACAAACACTATTACTAGGGAGGCAGTAATGAAGTCAACGCAGAAAGCTGTAGTCCTCAAAGCAAAGGTTCATCAGGTCAGAACCTTAACACAGCAGTCGCACATTTTCTCTAGGGGTATGATTCTCAGTTTGGGTGCACGAGGTCCCGAGTAAAATTCTCAGACTGCCCCAGCAGAAGTATTAATTCTTTTTTACATACGGCATTCCTACAACATAATCTGCCTCCTAGTTCAAAACTGTACAACAAAACCCCAAAGGCACCAACACGTCAGATCAAACCATTACATTAACACCCTTTAGACATTTTCAAGCAATAAGTCTTGTAGGAGAAGGGGGGGGGGGGAACAAGCACTGGACACGAAGGATAGTTGTAAAGTCAACTAAGATTGCAAGAGGTGTAGCAAAGGTCTGCCAAATTAAGTGACAGAATAACCACAGGGCATTTGGTCTTGTGGTATGATTCTTGCTTCGGGTGCGAGAGGTCCCTAGTTCAACTCTTGGAATGCCCCCCGCTGATGTCACGTTTTTAACACCACATCAAGAAAGCCAACCCACGTCCAACATAAAGCAGGTCAACAATCATATCAAATAAGTAACCCCATGTCAAACCAGCTACATGCACAACAGGACAATGACACCTCAAGTCATTTTCAGGCATCAACCAATAAGGGAAATCACAACCAACACTATAACTGGAAGGCAGTTACGAAGTGAACGCTGAAAGCTATAGTCCTCAAAGCAAAGGTCTATTAGGTCAGAACCATAACACAGCAGTTGGGCATTTGGTCTAGTGGTACAATTCTCGCTTAGGGAGTGAGAGGTCCTGAGTTCAATTCTCGGAATGCCCCAGCTGAAGAAGACATTATTTTTTACGACCTATTAGGTAATCTGACCCTTGTCCAAAAAAGTGCAATAAAAGCCAGTAAGCACCAACATGTCACATCAACCCTTTATATGCACATTCTGCAGAGCATTTCAACCATTAAATCTTGATGGAAGATACAAGCAGCACCGGACACGGATGATCATTGTGAGGTCAACTGTATTGGCTGGAGGTTCAGTAAAGGTCAATCAAATAAACAGACAGAACAACAGTAGGACATTTGGTCTAGTGGTATGATTCTCGCTTTGGGTGCGAGAGGTCCTGAGTTCGATTCTCGGAATGTGCCCCTGCTGATGTCACGTTTTTAACACCACATCAAGAAATCCAACCCACATCCAACATGTGATTTTCAGGCATCAACTACTACGGAAAATCACGACAGACACTATGACTGGGAGGCTGTTACGAAGTCAACACTAAAAGCAATAGTCCTCAGAGCAAAGGTCTATTAGGTCAGAACCATAACACAGGAGTTGGGCATTTGGTATAGCGGCACGATTCTTGCTTTGGGAGTGTTAGGTCCTGAGCTCAATTCTGGGAATGCCCCAGCTGATGAACACGTACGTCCTATTAGGTACTCTGACACTTGTCCAAAAATACACAATAAAAGCCAGTAAGCACCAGCATGTGACATCAACCCCTCATATACACATTCTGCAGAGCATTTCAACCATTAAGTCTAGATGGAAGATACGAGCAGCACCGCACCTGGATGATGGTTGTGAAGTCAACTGAGATGGCTGGAGGTTCAGTAAAGATCAATCAAATATACAGGCAGAACAACAGTAGGGCATTTGGTCTAGAGGTATGATTCTCGCTTAGGGTGCGAGAGGTCCCGAGTTCAATTCTTAGAATGCCCCTACTTAGTTTTTTTTTTTTTTTTAAAAGAAAGAGACGTCATGTCAGGAAATCCAACCCGTGCCAAACATACAGCAAGTCAACGATCATGTCAAATCAGCATCAAAATCAGATCAACTCCGTACGCAACGACCCTTCACCTGACACCTTCGGCTAGGCAGAAGAATTACCTAACAGCAGAAGTCATAACAAGCACTGGGAGGCACATATATCTAAACTTAACGGCAACTGTTGTAGCGTCCCCAAAGCAAAGCAAAGATTCAAAAACATACCCATTGGGCATTTGGTCTGGTGGTATGATTCTCGCTTTGCGTGCGAGAGGTCCCGAGTTCAATTCTCGGAATGCCCCTGTCGAAGTGTTGATTCTTTTTCACATACTGCATTCCTACTACATAATCTGCCTCCTAGTTAGTTGAAAACCAACCGTACAATAAAACCCAGAAAGCACCAACACATCAGATCAACCCTTTACACTAACACCCTTTAGACATTTTCAAGCATTACATCTTGCAGGAGCGGTA
>JACYFF010031957.1:126686180-126695932 GCA_017589665.1 Selenicereus undatus | reverse complement strand
AGAGAGAGAGAGAGAGAGAGAGAGAGAGAGAGAGAGAGAGAGAGAGATTCTCTATGATGCAAATATTGAATCGAAGAAATTTTGAATATATTTGGGCACTATAATAATTAATGCTTGACTTTTATGTTGCAAGGCCCAACAAATTAAGGGGGTGATATGTAAATAAAATGCATCAACCCTCAGTGTGTGTACGTGAAATTACCAGCTCCCCCCTCAAAAAAACTACAAAAGTCATTACTACAAAACTGAGAAGTTTAATTAATTCATTAGTTAAAAAAATTTATCCTGCTTACACTAACATTACATATTATATAAATTCAACATCTTAGATTTCCTATCCAACCAAAAGAAATTCTCATTTTTCTTTCCAATATCGAATAACATACTTAGAGTATTGTTTGTAGAAAATTTTATTTTTTATTTTAAATTTTGATCAACAATATACACTTTGTTTATAATATTAATACTTGTTTATATTAAATTTTTACTATTTAGATGTCTGTGCAAATGCACGAGTTTTATATGCAGCAAAATAAAATGTACTCAAAACTCTTCCCTCCTTCAATTATAAAATATGAGGCATTGATGTATATGGTCCATTGATTTCTTCCAAAATGAAATCTCAACCTTTCATTCAAAAAAGGCACTAATTTTTTTAGAAGAAAAAAGGAAAACATCTCATGTCTCCCTATTTTCTCTCTCCCTGATGTGAAAATTACCTAATTAGTTTTAAATATTTATCTAAAAACATAGAATTAATTTTTTCACGTAATCCTCTCTCTCTTTCTCTCTATCTCTCTCTCCCTTTCTCTAATAGAATTATTTTTTAATATGCCTTACAGTTATAAAATTCTTTTTGTTAGATTTCCATTGCATTAATTAATGACTATACCCAATGAAAGTTAATAACAACTCATTAATGTGAAGAAAAATATCAGGTAATTTAACTAATTACACTAAACTTTATATCTTTATCTTCATATTATAAAAAATAATAATATACGCAGTTGTCCATCTTTTCCTCCTCTAATCTATGGTACTTTTAATCTCATGCAACTCTAAACTTTTAATTGTTGATGGTTTTCTTATTTAGTTTAATTAATACAATTGTGGTAAATTATTTACATTTTGTATATATTTTTCTCCTGTCTATTAGCTATCATTTTTTTCTAATAGTATTTTAAGTTTTATTACTTAATTTTGTTCATCCCCACTATATGTATTATATTTGATATATAAATTTTGCAGTGAAATAAATATATGTGTGTGTGTGTGTTCATTCTCTACGATGCAAACATTGAATCGAAAACTTGAACATATTTGGGCACTATAATAATTAATGCTTGACTTTTATTTAGCATGGCCAACAAAAATACAGAAGTCAATACTACAAAACTGATATGTTTAATTAGGTGATTAATTAAGAAAACTTATCTTGCCTACGCTAAGATTATATGTTATATAAATTCAACTTCTTAGTTTTCCTATCCAATCAAAAAATTATTAGTTTTCTTACATATATCGAATGGCATACTTAAAGTATTATTTGTATAAAATTTTTATTTTTATTTTTATTTTTGTTCAACATTATCCACTTTGTTTATAATATGAAAACATATTTATATTAAATTTCTACTATTTAGATGCCCCGTACAAACGCACGGGCACAAACTAGTTCTTAAAAATGTACCAATATATACGATTTTTTTTAAGTAGATAGTAATTAGTAATATAGAAGTTTTTTTTGGGGGGGGGGGGGGAGGCAACAACACTAATAATGAATGGAATTCTGCATTAATGGATCACTAATAATACTGATATTGTACTAATCACGATTTTTATTTGATTATTGAATTCATTTCGATGAGGTATGTCTCCGCTTCGCTTCTTATTTATTTGCTATGTATTCAATCCCTCTTTATTTGCCTTTCGGAACCTTTTCTCATCCTCTCTATCTTTCTCTTACTCGGTAATTGGTTTCTACAATCGTTTTTTCCTTCAAACCTTTTTCACAAAACTATTTTGTGGGTCTTTTGGAATCAACCTCTCTATGGGTAGGAATACCGATAGAGGTAAGATTGCCTACAGCTGGATCTCCCCAGACCCCGCGAAAGCGGGACCCACATGGGAGTTTGTTGTTGTTGTTGTTGTATTGAATTCATTTCGATTTCCATCTTATTCGAAGGAGACCGATAAAGTTGTATCCCTTCTCTGGAATATTTGAAAAAGTCAAAATAGCATTATTTGCATTGGGACTTTAATTTGAGCTAACTGGGTTAAATGGAAAGATAGGATTAAGTTTGACGCGAATCTCTCTTCATCCAATACCTCAACTTGCTGTACTGTGCATACTTTTTCTCTAATTCGTTGGGACAAACCATCGAGAAAGTTCATTAGATTCAACTTTGATAGATCTCAATCATCATCTTTAACAATGAGAGGGTTCTTTATCCTAAATTAGGATGGAAGATGGGTTCAAACACAAACCCAAGTCTTTAATCATTCAACTACCAAGACCCGTTTCCATAATGCCTTTGGGCCCAAAATCTTTTTTGCCCCATTTGATGCAAGTTTATTCATCTTGCCGGACTCAATTAAAATTATTGCCAAGTACACTGTACCAATCTCCTTGATTTTACTGGTGTCGTCCTCCTCATTGGTTTTTCTAGGTGATTTTACTCTTTGTAGGGTAGAGTTTGTTTATTTGGATATCTTGATTACTGGGTTGTTCTCATGTCTGCCGATTGGGAAATTTATGAGTTGTCAACCTCGTTGGTTATTGTCCTTTTTTGGCATTAGTTATGTGCACCATTGCAGTACATACCCTTTTATTTTATTTCATGATACCATTTTTTTACTTGAGTGGTCACTATCTATCGGTATCAATGGCATACGAATTGATCCTCCATGAGTAGGGGGAGAATTATTCTTTGAGAAACTAAGGTTTTTTTTATCAGATGTTGCGAAGTTCTCCCTTTCCTTATCTAAGTTAATAAAAATTATTAGCTGGAATGTACAAGGTGCCAAGAAAGCACAGGTGATTTAGCAAATCAAGTATCTTATCAGACTCCATAAACCTGACATATGTTTCTTACTTGAGACGATGGTTAATGACACACACATGAATGCCCTTCTCCCAAAATTAGGTTTTGACCTCTATGATTTTATTTCACCGATCAATCATTTAGGAGGTATAGCCGTCATTTGGAATAGTGGGAATATTCACTCATCTATCCTTAGAAAAGAACAAAGGGTAATACATTTGCTAGTTCACGATAATGCAAATGCTACTAATTCCATCATTTCTGGTGCCTACACACCAGCTCAGAGTACGGGTAAAAAAATAGCTTTTGGAACCATCTATTACAACTTCACCATGTTTTTTGATTTACCATGGTGTCTCATAGGCGATTTCAACGAACTAGCTAATTCCTCTAAAAAGAAAGGCGAACAGTTGCTTCCCAGCACTAGCTACGCCCGCCTTAACTCCTTCCTCTTTAATACTAATGCATAATCAGTCCAGGTTAAAGGAAATCCCTTTACTTGGAAAAAGAAAATTCATACTCATTTAATTTATGAACGGTTAGATAGATCCATAGCTGGGAAAGATTGGGCTAACATTTACCCAAATGCTATTGAGGATCATGGAAGCTTCTCTTGTCTAGATCATTGTCCTATTATTCTATCTACCAGCCCACAGAACCCGCGCCATAAAGCTCCTCCATTTTGATTTCAAAATTTTTGGTGTCATTATCAGTGTCTTAACACCTAAGTATGTTCCAACAAGACAACTAACTTTTCCTTTGGGTTTATCCCAAGGAGAACTACAACATTTGAAGAGATTGGCCTTACCCTAATTAGCCAACAGGATACATCTTAAACATAGAGGGAGCTCGTAATAGAGAAGAAATGATTGAGCCTTGGAAGAGAGGTGTGAAAAGTATCCAAAACCTAAATACTATATGGATTGCTACAAATTTTCTAAATTATATCGAACATAGCTTTTCTGATACTGTAACTGACTAGTATGATGATTCATTAAATGAGGAAGGTAAAAATGTTTTAAGAAAGATCGAAACACTAGCTACAATGTTCAAAAATTTATGTTAGGACATCGAAACTGAATTTGTTAGAGCTAAACTTGATAATGAGTAAAAAGCTAGAGAATGGCAAAGAAAGATTAATAATATAGAATTGTGAGATATGAGATAATCTGAAAAATTATATTTCTGAGTTTAGTCAAAATTATTACAAAATTGGGTATAATGAAACCAACCTTGGTATGTTTTGTGACAAATTACCATATTTGATAAATTCTATATAATCAATGAAAAGTAAATTGCATGGCTTGAGAAAGCAGATGTCATTGACACCCTTGGTTCAAGAATTTGCTATCTGAGAAAATGGGTTAATGGTTAATGTTTTGATCTCCGAAAATAAAAGAAAATGAAAAAACATTTTTTAGCTTGTTGGGATTTTCCTCACTAATGGGGAAAGGAACCTGAAAGGAGAAGAAAAAGAACTTTAACAAGCAAAGATGAGATAAATATAAGAGAAAATATTATAACAAACAAAACCCTAAAAAATGAAAGTTTTTTTTAGAAAACCAGCTTATTGTCCTGCAGGGGAAAACAATTGCAAATGTTGGACATACGGAAAAGTAGGACATTATGCTAACAAATGCAAAAATAAAAAGAATTATAAGTTCATTGAAACTCTGGGTAGCCTAGGTTACTTTGAGCTTAGTGAGGAAAAGGCACTAGCCCTAACCCTTAACAACAACAACGGAATTGCTGCAATTATACTAGAAGATAAATATGAAGAAAGTGGTTTTGAAGAAACTAGTCATATGATGGAAAGTGGCTGATTAGTCTTCGTGATCTTCAAGGAAAAGAGTTTGTTGTAGAAAATGAGAATGATTAAAACAAAAGAGATTGAGTCCTTCCCGTAATTCAGAAAGACATGATCTATAAAAAACCCATCTTTCAGTTTAAGAGTAAGTACATATGTGAAATGAAGGAAGGAGATTTAGAAATAAAAGAATGCGAGTATGATGTGGGAGAAGTTAATGTCATTAATTGGAAAAATATTCTTAGGCATAACAAAGATAGAAAATACAGGTACATCCATGTTCGAAGCATCCAAGTTCAAATTACTCCATTACAATATTATGACAAAGATATTGATCTTTGTGTTTTGCTATGTGATATCAAGCATATCAAATTTAATAATCTAATTATCACAGAAATTAAGACTCATTTCGACAAAACCGGAACACAAATATCAAGGGCACGAATATGTTCCGTTTGGCTAAGAAACTATATCTTCTGAAAATTGCGATCAAAGAATGGTCTAAATTACAATTCGGTAATCTGCAGGATAGGCTAGTGAATAACGCTGCCAAAATTGATCATGTTGAAGATAAACTTCTTAATGATCCCAATAACTATAGACTTAACTCCTGGATGAATCGGTTGCTTAAACAATGCGAGAAAATGTTGCTTTTCACTCAGAAGTACTGGGGGAAGTTTAATAGGAAAGATAGGTCAACCTATGGTGACCGGAATTCAAAGTTTTTTCAACAAAATGCGAATGCTCGAAGGAAAAGGAAAATGGTGTATAAGCTTAAAGATGATAGTGGGGTTTGGATATACGATTACAATGTTATTGCAGATAAGTTTGAATTGGATTATTCTAATTGTTTCAAATCGGCTAGCGGAGTAAACAGAATTCTCCCTTCTTTAGGTCTTTCGAAACAAATTTCAGACGATGATAACCTCGAACTTATTCGCTTACCAGATATTGACGAACTCAAAAAAGCCTTATTTAGTATTGATTCATCTAAGACACCAGGGCCGGATGGTTTTGGAGCTGGATTATTTAAAAAAATACTGGGAGATTATCAAAAATGATCTTTTTCGCAGTATCCTAGAATTTTTCAAAAACGGGAGACTGTTGAAAGAAATTAATCATTCATTTATTACCTTTATACCAAAGAATAGTAATCCTTCGCAGACTTCTCATTTTAGACCTATTAGTTTATGCTCCACAGTGTACAAGATTATATCCAAGATATTAGCGAATAAACTACAGCCTCTTTTAGATAAATTAATTTCTCCGTTTCAAAGTGCGTTTATTCCGGGCAGAGCCATTCAAGATAATATTTTGCTTACCCATGAAATCATGCATAAGTTCAAAAATAACAAGAACAAGACAGCTTGGGCTGCCATCAAGCTCGATGTGGAAAAAGCATATGATCGATTGGAGTGGGATTTCATTGCTAAATGTCTACAGGAAAAAGGGTTTCATCCGATTTGGATTAAACGGCTTATGGAATGTATTTTCACAATCTCTTACTCCATTTTAGTGAATGACACCCCTCACGGCTTTATTACCCCATCTAGGGGAATTCGACAGGGTGATCCTTTATTACCCAATATTTTCATTTTTTGCATGGAAGTCCTTAGTTCTAATCTTGCTAAAGCCTCTTCCGAACATAAATTTGGAATCGGTGTCAAAATTTGTCCCAGAACGATGCCTGTACCATGCCTTCTGTTTGCAGACGATTGTCTACTTTTTTGTAAAACGAATCGTGATAGTTGCATTACCCTTAAAAATATTTTACACAATTTATGTGCGAATTCTGGCCAACTTATCAACTTTCATAAGTCGACCATTGCTTTTTCTTGTAATGCTTCTAATTCTCATAAGAGGATGGTAGCAAGTATCGTTAACATCATGCAGAGTGACTCTCTAGGGAAATATTTAGGATGTCAAGTCTTTCAAGGGAGACCAATCAAAAATACTTTCCAAGAAGTTATTAGTAAAGCCTCTGCAAAGCTCCGAGGATGGAAAGCTAAGTGTCTTTCAAGGGCGGGTAGAACAGTCCTTATTCAATCCCATCTTGAATTGCTCCTAGCACATACTATGCAATGCTTCTCTTTACCAAAAAGTACTTGTGAACATATTGATAAACTCAATCAAGAATTTTTCTGAAAAAAAACAAACACAGTCAAAGGCTTACCTCTTATATCATGGGAGAGAATTTATGCCCCTAAGAATAGAGGTGGTTTGGGACTGCATCGTACTGATGCTGTTAATAAAGCTATCCAATGTAAACTCGCTTGGAAAATACTCATTAAAGTATCTAGTCTAAGGTTTGACATCATTCAAGCTAAATATTTGCACAACTCTTCTTTCTTCATTATAAAACCAAAAATTCCGACTCCCGAGTTTGGAAAAGCATAGTAAAATGCCAAAATCTGTTGCGCACAACTATCATATGGAGAGTTGGCACTGGAAGGAATATTGCCTTCTGGCATGATAATTGAATAGAATAGAGAAGTTTGTTTGATATTATGAATATCCAAGAAGATAGTGATACTCGTCCGAATACTAAAGTCAGTGAATTTATTCTTGCCAACCGATCATGGGATATCCCTAAATTGCAGCTTGTTCTTCAGAACCATAAAATTATCCAGAAAATTATAGGACTTCCTATTCCTTCCCAAAGTATTGATGATTCCTTTTGTTGGGGAGTTAGTAGCTCGGGCGAATTTAGTACCAAGTCTGCAACTTGGATTGCCCATACTGCCCAACCTCTCCAACGATCTGAATGGACCTATATAAGTGGATATGGAGACTTGATATTATGCCCAAAATCAAGATTTTCTTACGGCAGTTGTGTCACAAAGTGCTCCCCATTCGTGGTACACTCCTTGGAAGAGAGATTAATCGTAATCCCGTCTTCCCCTTATGTATGGATGACTTAGAATCCATAGATCATCTGTTTAAGGATTGTGACTCTGTTCATTGTGTATGGGACCTAGCAGCACAACACGGCTGGATTCCGCATACCTTGGTGCCACAATCTTCACAAAATTTTCACATGATATCTGGCTCTGGTTAACTAATGTGCATCATAACAATCCACCACTAAGGCCCTGTTCGACAAAGTTAGCGGTTCAAGTAGCGGATAGCGGTTTAGGTAACGAATAGTTGTTCAGGTAGTGAATAGCATTTCCAATTTAGCTGTTAGCGGATAGCTGTTTAGAAGAGCAGTTGAATAAAATGTGTTCGGTAAATTTAGATGTTAGATTAGCTGATTAATGTAAATTGACATAAAATGATATAGATAACTTTCAAAGATAAAATTTTCAAAGGGTAGTTTTTGGTAAAAAATTATAAAACCGCTACTTTTGAATGTAAAACATTAATACTATTAGCTTTTAAAAAACACTACTTAAAACGCTAAACGCTACTTGAAATGCTAGTTAAAACACTACGTTACCGAACACTAAAAATTACGTGATGAGTGTATTGACTAAGTCAAAACGCTAAACGCTATTGCCAAACACGCCCTAACTCTTCAAAGAGTAGCATTTCTACTTTGGAGTATCTGTAAACATAGAAATGCTACGATTTTTAAAAACGCCATTTTCAATCCGCTTATGTGTCTAATTAAAGCAAAAAAAGTCAGTGCAGAATGGAGTATTCGAACTTATATGTCGGTGGATAATTTTAACCGGGGGCCTTTTTCTCCCCCTCCTCTCAACAACCTTTTTGTGAGGTGGCATCCTCCCCAACCTAGGTTCATGAAACTCAATTTTGATGGATCACACAACCACATCTCCACTGGTGGAGGCTTTATCATCCATGACTGGACTGGAAAGCTGCTCAAGGCTGGTGCGTCTTATTAGGGTGAGGCATCAATATTTGTAGCCGAAACTCGTGCCTTGCAAGACAGGGTCTATGCTATGATTCAAGCAGGTTTCAAAAATATCATCATCGAGGGGGATAACCTTACTGTCATCCAAGCCCTTCGTGGTCATATTCATATTCCATGGCGGATTTCCATGATTATTGCAGATGTTCGCGAGTGGCTGAAGCGAGCATATCACATCATCATCAACCACTGTTTTCGGAAGGCAAATGTGACCGTAGACTGGTTAGAAAACTATGGACACACCAGTCATTCATCTATTATAGTTGATCAATGTTTTCCCCATCCTTTAAGATCTATTTTAGCTGATGATATAGTTGGCCGGACTCTTGTAAGAAGATGCGTTTAACTTCTTGTTTTTATCATTTACCTTAGTTAAAAAAATCAAAATTAGGATGGAAGATTCATCCAAATATCTGATTTCTATTAGAGAATTGAGTCAATTGTGGTAGAGAGCCACTGCAATGAGAAATACAGTACGAGATACCATTCAAGCTAAGTTTTGCTCTATCTATCTAAAATAACCAGATTCTTGTAAGAGCAATCAAATGAGAAATTGTAATGCCTTTGTAGATCCGAACACTTATTGAATGCATCAAACCTTATCTAACTTCATGTGATCATTTTATCATTCAATGTACATAAATAAAGAAAAGAAAAATCAAGTAGCATATTGATTGGCCAACTTTTGCCTTACTTTACACTCTTGTGTGTTGTGCTTTTATTCCTTGTACTAGTTTTTTTTTTTTTTAATCTATTGTCATTAAGAACAACATAAGTAGAACATTCGAGAGGACTACTTTAATACATACATTTCATGTGCTTTCACTAAGAGCATTTTCAATGGGAGTTCCAGATTTTGAAACTTTGACCTGCCCGTCAGTAAAAGTTTCATAATTTTAGAACTTGCATTCCATCACTTCTACAACCTATGGAACTCAATTTTAATCATCCAATAAAAATATTTGTTATGGACCCACCATATAACACACAATCTATTTTTTAAATCATTTAAAAATTATATACTAAC
>JACYFF010031957.1:126664939-126676310 GCA_017589665.1 Selenicereus undatus | reverse complement strand
TTATTATTATTATTATTATTATTATTATTATTATTATTATTATTATTTTGAATAATCAAGTTGAAAAGCTATCAGGAAAGGGCAAGAATGGCCCTTCAGTAGGGTGGACCCCAGGACAAGAGTCTCATCCCTTGAAAACTAAGTGTATAGAGCCAGAATTTCAAGAGAATACAGACTTAATCCCTGAAATAAGCTGATATGAACAAAATTAGTCAATGAGTACTGGATTTGAATCTCAAGATGAAAATAACAACAGGGCATTTGGTCTAGTGGTATGATTCTCGCTTCGGGTGCCAGAGGTCCTGCAGTCGATTCTCGGAATGCCCTCTAAGCTAATAATTTGTTGAACCTACTATTTTTTCATCTCCCAGTTCTTAACTATCTACAGTGTAGTTCTCTGTGACTGTCATCATTAACAAGTTTATTCAGAGATGAATATTTTAACACAGATAGAACCATGTCTGCACACAGGACATGGCCCAAATAATTCTTCATATCCAAGTTGTAAAGGGCTAAGCATATAACATGTCCTGCAGAATTATAGATCAAGTGTAAAGATTAAGATGGCAGAACAAAACAGCAATGTTCCAAACATACCCCTCTTCTCACTTGCAAAGACCCTTAATTGGGCTGTTATCTATTCATTGTGATATTCATGCCCAAGACTCAGTCTTCAACAATGCTACAGTCATGGATCACTTGCCGTAGGTTGAAGCAAGGATTCAAAATATAGCCGATCCGGGATAAAACAGCCACATTGGAAAGGTTTTTGAGTTGGCCGAACCGCATTTTAGCCGTAACATGGAACGCGATTTTCGCATTAGAGTGATTTTTCCATATCACAATTGAAACCACATTTTGAATCCGTGGGTTGAACTGCATTGATAAATGACTCCATCAGTGTCACCACTACTCACGTTGAGTCCTTAATAAAAAAAAGTATGCAAGCTTGGGCTGAGGACATGCCCTACATGGACATAGTTGATCTCTCCCTTGGCCTTCTGAAACATTTCTATCAATAGTCTACTCTGAGAAGATTCATTGGCTTACCCAAAAGGAAGTAAGCAAATAGGTCCTTCCTCAATTATCCTTTTGGCTTCCTAAACTTTCAGCAGTGTGATGTCGACCATTCTTTTAGAGTAAGTTAGGCAAGCCTAAGCATATCTGAAACACAATTCATATGAAGATGATCATTTGTAAGAAGGATAAGGAGCAACACAGGAGAAATCCTTGCTCACTGGATACCCAGCAACTATAAGAATTAGGGGCAGATTAAGGTTCATAACTACAGAAATTGACAAAGAATCAGCATCAGGGCATTTGGTCTAGTGGTATGATTCTCGCTTAGGGTGCGAGAGGTCCCGAGTTCAATTCTCGGAATGCCCCACATAGTTTTTTTGTCCCCCAAACAAAAGAACACACACACACAAAATAAAGTCTCTTAGAGACAAAATAAACTCAGTTAATTTATCCACCAAGATGGCTCACCTTAATAGTGGGCCACCTATTCCCTCATTTGTTTGCCTGGTCTCCTTTTTGGTCCCTTAGTCCCCATGTCATCTGGCTATTTGCATCTAGACCTGAGATGAAACCAGTAAACCTCCAAAAGGTTAGTTGTAACTAGATAGCAGCAAATAGAAATATACATTAACCAAAAAAAATGAGAGCGAGAACCTTCCATAGTTCTGCTTGAAGTAGGATATAATAATCATGTCTTGAACATTAAAGGCAAGTTAGGAATGCTCAACATGTCAATATGTTTCCTGCTTCAACAATGCTGCATATGGATCTAAACTTTGTCTACTGGAAATTATGATATTCAAATGTGGAATTCAACCCTACAGCCCTTGATCAGTTGTATTGCTCTGAATGTGAAAGATCCCACGCTCTATTCTCAGAAGCGTGCTTCAGCATCGAAGTTTATTGCTTCAGTACCCCCCCTCCCCTTAAACAACCCCGAGGTACTTCTTCCATTGAATGTTTTCCAACAGCTAGGGCAAATATGTGCAGCAGCTGATTTAAACAGCATCAAGCACCCAATAGTCAGTTGAGATCAAGAAGCTACGTTGAGATCGATCAATCTAATCTGGGAAGACAATAATCCCCAACCCCCAAAAAGCCAAAAAAAGGGGATTAACCCATTTTAAATCAGGAAGCAAAGACCCGTTGTCATGCTGTTCAGGTATGGTTCTTAGAACTCTGAAGTCAGAACATATACCATTAGTACAACTAAACATGTTTGGGCTGAATATAGTCAAAATTCAAGTTTGCGAAAAGTAGGGACATCAATTCATTCATTCACCTAAAACAGGCACTCAAGTGAATGTAAAATTGAGCACCAGGATTACTACCCGAACCAACCACCGTTAACACTAGACTGCCTCACTGTCATGCCTCTTCACTCAAATTGCACAACCTGGTCCTTTTATCCATGTCAGTGAATCAAAATTTCACCTCTCAAACTATAAAGTATGATGGCTGACAGAGATACAAAACCAAGTTCACGTCCTTTGTTTTCTAACAGCTCTGTGTGGGAGCAGACTCGGGCTCATTACATTCCAAACAAATCAAAGAACCGATATGGATATTACGGTAAATCTAAATGTATACAACCTTACCCCTAACGAGAAATATGCCTCTCTACGGGCAGAGATGTCTATAGAGGTAAGGTTGCCTACATCTGCATTTCCCCAAACCCCGCGAAAGCGGTACCCACATTAGGAGGTGTTCTTATTGTTGTTGTTGTCTTACCCCTAACGAGACATGCCATTTCTGATAAATCTACCAAGTAAAATTGCAAGTCTAGAACCCCCCCCCCCCCAAAAAAAAGGCTCAAATCATGCATTCTTAGACATAATGCTCCTACTGACATAAATGTTGTCCTACTGTCCACAAGTTGCATAAACAACAAAGCCCATGACAGAGAAGCAAAATTTAACAAATACAAGTTGGTTGATTAAAAAACCTCCTTATAGATCTAGATTTCCTGAATTTAAGATCTCAAGTCGGCAGAAGACAAGCACATAACTATATAAGAAGGCATATGAAAAGGGCAATTCAATAAGAAGGTTATGTCAAAATTGCAACTCCCAAAGTATTCCGGATGAGCAATACAAAAACTAACAAGAACTATACCATTTACAGGGCACTGATCTCGGAAAAAAAGGTCCCATATGCAGAATTTCCCATCTTCAACCTCATATTGTAACTGTGATTGCATTCTTCCCCCCTCTTCTCACCTAACAAGCACTTCCGCAAAGTTTAAGTTCCAATTGGGTCTGGGATTGCCTCACTCCAAAAATTTTGACGTTTAACCCTAAATTTTCCAACTGGGTGTGCAACTTTATTCCGGAATTTGATCCTTTAAACACCCAGTTCATCCAAATGAAAAGGGGCAAAAAAAAGAATATGGATATATGCTTGTAGTGTAGAAATCAAGCTTACCACCAAAATAAAGTACAAATCTTCATCATTTTCTCTGTATTGTAATGCAGATTCCCATGCCTTATTGGAGGTTTTTAGTGTGAATCTGTTAAAACAAGCGTGAAAAATTGCGGGAAAAAATTAAGCGGAGATTGCATTTTGGGGGGAAATCATTTTTGGGATGGGAGAGAGATGAGAATGGAATAGACTGGCGTTGAGCCCATAGTTTGTCTATGATTTAGCCCACGTAATCACATTCTAAACAGTTTAAGGGCTAAACCCAGCTTTAATCGCAAAGCCTTGTTTGACATGATTTCAATTTTCAACTTCGAACTTTCAAGCCAGCATCTAGTGTAGTTTATATGCTTGGCTACAGTGTGGTTTTGTTTGCGGTATTAGTTATTTCAACAGATAAAGTTTTTGAAAATTATTGTCGGAGATTCGGATTTAATTCCACCTGTATCGGTCGTTGTTAAAAAAACAAAAAAGAATTATTCCCCCTCTCTCGTAGTTCTTAAGATTTCGTTTGCTATCCAGATACATATCTCTAATAATCTTACGTAAAAAAGGGGCCTGCATTATAGATATAAGGTGTGTTTGGTAACAACAGTTTTTTGAGAAAAAATAGCTATTTGAAAGGATTTTGGCTGTTTTGACCAGGTCAAACAGCTAAAGGGTGTTTGGTAAAGAGCTGTTTGCAATAGTTGTTTGGCTCCAAAAAACTCTTTTTGAAAAAGCTATTCTCATTAGCCTTTTGAGAATAGCTTTTGTAGAAATGACATAACTATCCATAAATTTGAAAAAATTACATACATCCCATTAAAAACTAATTCATAAATAAGGGCATAAATGAAATTTTACTAACATATTGGTTAGAAACAACTAATTTTTACCAAACAGTTTTTCTAAAAACAGCTAATATAAACAGTTAACAGCTAACGGCTAATACAAACAGCTAACAGTTATTTACCAAACAGGGCCATAGTAGTTTTTATCTTTGATTATACAAAGGTAGCATGTTAGAATGTTTGATTGTACATACAAATCTTATCTCTATGTATGCTCTACGAAAAAAATTAAAATATGATAATTTCGCACTCCATTTTGTCATAATTTATTGCATTCCAAGCATGAAAAACCCTTTGACTTTTTTGTTATCGAATCCATCTTTAACCTTTTCTATTTTCTAATTAAAACGAAGCCCATTTACAATTTGTTGATGCAACCACACCTCGTAGTGTGGGTTCCGCTTTCGCAAGGTCTATGGATATCTATATGTAGGCAACCTTACATCAACTAACAGCTCTGCACGTAGAGAGGTTGATTTACAGAGACCTACAAATAAAATTATGTGAAAACATTTCAGAGAATAAGGATTTTGTGAAAACATTTTATGTAACAAAACTAAGGATAAGTCCGTGTATAATTAGTTGATAATTATAACATAAAAGGCTGCAATATGCCTATACTGTGTGGATCCCTCAGAAAAGTGTTCAGCTGTATGTTAGAGTCACGACGATATCTTGAGTTTTTTTAGTCATATCTTAAAGTGACAAACAAAAAATAGAATTTATTGTGCCAAACATGCACCACGACTATGGCAAATTAGCCAATGTTTTACACTTTGTTATCCCTTGCATGTACATGAACGCAACAATTATGTATTGTCAATGAGAACTATGTAGTTTCATTGTTTTAAATGTTTTGTCAACTTTATCTAGTATACAGGATCAAAAAAAAAAAAATTATCTAATATGCAGTAAATACATGATAATTATAAGCATTAGTCACTTATGTTGATCCCCTATAACATCATGTCATTCAAATCTATTATCAATAATTTGTATATGAACAAGAGCATGCAAGAAGCAATTGCATTCACATGTCATATTATCAATAATTTGTATATGACCATCAAAATTAATTTTAAGAAAGTTTAAATCTTCTAATATGATAAATTTTGCTCTACTTTTTATGGACCATTGACAGTTGAACTCTAGCGATCACCGTTAACCAGCGTTAATAATAACTTAACTGTAATAAACATAAATGATGAAAAACAAAGTAATTAATCCTAAGACAATCCGTAAGCAATCAACCCCCCCCCCCCCTCTCTCTTTTTCTTTTGTTTCCCTGCAAGAACCCTAGTTAATCATATTTGGGCCGATTTTTTATATTTAGAAAAACTATATTTGGGCCCCACCTCAATCAGCCCAGATCCACTCCCAGGCCTCCACACAATTCACAGGTCACAGCTTCGAATCCGACCATTTACAAATTTCGCGAATTTCACACACCCGCAAAACAAAAAGGCAAAAAAAAGGCGATTCGATAAGATGGAAGATCATTCTATCATCCTAGCAGGCGAAGATCCGTGCATTGTTTATCGTTCTAATTCAGATACATTTCTCGCTGGTACCCCCAAAATTTCAGTTAGTTTTTTTTGATATTGGATGCTTTATTTTGCTACATTTTATTGGAGTCTAGTTTGCTTGCTTTGATAATTGACATTTATTCATCTGGGTTTGCTCTAAATTGTTTTGGGTCCCTTGTGAAATGCCGTATTTATGCTTCATGACTGTTTAGAACTGTCATGACGGCGTTGTAGTAATTCAATTGTCTGTATAATGAATTGGGTTTAGCTGGGTAGTAGTTAATTGTAAATACTGCCGTGAAGGATTGTTTACATTTAAGAACCATTTCAATCAAAAGCTTAGCTGAGGATTGGAGGCCCTGATAGGTTGTATACTCCCCCCCCCCCCCCCCAATGGGAAATGCCCCTTGGGCTTGAAGTGTAAATGCTGCAAATTGATCGGATTTGGACAGCTGAACTCTTGCTTACAAAGGCTCTGACAACATATTCAAGGACTGTATCTACTAAAAAGTTTAAGCCAATGGTTGAAGGCTTGAGGATATACTTTCACAGCTTAATTGCTGAGCTTTCTTTTGATTTGGTTAACTAGTAATATACAATCAGGGTTTTATTGTTCTTGTGGTAATAATTATGCTACCATCACCATGTTAACTATCAAGTCGGGTTATGGGTAATAGCACTATAGCTCAATCTATCATATACTTTTGGAGATGGGATTCACCTTGATTGACACCGATCACTCGTGCTGTGATAGTGGTTATCAAACTGATGAGGCTGTATATTGACTGGTCATAGTTTCTTGATGGCGAATAATCTTGCAGGGTTTATCCTTCTGCCTCTCCTTTTTTGAGTGAAGGGAAGAGGGTGACGGCTTTACATGCGCATTTTTGGGGCTTCGTCATTCCTTGTCTTGTATTTTGAGAACTTTTATCATCAAAATTTGGAACGATATCCATTGTTTCCTGGTTCGTACTGATCCTGGAACACAAACTAATGATTGTAGTATATTGGTATTTGTGTGATTTATGCAGCCTTCCATGTTTACATGTCTTATGTGTTTGTCAAAACATAACTAGTCAGTAGTCACAGCAGGAATGCAATGATGGTCTAGAAATGAATATTTTGAGATGACAACCGTTTAGCACATATGTCCACCCTCCATCCTGACAAAGGACGCGCTAAGATTTGAATACGTTTTTGACTAAGTCAATGACGTGGGACTGTTAGCCACCAGATTCCGGAGGGGCGTGCATGAGTTGCTTTTGTTATATGTACATTTAAAAGGAAAAGTCCTGCTACCATTGATTTTAAATGCCGAGCACTGTGTCCTGATTAGCTTTCCAGCAATCATTCAGCGTTTCAGACAGCTAATTTGATATTTTTCGGATGGTTCAATGTCTAAATGACCCGGTGCTATCCATCCCTTGTACACTGACAGTCATTGGAATAGGAAATGAGTTGATTGGTTTTCTTGTACGGTTGTTGTTTTAGACTGTGAAATAATCTGGGCCAACTGGAACTCACATTCAGATTCAGGTGTCAACAGCGGTAATAGCGGTAGTGAGATTAGGCTTGGGGTACAGGAGGATACTATGACTTGTGTCAACCTCAGTAAAAGTCAGTGAACAGACTCCACTATCATAGTTTTCTGAAGCCAAACTGGAAGAGTAGGTCATGCACAATATCAATTCTGTTATAGTGATAAATGATATTTTGCGTACAGTGATGTGATTTTGTGAACATAGATTACAGGGCCACTATCTTTTTCAATACTCAATACGTTGCAAAACGGAGGCCATCCAAGGTCAATAAGGGCTTGAGATGGGAGGGAAGTTTTGTTAGGTAACCTTTCCCTGGGTGCTTATAGTCTTATGCCTGTTCAGTCTGCAACTACGCTTTTTTGGGGGGGGGGGGGGGGGTTGAAGTAATGCCCAATACTTGAATTTTCTGCAATTGAAGCTGTGCTGTGAGGCAGTGGGAAATTTTTGTTCAGAAGTATGCCAATCTTAATCTGTAAACATGTTTGATCAATGAACACAAAAGGAACTAGGTTGGCATACTGCGTGTGATAAAGATCTTATGCTGTCTTTGGTAGTGGTGGATCCAACGTATTGGATTAGTCCACCTGGCAACTTTTGAAACAAGTGCACCTAAAATTTATATTTCTTTTACAGAAAAATAGGAAAAGCTACTGTGATAGTTTAGACATATTTATAGGATATTACATCTTGACCGTACAAGATTGAAATTTCTGGATCCACTTGTGGTCTGTGGGGGTGATATATTTTTGATGGCCTTGTCTGGGAGCTCGTGAAGCTTCTAGTTGTAAAGGATAAGCCTATCATCAGTCTAAACCCTAGTATACAATTAGGAGAATTGCATTGGGAAGAGCTAATGTAACACATCCTGGATTTACAAAATGATCATGTGCATGGATTTCTTATGTTATTAGACAGTGAGAATTCCCTCATTCTGGGGCGAGACAAGGCCTTTTGGTTAGTAGGCCTTAGACATAGACCAGCTCTGTTGGTTAGAGACATAAATCTGATTTTTGAAAGTAGCTTAGTAGGTAGGGACTTATATTGGTGTCAGGTTGATAGGTAGACAAATATAATTGGTGCTGCATTATTATAATGTGATGAATCCTTTGTTTTTTGCTGGACCATCACCATGTTGATGAGATTTGAATTCTGCTTTAAACCTGACAGCCCACCATACTACCGATCCCTTGACTAAACTCATTATTGTGGAACTTTTTGTTGTCACGCCTTGTTTGTATTGGGATGGCTATAGATGATTTGAGTAATGCTGGATTGCTGGTTGTTGAATGTGTCCTTGTTGATCAAGTTGGGTGATTTATGTTGGTAGAAAATTGCGAATTGATGTCACCAACCTTTGGGTGGTCTGGATATGCAGACCACTACTCCCACTCCAATACTCCCATTAGGAAGATAGTGAAACCACTGATCTCATCTAGTATTCACTATCTGAGTACAGGAATGAAAAACTTGATCTAGTCAGTTGTAGAGCTCCACTTCTTTGGGCCTCACCTTTCCTTGTACTGGACCTCTTGTGTCATTTTCTCTTCCCCTCCCCCCCCCCCCCTATTTTTGCCATTTAATGGATGGACGCCCTAATTATATTTTTTTCCCCAATAATATGCAGACCAATCATACAAAGAAATGAGAAAATTTGTTGTATGGAGAACCATGCATCAATAGAAACTATCAATTCTCTTGCTAATTGATCATGAAATACTCAAGACAATTTCAAAAGAACTAAGATATACAGCATCTGTATTTTAGTTACCATCATTGCTATTTAATTGTGTATATATAGGACTGCACTCTGAATCACTGTAGTCTGTGGATGCTAAAAGGCTGGATATCTTGCAACAAACCTACTCTGCATACCGCATTGACCAGCTCTTCATTTTTTGCTTCTTCCAATGAATGATGCCCTAGATGTGTCCAGTTAGGGATAGGTTCTGCGATGTGTCAGAACATCAATTTGCATCTCCACTCTCCAGTGAACCTGTCTCACTATCTTCAAGCAGAATCGATCATCCAATGCTCTCTGTTTGCTTTGACCCGAAACTTATTGACACGGGCAAATAACCTGACTGCTTGTCTTACGCCTCTGTTGTAGTAGGATGCGAAGTAGTTGTGGCCAAATAAGACGCCGCCTGGTCTTAGCAACTTGTAAGCCCTATTGATATCCGACCAGGCAGAGTTAAAATCATGACCTGCATCGACTTCTATTAAGTCTCCATAGATGCCCAACTCGCAGAGTCTCTCTAAGGCAACAGTAGTGGAAAGGGGTACAGGCACTATAGAATTTGATGCATTTTGAGAAATAACATTTTGCATGAACTGATCCAAATTCATAACACCACCATTTGGCATTGCTATATCTTCAAACAGGTCACCTTGCCGGCCATGGAAGTCGTCAAAGCAGAGGATTTGTGTCTTGAGGCCGAGCTGACTTGTTAAGTTGGCCATGTAAGTAGCCGATGCACCAAAGAAACCACTGAACTTGATTATGGTCTTTGGGCGGACTTTGTGGATCAAACTCTTGTAAATGGCACCATATGACTCCCACCCTTTGATTCTCTTGGTTGGGATAGACAAGCTGGTGTGTGATGGGTTGAAATCTTCATAAGGTGACTCACCATTGTACACCTCATCAATAATTGTCTGGCGAACAAGCTCAGTTGGGACCGGATCAGCACACTGAGTTGCAGGCCGACTCTGCTCACGATCAGGGGACTTTTCGGCAGCTGGTTGTGGGTTCGATAATGTTTTTGAGATCACAAAGGTTGATATGTCTTTCGTGCTGAATGACAACCCAGCCAAGTAACCAATGCAGTATGATGCAGTGAGGAGGACGACGACATACGAAACAGTAAGAAGGGCAACATAGGAGAGATTAGTCCCCACCCTTCTCGGGTTGGGATGAGATGAAGGTCGCAGCTGGTCTTTCATGTTCTATTTTTGCAGGGTTTTCGTGGTCTGCTGTTATCCCTGTAAGAATTCTCCCCATTTTATGATTGTTGAATTCTGAGTTCTGACTGTCTTTGAAGACTTGGTCCGGGCTTATTCTGGTATTTGTGCTGCACCACTATCCAGTTTATGAGGTATGCTCTTGGGAGATCTGGTCAGCAATAATGAGGTATGCTTGAATTTTTATACCTTGTTTACTATAATGTCGTTAGTATCATGGTTTACTTATAATTATATATGATTTGGATATTGAAAAATAACCTATTTGTTGATTTTTTTAATAAAATAAAATGTCAAGGTGTGGTGTACCATTTCTTGTGCTGTACCAAATTGTTAGATCAAATATAGTTTTCAATTTGCCGGATGATAATTGACTTTTACAATCTTATTTCATTAATCCTTATGATTAGTGGTTTCTTATAATAAAAGTACACTAAAAATTGTTGTAGACTGAGTATCTGTTATGATTTATGAATTAGTTAACAGCTTTGGTCACTTGAATTGGTGCAGAATTGTCCGTACAAATGCCGTGCTTGAATTTGTACTACCATAAGTGACGACGTGTACCACCTTACACTTGTTCTTCATTTGCAATTATTTTTGTGCATGACTAAGTCTTTGTTATTATTATCCTCTAAAAGGAGCTTGAATATTTTGGCTCATTCTATGTATAAGATGTCAATATTCAAATTCAACAGGTATTTTAATTATAGTTGTATCTTTTGTCTCTCTGTATCATTCTTTCTTCGGATAAGATTTTGAATATCTTTCATTTCGATCTAAATCGTCGAATATAGAGTTTTCAAAGAGTAGAAGAATTGAACTGTTTGGGTGAATATGGTCGGTTTCAGAATATCTTTCTATTGTTCTACGTGAAATGATTCTGAACCAAGTTTAAGAAGATCAAAATCCTCCTTTTAGTTCAATGCCGTCTAAGTAAGAAAAAGTGAAGGTTTGAGGAATTATTTTGGGATACAAGTGATAAGAAACAAAAAAACATTGACATGATAAGGTTGTCTTTTCCTCTCCATATATGTAAAAGATTGTCACCAATATATATATATATATATAT